>LPNX010936338.1:47841-79421 GCA_001517045.1 Pseudotsuga menziesii | reverse complement strand
TTGATTTTTTGCATCCTAGAAGTTCCATTTTCTCTTGTACTTTTACAGTTTATCCTTTTCAAGTAGCATACCTTGGCGGTGACTAGTAAATACCTTTTAAGGGACAAAATCATAAATTGAAGGACTTTTTTTTGCCCTAGCTGAGGCACTATAAAATTTGCAGGATAGTGGAAATATTTGATAAATAACGTGATACAATGACATGTTTTGAAGAAAAGTAACATCTTCTACAACGGATCAATACATCTNCTAGCTGAGGCACTATAAAATTTGCAGGATAGTGGAAATATTTGATAAATAACGTGATACAATGACATGTTTTGAAGAAAAGTAACATCTTCTACAACGGATCAATACAGCTCAGGTGAAAATTTTGAAGGACTTGATACAAGGTATGTTGATATCTTTAGATTGAAATGCATGATGATGAACCCTATAATGATGATGCCAAAAATAATATGAAGCTATAATGACAATCTACTATAGTTTGCAACTTTGAAGCTTGACCATGATGATATAAACCCTATGATGCTTGATGGTGCATGATATATAGTATGTTATAGTTTGCATAGTTAATGTTTGATCAAGATAAACCCTACAGTTGTGAACAAGTCTTGTAGGAAGTTATTATTACAATAAGAGATTACAGCCTTTCAAAGGAGCAGTAGTTAGAAAGCAATCTTGTTACAGTTGTCCAATGAATATGGTTAATTGATTATAGTAATGAGGAAGCCCTTGATGGAGCATACAAACCTTGATGTGCTGGCATGAATAGTGAATGAGAAGAATTTCTTGACGAACTGGCATAACTATAGAAGACATGAGTAGTGTTGATCACCAGAAGATGAACAAAGATTGATGAGAGAGACATAAACAACAATGCAAACTTGACATGGTTGATGAGCATATGACCAGCAGTGTTAATGAGAGTGATGAGCAGATGACCATCAATAGAGTTTTGTTGAGCAGCAGAGATGGTTGAGCAACATATTGATGACAATCAAAGATTGGCATCAAGCTTGCAAGTGAAATATTTCACTTGAGGATTGGACTCCTCAAACCATTCTTAGCTGGTGCTAATAAAACCAGGCCAGGTCTTGTTACCCTTGATGAGATANTGGCATCAAGCTTGCAAGTGAAATATTTCACTTGAGGATTGGACTCCTCAAACCATTCTTAGCTGGTGCTAATAAAACCAGGCCAGGTCTTGTTACCCTTGATGATTTATGATGAGTGTTTGTAACCATTTTCAAGCTCATTAAAAAACAAAGAGACACTCGTCTAACATGATGGGGAAATTAAGGGAATGAGAAGACATTTTTCATTTATATTAATGGTAGCTTATAGTCACCCTTGAACATGGCACATGTCTGCATTTAAATCAAACATTTGGATATTCATCTTGTCCTTGAGTCAATCCATTTTCATGATTTATTTTACTCCTTTGATTCAATTCAAATAATGCATTGTCATGTATTCCCATTATGTTTGGTTTCTTCCTCGTTGATTCAATGTTTCCAAGTCACTTGTCGTATGTTGTAATATTAGAAATATAACAGAAATATGAATTATTGCATGAAATAAATACAAACTTTTCATTTTGAATTTTTTTTTTTACATAGCACAGGTATGCTGGAAGATCTTATTGATGTTGATCATGATCTAGATTATGTTGAGTCTGGATCATATATGGGAGTTGATTATGGGGTTGGAGATGATACCCAGGAAGATGAGGATGATGATGATTATGATGATGACGATCGTGATGACAAGGCAGTTGCTAGAGGTATCCATTGATGTTTATCATATTAAATGTATCATCGATTCTTGTTTATATACCATTATGGTACCTACATCATTTTGAATTATATATATATATATATATATATATATATATATATATACTTTTGGTTTGTATCATATTGACTTATATCATTTTGACATGTATCATATTAACTTGTATCATTTTGGCATGTTATTGATCTACTAGCATATTTGACTTTCACTTATTTAAGTTAGTGATGATAATCTTATCAATATTATCTTGTTAATTTATATATATTGGAAGTGGTCATTGTTTTTTGGATGAATATTTGCTATGTATGATGATTATTCTACTTTGGATGTATGTTTTCATTTCAATTAAATTTCTTCATAAATATTATAATATAAATTTGAAATGCTATATTTATTTTTTTTATCTTCATAAATGTTATGATATAAATTTGAAATATGATATCTGCTTTTTTAGCTATATGTTATTTGATACGATACTTATATAATATTGGTATAATTGACTCTTTTGTTTTAATTATAGACGATCGTAATGTTATAAGAATTATCTTGTTAGTTTGTATATACATGAAGTTGTAGATGTTTTTTTTAACCATAAACTATTTCATATATATAACTTGTCCAAAAATAACAAAAGGTAATACAAAGTTGTCAATCCAAAATTGTCAACAGAGTGATCCTATTAGAGAGCTTTGCCACAAATCACACAAACAGAAGCTTGAGCTTCAACTTCACTCTTTGCTCAGAGTTCTCTCTTTCTCTCTTTTTCTCACCTAGAGTTCTGCTATCTATTATGTCTAACTTGATTTACAATCCTCTTTTACTATTTATAGGAAACCTGAAAATTGATTCTACGTGAATCTACAGACTTGCCATTAATGGCTACAATAACTATCTACCTACAAACTTAGCTTCATAAATTAATTTGGCTGGTTTAGATTGCCAAACGGTGGACTCTTCACTCTTGCCACACTGGCCGACAAGATCTGGACTGATACGGACTCTCACAGATTTGGATGAGATCAGATACGGATATTTCCAACACTCCCCCTTAATTATGAGCAGATGGGGATTTTTTTTAAAACAAAATTTACAAAATGTTTTAGAGCTTAAACATGCTCTATGCATGACAGAGTTCACTGTGTAGAACTTGTCATTCCAAGATAACTACATAGATACTGGAATGTGTCATTTGCCAATGGGTTTGTAAAGATGTATGCAAGTTGATCTTCAGACATACAAAATTCTAAACAAATTTCTTTGTTGTTCACCAACTCTCTTATGAAATGAAACCTTATGTCGATGTGCTTGGTTCTTTTGTGGAACACATGATTCTTTGATAATGCAATGGCTAAATTGTTGTCATGGAAGATAGTTGTCGGTTCTTGATGGTTTTGTGACAAGTCTTTTATCACTCTCCTCATCCAAACAGTTTGACATGCATCACTTGTAGCTGCAACATACCCTGCTTCTATCGAAGACAAAGTTACTATGGGTTGTTTCTTTGAAGCCCATGAAACAACACCTGTACTAAAATGAAATGTGTACCCAGATGTGCTCTTCCTATCATCTATGCTGCCTCCATTGNAAAGTTACTATGGGTTGTTTCTTTGAAGCCCATGAAACAACACCTGTACTAAAATGAAATGTGTACCCAGATGTGCTCTTCCTATCATCTATGCTGCCTCCATTTTCACTGTCAGTGTAGCAAGTGAGTTTAAAATTTTCTGAGGTTGAATACATAATGCCAAGGTCTTTTGTGCCACTTACATATCTCAGAATTCTTTTACGTGCTTTCCAATGAGAATCTTTTGGTGACTCCATGAATATTGAGATCAAAATTACTCCATACATGATGTCTGGTCTTGTTGCTGTCAAATACATAAGGCCACCAATAAGCCTTTTGAACAGCGTAGGATCTACAGTTGATCCATCATCATCCTTGCTCAATTTTAAACCTGTTATTATTGGTGTTGGGGTTGTCTTGCAATTATACATGTTAAATATTTCTAAAACTTCACTTGCATACTTTGAATGTGATATAAAAATACCACTTTCATATTGTTGAACTTCAATGCCCAGAAAAAACTTGATGAGCCCCAGATCAGTCATTTCAAATTCACTTTCCATGACTGCTTTAAATTCTGCTATGCCAAAGTCACCAGTAAATATTAAATCATTTACATATAGGCAGACAATTAACATATTACCTTGCTCATTCACTTTGGTGTACAAAGTCGGTTCACTTTCACTTCTGTGAAATCCATTTTCAGTGAGATAGGAATCAATTTGACTGTATCAAGCTCTAAGAGCTTGCTTCAAACCGTATAATGCCTTTTTCATCCTGTACACTTTATGATTTTGACCTGGAACTTTATAGCCTTGTGTTTGTTCCACATATACTTCCTCTTCTAGATGTCCATTCAGAAATGTTGACTTAACATCCATTTGATAAACATGTCATTTTTTTTGTGTAGCAATGGCCAAGACTATTCTGATTGTATCCATGCATGCAACAGGTGCAAACGTTTCATTGAAGTCTATGCAGGGTTGATGTGTGAACCCTCTTGCTACCATTCTTGATTTTTGCTTCTGTACATTCCCATCAGCATCTTTCTTAGTCTTGTAAATCCATTTGACGCTGATTACATCTTTGTATTTTGGTACATCTACCAGCTCTCATGTTTGGTTCTTCTCAATGCATCCTATTTCTTCATCCATGGCTTGTGCCCATACTTATTCTTCACTGACTTCTTCAAATGTTAGTGGACCATATATAGGAGAAAATAATGCAAAGAGAGAGAATAAATTTGGTGTACTAGCTTCATATATCTCACGTAGACTTCTTGTCTTCACCGACTTTGACAAAATGCTTGATGGAGTATGTTGTCCTCTTGGTGTTCTTGTTGGTGTAGCTTGAGTTTCCACTTGTGTCGATGGTCCTTGTGCTGAACCATGTCGTGGTTTCATGGGAGTCGACAGTGCTGCGATCGATTGAATTACATGTGGTGTTTGAACCACTTCCTCCACCATGTCATCATCGTCGACATTCGACATAATCTTGACATTTGTGTCGACACTTCCATCCCATGATTCATTCTCAACAAATTGAACATCTCGACTGATTATCACTTTCCTTGTGACAGGATCATACAACTTGTATTCTTTTGTGTCTTCAGAATAGACGACAAAATTACATTTCTATCCCTTCTTGTCTAGCTTCCTTCTCAGTTCATCTGGAACATGAGCATATGCAACACAACCAAAAAAAATTAAATGAGAAACACTATGATTCATACATGTCCATGCTTCTTGAGGAACTTTGTTCTTCACACTCTTTTTCGGACACCAGTTCATAATGTAAATAGCAGTTGCGACTGCTTCACCCCAATATTCATTTGGCAAATGCTTGGCTGCCAACATGATGCGTGCCATCTCCATGATGATTATGTTCATTCTTTCGACAATACCATTTTTCTGAGGTGTAACAGTGTAGTGAATTGCTTTTGTATGTCATGGGTCTTGCAAAAATTTAGAAATTCATTCGAAACATATTCACCTCCTCTGTCAGTCCTTAAGATTTTGATGCGATGTCCACTCTGGTTCTCCACGAGTGCCTTGAACTACTGAAAATAACTAAATGGATCAGATTTATGTTTCAGAAAATATACCCATGTTTTTCTTGAGTAGTTATCAATAAAAGTTAGAAAATAATTGTAGCCACCAATGAATGATGTCTGCATTGGACCACAAATATCAGAGTGCACAATTTCAAGTGGTGTGCGTGCTCTATATGAATTTCCGACTGGAAAAGTCTCTCTATGTTGCTTGCCAAAAATGTAGCCTTCACAAACCCTTTTTGGTATGTCAATCAGTGGCAATCCTTTCACCATATTCTTTGTGTGTAGTAGCTTCAGCCCACCAAAATTCAGATGTCCAAATCTGAAATGCCATAACCAGGATTCATCCTGAAATTCTGTCTGAAATGCAGCTTGAAAATCAACACTGCCATTTTCATTCTTGTCGAGGGGCTCGACTATTTATTTAACTTCTTCCTTGAATGCAGCTCATGTATTTGTCTTTCCTTTCATGTCGGGAACTATCCTCAATGGAAAAAAGTGATTACTTGTCATTGGCACATTTGCTATCAGCTGGTTGCTTGGATGCTTGTCTTTAATCACACAGTGATCATATTCCATGTAGACTCTGTAGCCTTTCTGTATCAACTGTCCAATGCTCAACAAATTATGTTTCAGACCTTTGACATGATAGACATCAAGGATATACTTACTCTCCCCCTATTTGGTTAGAATACCGACAGTACCTTTTCCCAAAACAGTAACTTGGATATTGTTTCTAGGTGTAACATCAGTTTGAATTGAATTATCTAGACTTGAAAACAAATTTAAATTACCAGTCATATGATTGCTACAGCCTGAATCTAAGTACCATATGTCATGTGGAATTTCTTGAACAACATTGCATTCAATTGGAGATGTAGATGCCATTAACATTGCACTTGTCGGAGTGCTGGTGTTGGTCAACTGAATTGGGATTTTCCTTCCTTGGTCATGTTGTTTCTTCCTGCATTCATATGCATAATGACCAAATTTCTTACAGTAATGACATTGACTTTTTTATTTATCAAACCTCTCGCCAGTTGGATGATTCTGATTCTCTCCTCTACCAGCAACATTTGCAGGACTTCTGCCTCGTCCTCCTCTGGAAGAACTTCTTCCTTTGCCTATGGAGTTGTTTCTCCCCCTACCTATACCACGACTTATGGATGACTGTGCTGCAAATGCACCTTCCAATGATGTTTGTGTTCTACTGAGTCTGTGTTCATGATTGATGAGTGAAGCTTGCAGCTCATTAATGGTAAACACTGACATGTGTTAGGATTATTAATCCTCCCTTGTCCAAATTTGGTCATATGTCTAAATCGGGAGTCCATCCAGTCTATTTATAGTCATTAGCACCATTGGTTAAACTTGACCTAATTGGGGCACATGTTTCAGTTACCAAAGTGTGGGGAACACTAATTGAGGCTCACTGCCACTTATTGCACTTGATTGCATAAGTTTAGGAGTCTCCTAGATCAATCCCTACAATTTAGGAAGCAACTGGGAGTGCCGAAACCAACCAAGGTCAATTCACTTCAGTTAATGACTAATCAAGCCAAGTTAGGAGTCAGTTACATTTAGTTCTATCCCTCTACCTTCATTTAGCACTAGGTTTAATTGATTGCACACATGTGGGGTGCTTTTCTCACCTACCAGAGTCAGTTAACCATTATTCAACACTGAATGTAACACTTGGTTGTGTTTTAAAGCTCCTATGAACTTTGGTTATGATTTAGACAAGGATAGTTAACTACTGGGTCCTCCGATAGTGATTTAGACAAAGTCTTGGTTACCTACAGTCAAGTAGAGGCTAATCAATTCGAACTTCCTCATGTGGATTTGAATTGCTTGTGGCTATTAAATCCATTTTACATTATTGTAATTATCATCTGGATTACTTTTTTTATTAATGAAAGCATTCATAGCTGCAAGCCTTTTGCACTGTTTCATTCTTCAATGGCTGAGTAAATTGTGATATCTTATTTGTGAGTTGTGTGTTTGTCTAAAGATCTATATGTTCAAATTTAACATGGTATCAGAGCCTCGACGTACAAGGCACTTCTCCTCCTCGGATCTCCTACTGGATCATTTTTTTTGGTTTGCAGGTACAACTTCGAAATGAATTCATCAGTTCCTCTTCTCACCCGATCCTCAGACTATTTTGAATGGAGGGTGAAGATGAATATATGTCTGAGAAGAAAAAACTATTTTCGGTGTCTATTGGACTCGGTAGAAATTCTTTTGAGAGTGATAATGACTGGCTAAAAGCAAAGGATAAAGCTTTTGAAATAATGGAACTAGCTCTTTCTCCTAGCATGCGCTACCGCAGTAGATCTATTAAAGATCCACAGGAACTCTGGGCAAGATTGGACAGAACCTTTGGAAGCACATGGAGCATCCTTGATCCAAAAATCTTGGCCTCCACTCTCTCTGATGAAGTTGTTCAAGATGAAGAAGAAGTAGAAGCTTCTACACAGTCAATTCGAATTGAAGACAGTCTCCATGCAGTGACTCCTTCTCCTGATGCTCCGGAAGTTAATGAGATCTCTGATATCTCATCTTCTCATATTTCTGAAACAAAAGAAGACATTCAAATCTCTGATATTGAAGAAAAATTCTGCTGCACTTCCATGCAAACATTCACCGGTGATTTTCCTTTAAATTCTGTGCAAAATTTACCAGTAATTGCTTCCAAAAGTGAAGAGAAATTTGATTTTTCTCCCTCTAATGTTGCTGCTGGTGTGCAAATATGTGATACCTTGGATATTTTGAAAGAAATGTCAGATTACCAGAGTGATCCATTCACTCCCCATGATCTATTTTTTCCAGCAAATTCCTGCAGGATTGCATGCACCAAAATTCAGAATTTTGAAGCAGAAGAAAGCCGTGCATCCACCGTCTCGGTTAACCATTTATTTGAATCTGATATTAAACTTATTGGATATGATGTGATCTTATTTAGATATTATCTTATATTTCTTGGTTTAATATATCAAATTCATAATCTTTCAGTATCGCTTGTAGCTGTTCTCATCAATGGTGTGAAGAAACAAGTACCGCAAGTCTCCTACAAAACTACTGCTGGGGATTTGATTCCATTTCACAGTTTTGGATCTGTTTTGAACCTGTTTAGATCTGATCTAATTTCTGATCTGATATTATTTGGTTCATATTTTAAAATTCAAAAGCATTCAGTCATGCTTGTAGCTGCTCTCACCAATTCCAGTGTGAAAAATCAAGTACCGCACTTTCTCTTCAAAACTGCTGATGGGGATTTGGTGTTAGTTTCCTCATATGAGGTTGCTGATATTTTATTATGTGATTCATTATCTATTTTAGAATCTATATCAGACTATGGAGCTCCAGCATTCGCTCTCAACAGTCCCAGTGCTTCTCTACCATTGATCACATGCTCATCTTCTCACAGAACTAGTAAAGAGGAAGATTTTTTGCATCCGCCTGGACACCTGCTCCTAACACTTGGGGCTGTTCTTACCACTCATAGTTTGCTGTTCATGGCTGCAAAATATCAGTTTCTTGAGTGTTCTTCACATTCTCTGAATTCTCAAGAACCTTTCCTCACTTTTCAGTTGACTTCAGTTGCTCTACATGGGTCCAGTCTTCATCTGGGAGCTGTCTATATTTCTGATTTAGTTGAGCATATCATTCTTCTTCCAAAGAGGAATATTCCTCCAGAAATAATGATGGAGAGGTTCACATGACAGGCCCCAGGATACATGTGCACAGAAGAACCAGATTGATCGTGATTCTACCTGCTTAATTAGAAGGGGGGGTTTTTTTCCCATGTGGTTTTTCCCCAAGCACCTTATTTTTGAGCAGTTACTTTACTTTACTTGATGTAATGGGTGACCTATGGTCTTAGTTACCAGGGCCCACAGTTTTTCCAAGTTAGCATTCAGGGGGGGTGTTAGGATTATTAATCCCCCCTTGTCCAAATTTGGTCATATGTCTAAATCGGGAGTCATGTCTAAATCGGGATTCCATCTAGTCTATTTATAGTCATTAGCACCATTGGTTAAACTTGACCTAATTGGGGCACATGTTTCAGTTACCAAAGTGTTGGGAACACTAATTGAGGCTCACTGCCACTTATTGCACTTGATTGCATAAGTTTAGGAGTCTCCTAGATCAATCCCTACAATTTAGGAAGCAACTGGGAGTGCCAAAACCAACCAAGGTCAGTTCACTTCAGTTAATGACTAATCAAGCCAAGTTAGGAGTCAGTTACATTCATTTCTATCCCTCTACCTTCAGTTAGCGCTAGGTTTAATTGATTGCACACATGTGGGGCGCTTTTCTCACCTACCAAAGTCAGTTAACCATTAGTCAACACTAAATGTAACACTTGGTTGTGTTTTAAAGCTCCTATGAACTTTGGTTATGATTTAGACAAGGACAGTTAACTACTGGGTCCTCCGATAGTGATTTAGACAAAGTATTGGTTACCTATAGTCAAGTAGAGGCTAATCAATTCGAACTTCCTCATGTGGACTTGTCTACAGATCTATATGCTCTATATGCTCTATATTGGATAGTGAGTTGTGTGCTTGTCTACAGATCTATATGCTCAAATTTAACAACATGTGTGTGTGTTCTTCCAATATCACAACCAAGGATTCAAATCTTGGGGGAAGACTTCTGAGAATTTTTTCAACCACCCTTTGGTTTGTGATGGTTTCTCTGTGAGATTTCAGTTGGTTTATCAAACCAACAACTCTGGCCTAGAATGTGTCTACAGTCTCTGAATCTTTCATTGACAAAGATTCAAAATCTCTTCTCAAAATCTGCAACTTGGATGTCCTTACGTTATCCAAACCTTGATAGGCGTTCTCCAATGTATCCCATACTTACTTAGCATTAGTTGTTGATGCTACTCTTGGGAGTATGATTTCATGCATGGCTTGGTGTATGTGGAACAGATCCTATCCATCTTTCTTCCTTTGTTCCCTCAAGACATATTTCTTAGCTTGTGTGATATTGTTATACAATGTCTGATCTGTTGGCTCTGCATAACATTGCTGGACAATATCCCAGACATATTGACCTCTGAACAAAGCCTTCATTGTTAGAGACTAATATTCATAATTCTTTCCTGTAAAAATTGGAGTTTGCAATGAACCAGAAGTGGAAGCCATTTTTAATTTTTTAACTTTCCTTAGAAAATGACTTTTCCACTTTTAAGACAAGATTTCTTTCCTAAACCTTGCTTTCTCTCATTTTCTCACCTAGAGTTTTGTCGTCTATTGTGTCTAACTTGATTTACAATCTTCTTCTACTATTTATAGGAAATCTGAAAATTGCTTCTACGTGAATCTATAGACTTGTCATTAATGCCTTTAATAACTATCTACCTACAAACTTAGCTTCAGAAATTAATTCGACTGGTTTAGATTTCCGAAGCTAACCTAGGCATATAAAATTCTATGCATAACATATACACTAACATAGGCATGTATTCAATGCATATTTTATATATTGATCTAGGCATATATGTATTCGATGCATCCCATATATACTAACCTAAGCTTATAAGACAATGTCTATCATATAAACTAATCAATGTATAGAATGATGATATAACCTAGTTAAAACTCTAACATGCATCCAAAGTAATGTTTAATATTAAACAAAGTAATAACATATAAACTATATCCTAGTTACATAACCACCAAGCATATAAAACATTGATTAAGGTTTTAACAACATGAATTGTTGTTATTACACATATGGCAAGGTTGATATGTTGGTTCCAAAACTATATCATCGCAAAAATAATTACATGCTTACTGGATTCCACGTGGGTATGGTTTTCTTAACGAAGGGTTTTGGTGTTAAACCCAAAGCACTTGCCTTTAATATTTTTACCCTAAAAATGATCGAATTCATTTCTTCCCTTATTGTTGGAAGGGGAGAGTGGCTGACAAGCCCTCGGCCTTATCTGGTGTTCTGCATCAATTTTCAAAACTCTGTTTGTTTAAGGCGTTATCGGGTCTAAAGCTTGGGTTCTTGCCATTGTTGTGTTCTTCGAGCTGGCCGAGGTGTTAGCAGGTTTAAGGCCTGGGGTCTTAGCCATTAATTATTTCTTGGCCTTGGCTATGGAAATCGTAGGTTTGGAACTCTAGTTCCTCACCTTAATTTGTTCCTGAGTTCAACGTTTACCAAGTGGTCACTTTTTTTGCTCGGGTGTTAACAAGACTGAGACGCCCGTTCATTTCCATGACTGTGAACTTAACGATTAAACTGGTAAGTTGTGACGACTCTTCTCAACATTTTATTATCTTTTAATTATTTAAAAACAAGCTAAATATTTAACAGTGTTTAACGTTTTGTTGTTTGATGGTAGGTGAATCTATAAATCAAAGCACAGTCGACAGGTGAAGGCGATTGTTGGGTGATGGGTGCAAGTAAGACAATGCTCAGTAAGCCTCGGTCCCAATCCTTGGGAGTACCCTTCGTCATGATTGTGTTTGTGGTGTTATCAATGGTGCTTGTGGATTATCACTGCAGGTTCAAAACTTAAGGCAAATTGCTATCTGGCTTAGGGTTAGAATGGAGACCGTATGGCTATGGTAACCCTTAAGTTATCAATGGTGCTTGTGGATTATCACTGCAGGTTCAAAACTTAAGGCAAATTGCTATCTGGCTTAGGGTTAGAATGGAGACCGTATGGCTATGGTAACCCTTAAGGTTTTGTAAAAGAGCTATGACTCTTGTAAATTCGATTTAGAAAAAGTTTATTACTATTCCAGGGTTTTATAAATGATTTGTTTAATACTGTAAATATTTTGATTTGAAAGCCTTCTCGACCCAAGAAACTCCTTCGTGGCTACGAGAAAAAGTTTATTACTATTCCAGGGTTTTATAAATGATTTGTTTAATACTGTAAATATTTTGATTTGAAAGCCTTCTCGGCCCAAGAAACTCCTTCGTGGCTACGCATAAGTTAATCCATTTTGGTTTTTATTATCATTTTTGCATACTGTGATTATTAAAGTGGAGGATTTCTCGGCCTCTTGGTCAGCCTCTGCCACTCGTTTGTGGTTCCAAATTTTGTTAAGGCGTTTTATTTTTTTTGAAAAGAAACAAGTGGTGACTGTATTGACTAATTAGTTGACGATTTTAATCTCTGTTTAAAATTATTTTTAAAAGGTAGATATTACAGCCTGAGCGTAAATGTCTGTTTTGCATTTGTTTTCCCTCTTGTAAATTTGGTTGCGTAATGTATTACGCTTGGGTAAAAATATATTTCTGTTGAAATTATAATTAATTGTAAATTGATCTATGGCTACGAGTTGGTAAAAGCCATTTGTAAAAAGTGTTGCAATTCTTATTTGTGCAAACTGTTTTGAAATAGATTTACTTAGGGTTTGGTGTTTAAGTTAGAGTGGTTTTCTTCTATCTTTATAAAAGGGTTCTTAAATGGATAAAAAGTGTTGTAATAATGAGTAGGGTTTTTAGAAGATCCGTTTACAAAGTTATTAATAGTATTAAAATTTATACTAAATGTTTACAATTTTGTTTCTTAAGTACTTAATGGTGGTTTAATATAATAGATATTATAATTCTTAGTCATTTTCAGTCAATCGATTGCTCATCCAAAAATTTACTATGTTAGGTGTTATTACAAGAATCAGTTGGTTATTTAAATGTGCAGTATTTACTATATTATAACTAGGATACTTGTTTAAGTGCATTATTTACTATATCATAACTAGGATACTTGTTTAAGATTTAGGTAATAAAGGTATTAAAACATTGGATGTTTTTTCTTCGCTGTGAGTATTAAATAGAATAAATTATAGTAGTTATTATTGTATTATACTACAAACTTTTTAAAGACTGTGTGATATAAGCTTGCTATAATAGATTCTCTGTAAGTGTATTTATATATTTTGGTATAGAAGTTAAGACTTAGTAAGAGAATTAATATGATAAAAAGTTGGAAGAATAACAGTAAAAGCTTTTGAAGTTAAAGTAGATTCAAATCATCTTATTCATATTTAATCATTCCTATTTACCTCTAAACAAACCTTCTGTAATAGAGTACTTCATCTCACGATGAGTGGAAAATATAGAAAGGAATTTTTATTCAACGTTCCACCATTTCTTATTCTAAGTTCATTTATTCTGTTAAAAAAATACAAGTAATTTCCTAAAATAAAATGCAAACTTAAACAATCTATTTGCAGCTACAAGTATCTAAGAAATAATAGTAAAACTAGTCATGACTACTTTCATTTCAGTACTTTACTGGCATAAAAAAAATAAGATAACACAATGCAACCTGATAACTTGTAGAGGAGACAAACAGCCCAAGTAGCCCATTCCACCCAACCTTTTCCCGAAGATAGATCACACCTTGTCGTAGGACCCCCGAGTATGTCCACTGATCCACCAAAATGAAAGCACTGTGTGGAGAAATCATATTAAATACCCTTGCAACTCCACAGAGGTACTTAACAACAATACTTATGTTCTCAGCAGTAAGAACTTAGCTAACAAGCTGCACTAGTTCTAAAGATAGTCTTAATCACTCAATCACTTCTGCTTTTCCCCTCATTGAATCTCTTGTGCACCATTCTCAAACTCATAATTCTGACAGGGTAATGATTGACTAGCATCCTCTTGAATTCAATGGGTAGATATATGCATGCCTAGGTCTTTTTGGTCAATTTTTTTTCACTTAATGAGCCACCTACTCTGTTCCACTTTCTTGGGGAACACGACCACAAAATTAGGGAAGTTTCCCCCTGCAATAGCTAGAAGTGGTTGAGGAAGTTGCCATGTGCCAATTTTCTCTCACCCTAGTCTATTCCACCTAGTGGGCCAGTGGACACTTATTCAACAACCTCCGTGGGTTATTTGTCTCATCTTTTATTTATTAACTAATAAAATATTCAACATAATTAATTATAGTCATCCTTGACCCCACATGGTCAATAATCATTAACTTTAAAATAAAAGTAAAATATAATGTTTTCTTAAACATAAAATGTTATTGAAATTGGGGTACGTGACATACACCCCCCCCTTAAGTCTAATATCGTCCTCTATGTTGCTTTATTCATCATCCTCAGAGCTACCCTAGAATATAATTTGATGTGCTACACGCATATGACTTTCCAATTCCCAGGTTGCTTCTTCTGGACTAAAGTGATTCCATTGCACCTTCACATGCCCAATGGTGCGTGGAACAATCAAGTCTGATTGATCTCTCAATAATCAAATCTGATTATCATGTTGGATGAAAAATAAGAATAATATATATTAGATGATAAATATTACAATGATGTCTTGGCCTTAAATATGGCTTGGACATTCATGATGAGGAGACGCCTCCTTTCATACTAACCTAGCTATAAATTATTTAATTATTAATTATTATCTTATTTTATATTCCTTACATTGCCACTCCCTTTAAGGGAGCTTTGTCCTCAAAGCTCAAGTATTTTCTAATGTCATCTTTTATTCTGACTCTATGTCACACTGATGACTTGAGAGGTGTGATTTTGATTACAACCATTGCCTCATTTTGATTATTATGTCTTGCTATTTGCAATAAGTATGAGCTTCGTGAAGTTTTGTTTACGCTTTTTCTACTTGTGTGATTGCTTCTTTTAACTATGTTTGTCTTCAATTGAACATGTTCAACATACATTACGACCTTAAATATTTTCGTGTTGTTATCCCCAACACATTTTGTGTCAGTTCCCTTGAACGGGCTCCGTGTGCTTATAATGCTCATAAGAACACCGGTCTTATCTTGTGTCTGATAGATATTATAGTTGCTTTCATTAATGTTCTTTATAGTCATCCTTGTGATGGCATATGACCTTCGTGCATTTTTTATTGTGATATTATTGTCAATGCATTGAACATTGTTATTGTTAGTAATATTGGCTTGTCTTTTATCACAATCTTGGTGAGGATCATCTTTCTTCTTGTCAAATATTTTGTTGTCATTTTCTTCATTACTAGGGTATGTTATGTCTTTGTCTTGCACCATATCTTGTTTGATACTATTACTCTCATGGGAAATGACATAATAGTCTATTGTATCTTCCTCTTTTACATTAGTTTGGGTGGTTTCTTCTACCCGATTTTGAGATCCATCTTTATTTTCTTAAAACGTTTCTTCAATAGATTCATTTATTTCATCTATATCCTTAAGTATTTTCTCAAGGAGATTTATGAATTCGTCACTCTTACTATACGATGCCATGGATGTTTGTAGAATGTTATTTTTACCTTTTTAAGTTGAAATTTCAAATAACAATATATTAATTAATTAATTAACTAATATTATTATTATTAATTTTTATTTTTCATAAACTATATAATATTTTGTATATAGTTTTTATAAAAAAATACTATAATAATAAATATAATATTCGATTTTTTTAAAAATATATTATTATAAATATATTACAATATTATATTATATTATATTATATTATATTATATATTGTGTTTCTTTTTATTTTGGTTGCAGATCATGGATTTGGAGGGAGCGACGGCATGTGAGGGAGGTTGGACGCGGCTGGGGCGAGCGCCGAGGGGAGGAGGCAAGAAGATGGAGAATGGTTGCGTGACGAGCAGAGGAGAAGGATGGTGGTAGGAGGGTGTTGGTGGATGGGGGAAAGCAGCATGGAGAAGCTGGAGTTGGTGGGGTGGGCACCGGGGTAGAGGAGGGAGAAACGCACAGGAGTGTGGGAAAGAATGTGGGAGGTGCGCGAGGGTGTGGGAAGCAATGTGGGAGGGATGGCGAGGGTGTTGCAAGTGGTGCGCAGCAAAGGAGGGCATGGGTAGAAGGAGTTGAGGGAGCCAAGTTGGTGGGGTGGAGGGGATCGGTGAAGTGCATGGTAGCAGCGGAGTGCAGTGGAGATGAAAGGGAGTGAAGAGGAGTATGGAGGAAGGTTTGTGAGAAGCTGGGTAAGTGGAGGTAGAGTGCGCACAAGAATTTATTTTTTTTGGAGCAGGGATATAAGTGTCTAAGTGTCTGACGAGAGATGAAAGGGAGGTGAGTATGAGCGGAAGAGGTGATGTGAGATGAAACGAAACTGAGCTCAAGTGTGAGGATTCGAATCTGAGCTTAGGTCGAAGGAGACGAATTCGAGCTTTGATACCAAATGGAGAAACCGAGTCCGGTTGATCTCTCAATAATCGAATCTGACTATCATGTTGGATGAAGAATAAGAATAATATATATTAGATGATAAATATTATAATGATGTCTTGGACTTAAATATGGCTTGGACATTCATGATGAAGAGACGCATCCTTTCATACTAACCTAGCTATAAATTATTTAATTATTAAGTATTATCTTATTTTATATTTATTACAGTGCGATTCCGAAGCAAGATCTCCCTCTTATCGAGGATACAATCCGGTTCCACAAGAAAATGTCCTTCGGGTTCCACCTGCACATCATTCCAATTTATAACATGAGTAGCATCGTGTACATATCTTTTTAAAATAGAAATATGAAAAACATTATGAACTTTAAGATTCAGTGTTAAGGCCAATTGATATGCCACTGGTCCAACTCTAGACAATGTTTCGAAAGGCCCACGGTACCTAGGTGCTAGTTTAGCACAACTTCCTATTTTTAAGGAACTCTTTTTAGGTTTTACCTTAATGAAAACATGTTCACCCACCTGGAACTCTTTCTGAGTTCATTTAAGATCCGCTTGACTCTTCTGTTTGTCTTGTGCAACCTTTAAATGTCCTTGTACCTGCTTCATGGTTAATTCCATCTCCTTTAATAACTCGAGTCCTAATATTAACCTGTAAATGGGGTTGCTCCATGAGATGGGAGTATTGTATTTTCTACCATACAGAATCTCAAGTGGGATAAATTTTGATGAAGCCTGGTAATGGTTGTTGTATGCAAACTCAACCAAGTGTAAGCAGTCCTCCCATTTACTTGGTTGCTCTCTAACGTACATCCTTAACATATCTTTCAAAATTTGATTTACTCTTTCGGTCTATCCAGCCATCTGCGGATGAAAAGATGTACCAAAATTTAAAGTAGTATTTAAACCTTTAAATAAATATTTCCAGAAGTTTCCCGTGAATTTAGGGTCCCTGTCAGAAATTATAACTTTTGGAATTCCATGTAAACGAAAAAATTGTTTTATAAATATTTAAGCAATATTAGCAGCCTTATGATTGGTCTTTACTGGTATAAAATGGGCTACCTTACTGATTTTGTCAACAATTACCATAATAGAATCATTCTGGTTCTAATTTCTAGGTAAACCTATAATGAAATCAATGCTGATTATTTCCCATTTCTAGTTAGAAATTGGTAACGGCTGTAATAAACCGGTTGGATGCTGATGTTCAGTCTTAACCTGTTGACATTCAAAACATCTAGCAATATATTCTTCCAACTCATTCTTCATATTCGGCCAAAAGTAATCTTTATGTAACATAGTTATTATCTTTTGATAACCAGGGTGTCCCAAATAGGGAGTCCTATGTATTTCATTTAAGATTAGCAACTTAACTTTAGGTATGTTAGGTACATACAATCTGTTGTTATAAAGTATTAACCCATTTTCATTTAGACTGTAACCTGTACTTAAACTTTCAGTTAAATTTTCTGTCACTTTAGCTTTCAATTTTTGGTAATTTTTATCCAATTTTACTCCTTCTTCAAGCTGATCTTCTAAATCTGTTTCATAAGTACTGATTGCTGCCATAAAATTTAATCTTACATTTTTGCTCAAAGCATCAACTACCTTATTTTCCTTCCCCTTGATATGTTGGATCTCGAAATCGTACTAGCTAAGGAAATCTAGCCACCACGGCTTGCATTGCGTTTAAATTTGGTTGATCCAACATATATTTTAAACCCTTATTATCCGTCATTAAAGTAAATTTTCTCTCGATCAAGTGATGGTGCCACATCTTTAATGCATGTGTCACAACAGCCAATTCTAGATCGTAAGTAGCAGAATTTTTCTCATGAATTTTAAGTTTCCTGGACTCGTACACTATGACGTGTCCTTCTTGAGTTAAGAATCCACCAAGGCCATCATTGAATGTATCAGTGCATACAACAATGTCCTTGTAAGGATCCACAATTCTTAAAATCGGTGCAATAGTTAACAATCCCTTTAATTTCTTAAAACTCTCTTCACATTTTTTATCCCATACAAAATTCTTTCCTTTCTTTTGTAGAGAAGTTATGGGATTCGCAATTCTTGAGAAACCCTCAATGAACCTTCAATAATAACCAGTGATTCCCATGAATAACCATACACCAGTCACATCTTTTGGGACCGACCATTCATTAATTGCTTTTATCTTACCTGGATCAACCGAGATCCCATCTTTAGTTATTACGTGACCCATTGATTCTGGGCATCCCTCTTGCTAAATCACCAACCTTTGTTTCTTCCTGCACAGTATGAATGTTGTTGACAGTCTTCTTTCTGTTGGAACAGACTGATGCATAGTGAGGTCCCTAGAATTCCCAACATTTTACCTACTCCTTACGTTCGTTATTTTTAACGTAGTTGCTGTGATTATTTGTAAATTCTTTATTTCTTATGACAGCAGGGTTTTGCTGTGGGTTACTTTTAAATTATTTCCTTGAAAATTTTTGTTAGGAAATTTGCATGAGTTATTATGACCAATATTCCAATTAGGTGTGAAACCTTTCTTTCTTTGTTCAAAATTATTAGACCTTTTTGTTTTTCAGTTTGGCATGTTCTCCCTTTTGTGGTTTTGCTCATAGTAGAAATTTGCTTTCTGCATGGCCTCTTCAAGGGTCTTGGGATTATCATACGCAATTATGCGCTTAATATAAAAAGGTAAACAACTCAGAAACCGTTGTACCTTGGGTTTTTCATTAATAATATAAGGCACATAACGTAGTAAGCTCAGAAATTTACTATTTAAATATTTCATACTCATGGTTCCCAACCTTAATTCATAAAATTCTTTAGCTCATTCCTCGTAATATTGCTCTCACAAAATTTTTTGTTTAAAGTACTTTTTATAAGTGCTCTAGTTTATATTCTTCTCTTTTATTCCTTCAACTCGTTTTATGTCCTGCCACCAAATGTCAGCTTTTCCAGTTAAGTTATAAATTGTCATTATTGCTTTTAACTGATTAGAATAGTTATATATCTGAAAATACCTTTTCATTCCGGAAAACCATGCTTTGGCTTCCTCTTCTTTTTCTATTTCTCCATTAAAAGTTGGTGGTTTAATATTTTTGAATTCCCCTAAAATCTCTTCATAGGGATTGTACTTCTTCTTTCTAGAGCAATAATTACTCTCGCTACTGTCACTTGAATACTGGTGTTTCTTTCTGTATGAGTTACCATTAATTTTAGAAGAAGAACTGCTTTCAATTTTAGAGTGTTTTGACATTTTACTCTTATGTTGATAGCACGCAGTGTTAGATTCTACATGTTTATCCTTTTCTTTGTTATGAAAATTTTCCAACAGTATTTGATTCAGCTCCTCCTGTGCTCTTAGGATTCTCTCATTTTCTTTTTTTAACAGTCTCCATTTCAGTTTTTAAATCCTTAACTGTTTGCGGTAATTCAGATGAATTGTTAGTTATATCTTCCTTAACAGGTTCTCTTCCAAAGTTATTTTGTTCATTTACTGTGATTATTTAAGTGGAGGATTTTGAGGCCCCCTCTTGTTCAGCCTCTGCGACTCATTCGTGGTTCCAAATTTTGTTAGGGAATTTTGTTCTTTTTTTAAAGAAACAAGTGGTGATTGTATTGACTAATTACTTGACGATTTTAATCTTAGTTTACAATTATTTTTAAAAGATAGAGATTACAGAGTGTAAATGTCTGTTTTTCATTTGTTTTCCCTCTTGTAAATTTGGTTGTGTAATATATTACGCTTGGGTAAAAATAGATTTCTGAGTGTGAGTTGGTAAAAGCCATTTGTAAAAATTGTTGCAATTACTATTTGTGCAAACTGTTTCGAAATAGATTTACTTAGGGTTTGGATTTTAAGTTAGAGTGGTTTTCTTCTATCTTTATAAAAAGGGTTCTGTAAATGGATAAAAAGTGTTGTAATAATGAGTAGGGTTTTTAGAAGATAGTTTACAAAGTTATTAATGAGTAGGGTTTTTAGAAGATTTGTTTACAAAGTTATTAATAGTATTAAAATTTATACTAAATGTTTATAGTTTTGTTTCTTAAGTACTTAATGGTAGTTTAATATAATAGATATTATAATTCTTAGTTATTTTCAGTCAATTGATTGCTCATCCAAAAAATTACTATGTTAGGTGTTATTACAAGAATCAACTGGTTATTTAAATGTGCATTTTTTACTATATTATAACTAGGATACTTGTTTAAGATTTAGGTAATAAAGGTATTAAAACATTGGATGTTTTTTCTTTGCTATGAGTATTAAATAGAATAAATTATAGTAGTTATTGTTGTATTATACTACAAACTTTTTAAAGACTGTGTGATATAAGCTTGCTATAATAGATTCTCTGTAAGTGTCTTTATATATTTTGGTATAAAAGTTAAGACCTAGTAAGATAATTAATATGATAAAACGTTGGAAGAATAACAATAAAAAATTCTAAAGTTAAAGCAGATTCAAATCATCTTATTCATATTTAATCATTCCTATTTACCCTTAAACAAACCTTCTGTACTAGAGTACTTCATCTCACGATGAGTGGACAAATACAGAAAGGAATTTTTATTCAGCATTACACAATTTCTTATTCTAAGTTCATTTATTCTATTAAACAAATACAAGTAAGTTCCTCGATAAAATGCAGACTTAAACAATCTATTTTGCAGCTACAAGTGTCTAAGAAATAATAGTAAAACTAGTCATGACTACTTTCATTTCAGTACTTTACTTGCATAAAAATAAATAAGATAACACAATGGAACCTGATAACTTATAGAGGAGATAAGCAACCGAAGGATCCCATTCCACCCAACCTTTTCCTCAAGATATCTCACTGCTTGTCTTAGGACCCCCGAGCCTGTCCACTGATCCACCATGATGAAAGCACTGTGTGGAGAAATGGGATTAAATACCCCAACAACTCCATAGAAGTACTTAATAGTAGTACTTTTGTTCTCAGTAGTAAGAACTCGGCTAATAGGTTGCACTAGTTCTAAATACATTCTTAATCACTCAATCACTTTTTCTTTTCCCCTCATCGAATCTCTTGTGCACCATTCTCAAACTCAGAATTTTGACAAGGTAATGATTGAACAACCTCCTGCTGAATTCGATGGGTATATATATGCATGCCTATGTCTTTTTGGTCAGTTTTTTTCACTTACTGAGCCACCTGCTCTGTTCCACTTTCTTGGGGAACATGACCACAAAATTATGGAAGTTTCCCCCTGCAACAACTAGAAGTGGTTGAGAATGCTTCCATGTGTCAGTTTGCTCTCATCCTAGTCTATTTCACCTAGTGGGCCAGTGTACACTCATTCAACAGCCTCCTTAGGCTATTTGTCTCATCTTTTATTTATTAACTAATAAAATATTCAACATAATTAATTACAGTCATCCTTGACCCCACATGGTCAATAATCATAAACTTTACAATAAATGTAAAATATAATGTTTTCTTAGACATAAAATGTTATTGAAATTGGGGTACATGACATCTGGACTGATACGGAGTCTAACAGAGTCAGTTGAGATCAAATACAGATATGCGAGTAATTAATATTTCCAACAATAACAAAACCATATAGGTTGGTTGTCAAGTTTTTGTGTGGGATTGAAGGTGTTTCAAACTATGTGGGTGTGTTTTTTTTTCATGAAAAATTGTATAGTATTAGGTTTAATTAATAAGCTTGTATTTTTTCTAAGTCATAGGTCATATGTTTAAATCCAAAAAATAGGGTATTCTAGATTTTAGAATTTAGAGTTGGAGTAGACAAAACATTGTAGAAATAACAAACATTTTATTCCAAAAACATTATAATTAACAATATTAGTTGTGAAATTTACATGATAATTTATTTTGGTTTTTCTATATAGAATAGGTGACTTTAATTATGACTAAATGTTAATGATTTAAGGCCCATATTAAAGTGGTATAAGCTTTATGTGTGGGGCTCTGAGGTTATGTTTTTTAAAATGCAACCATACATTATCACCAACTTAAAACTTGTGTAGAACATAACACTAATCATGTCGGTACTTTTACTTAGCATAACTTTCTATATGATATCATGAATTTGTTGTTGGATACGTTAAAAAAATTTGGTTGTTCTATCTACCTCAATATTAGCATGGGAGAACTATTTTGGTGCATATGCAATGTGTAGAGCTACGCCAATGAAGGAAAATGGCTAGAAGCCAAAGCACACTTGAAAAAGTTTGTGACCAATAGAGCTATGGAGCGATTTGTTTTAGTTGTGTTGAACATATAGAGGACTCTCATACCATGTGCATGGATTCTTGGATTCACTACATTCACAATTTATGCACGATCATTATATTAACCACATTGTTTGTCCATTTGTTCATGGGTGGAATCCAGACAATATGGTTAGCTTTGTGTCCATAAAAGACCATAGACTAAACTAGAAGGTATTTAGGAATCTATTGTCCTTGTATAAACTATTGTTCCATGGTATCCCAAAATAAACACAAACATGCTAAAAAAAAGTGAGTACTAGCTTTGGCGTCTATTATAATACACTTCTTGCAGGGTGCCAAATTAACCATCTTAAAGAAGTGATTGACAATCATAAAGACACAATTGTTACCATGCTTGATGGAGGGAAAATTTGACATATAATCCATTGATATTGGTTCCCAAGGATTGTTTAGGGCAGGTAGAGGAGTGTATAACTCCTTAATGACAAGTTCAATGATGGCATACGAAAAGCACGACTTGATATATTTGTAGGCATCCTATCAGGATAGTAGAAATATTTCTATAGTACCGCTAATTTCATTTCCATGACAAAGTTCCTTTCCACTTGATTGTATAATTCCTCCTAAATTAGTTTCCCATGATCGCTTTAACAAAGATGGTTCAAATGGGACAAAAATGTAGATTCTTCAAGGTGAAAATCTAGAACTTGTTCATTTGGCCTAGTGTCCAATATAGTTGTGAAGTCAAGATCACTATCATACAATTGGGGCTATCCGGATGTATTGTGCCCATGGGAATTAAGAACAATAGCTAGCACCACAATTAGAGGTCAATTGAGACAATCTACAACTCTTTTTGCATTGCACTTCTTGTATATAATTATGTTCAAGTGGAATTGTTCCAAGTATGTGGACCACTTTTAATGGCATTTGTTTTGTAACTTTTCTTGTGTCTACATGAATTGCAAGGGATTGTGATTAGTGTGGATGGTTGTTTATTTTCCTAGAATATAATGCTTCCCATATTGGAATGCCTACATAATGGAGTACATATCTCTATCATAGGTGGGATACTTGCAAACATCATTATGTAGAATTTGAGCATGTACATCTAGATACTAAATGAAAGGGTGATATAAGTGCAAGATATCAAACATGCAACACAAGCATGCAATTAAATGAGAAAAACCATGAAAATAAGAACAATAGATCTTTAATGTCGCAAGGGCTTATATTGCAGTAATCTTATGATGAATGAGTAATGGAATATATAAAGGAAATTCAAATCAAGTGCAACTATGCAATTTGAATTGCTCATGCAATGCATGAGATCCGATATAGTCTTAACTAGAGCTAGAATATCCATGCACACTCTCTACAATGAGTGTTAACTCATGACTACCATAAGTGGACTTAGCTCCCTACATGTTAGGAGCAACTGATTACAACTGATAAAAGACACATGCAATTGACTAAAAGAACATGCATGAGGTGCATGTTGGGTCACTATTTTGAACTATTTTGACATCACTTCCACCATTCAAATCACTTTTGTCACCTCACTATTCCACTCATTTTCCCATCATTAACACCATATTTCTTTATAAAGATTTATAATACACCCATATATGCTAAGTGGTTAGAACATATCTATTTTTCTTTATTTTTGATGAATTAAATGGAATTGTATTTGGTTTTACTAATGCCAATTTTTATCAAGTTCATTTCTTGCACTTCGGTTATGTTTTGGTACCATCATAAATCACCCTTTTCTACACCATTTACTATACTCATTTCAGTACCATGATCTGAGATCGACATATGGTAAGACAATATCAACATGATGTGGTGCTCATGAATCATATCCATGTCGTCGCAGGAGTTTGTGGTACACTGGTCAAAATCTAGTTATCCTCTCTCGATTAGTGCATTATTTGTCAAAGTGTTGAGCATGATTCTTTCTTTCAATAACGGTCCTTATCCTCATGCACATTCATGTCATGAGGATAAGGCGTAAATTAAGATCCTTTATTCCAACTGCACATAAAAGAACCAATGATCAATACTTGTGAATGGGTGAACTCCAATTGATGAATTTGTAAATAGTTATCAGTAATAGAGGATGTTGGATTTATCCATTTGATTTTTCATTATGTATAAATACTTGATCTCTGGTATGTAAATTATGTAGGAGTAAAGACAGATCCAATTAATATTCCATTATGTCATTGTTATTATTGTTATTGTTGTAGTCATTGTTTTGTTTAGAGCTTTATTTTGAATGAGAACTATAATTTGTTGATTATCTACATGTTTTTTTAGTTTGAATTCACCTTTAGGTGCATGGACAAGTTGGGAAGGGCCCCTCAACTCTAGTAACACCTTGTTATTTTTACCTTTTTATAGGTTAAAAATGTAAATGTTTACCTTATCGCAGTTTAATTTTGCTTTGATTGTTGACTGAGTTTCATTTAATGAATTTTGATTATGTTCATTGCATTTAAATTAAGAAATTGACACTTAGATACATCCTACCATTTGATTGTATAAAGCGGCGTTCTAAATTCTACATTTATATTTTTTAATATTCAATTGCATTTGTGACCCTTTGCTTGTTGATATTTTCCATATTTCCATCATCGAGAAAACATTCTGCAGATCATTCTCTCATATTTTCCATGTTTATATTGACCAATGATCGGTAGAGAATGGCCCCTTCGTATCCCTAATTAGGCATGTTAATTGGCTATGTCTCTTGAGGCTCGGATGCTTATCATTTATCTAGTAATGTGGATTGACTATGAATATCGAAGGGCTAGAGGTCACATTGCATTCTCTGAGAAGGAGTATCAAAGAAGGAGTGATCTATTCTAGTAGAGTGTTGACTTGTTTATTTGGTAAGGGATTTCGTCCACGTGTTATAGAAAAAATTTAATCTAATGTTGCAGTTGAGATTGGATCTAAGAAGTGTTCAAGACTTATTAGAGTATGGTTAAATCAACATTAGAGCTCTACAAAATAATGTGATCAACATGTGAGGAGTTATACATCAACGAGGAGAAATTTTATATCATGAACAAATGAACAAATTTAAAATATAATCAACAAACATTCATAAACTAAAAAAAATCAACATCAATAGTCATTATAAACTGCATTTTAAATTTGTTGAAAAATATTAACCCCCCACCCCAACTTAACTCCCTAACACTATCATTACATTTTTTTTTAAAACCTCTTAACCCCCCCAAACATTACATTAAAAGAAGATTAACAATATTAAACCCCCTTCCACCCCTTCTAACCACTCCCCTAACATTATATTTTTTTTTTAATGAAACTCCCCTCCAACCATCTAAACCCCATCTAACATTACATTAAAATAATTTAAAAACAAATTAAAACCACCCCCTAACTCCCTAAACCCTCTCCAACATTACATTTAAAAAAAATTTAACCTCCCACCAAAAAAATTATATTAAATAAGCAAACCCAAAAAACATTATATTAATTTTTTTTTTAAATTAAACCCCTTAACTACACCCCCAAGAACATTAATAAAAGAAAAATAAAAATAAAAAATAAAACAATTCCCTCCTCCTCCTCCACCCCACTGCTTCCATCTCCCTCCTCCCCCGCACACCCCTCCACCTCCTCCCTCCTCCCTTCCCTCGATGCCCTCTACCTCCTATCTCCTCCCTTGCCCCCGTGCAGTCCCATCTCCTCCTCCACCCATCCCTTCTCCACCCCCATCCTCCCACCCCCCACAACCAACCCTCCTCCCTCTCCACCTCCCTTCCCCTCCACCCTACTCCACCTCCACCTCCCCCTTCCACCTCCTTCATCGTCAATATAAGGGGAGTTGTGCTCCCTTCAGAGCCAAAGGGTACCCCCTCACTGGTGGTGAAATAAGGGATTCCCCTCACTAGCGGTGTGATTCTGAGAATCATGCCACCAGTGAGGGGCGACCCTTTGTCACCCAAGGGAGCATAACTCCCCTTAAACTGGCGGTGGAGGAGGTGGAAGGGGGAGGTGGAGGTGGAGGAGGGTGGAGGGGAAGGGAGGCGAAGGGGGAGGAGGGTTGGTTGCGGTGGGTTTGAGAGTTGTGGTGTGTTGAGAAGGGATGGGCAAAGTAGGATATGGGAGTAGAGGGGAGGTGGAGAGGAGGGATGAGGTGGAGGGAGTGGGGGCAAGGGAGGAGGGAGGAGGTGGAGGGGCATGCAAGGGAGGAGGGAGATGGAAGCAGTAGGAAGTTGGAGGGGAGCACAAAGAAAGAGGAGGGAGAAAAAATAGAAGAGGATATTGGAGCAAAGCTCCTTTCCCTTGGGCTCCAAAGGGTCACCCTTCATTGGCAGCGTGATTCTGAGAATCACGCCACCAGTGAGGGGAATCCCTTTGGAGCCCAACGGAGCACATATCCCCATAAACTGACGATGGAGGAGATGGAAGGCAGAGGTGGAGGAGGGTGGAGGGGAAGGGAAGTGGAGGGGGAGGAGGTTCGGCCGCGTGGCATGGGAGGGTTGCAGTGGGTGGAGAAGGGATGGGCGGAGGAGGAGATGGGGGAAACGGGGAGGTGGAGAGGAGGGATGAGATGGAGGGAGCAGGGGGGAGGGAGGAGAGAGGAAGTGGAGGGGCACAAGAGGGAGGAGGGAGGAGGGATATGGAAATGGAGGGGAGTTGAGAGACATGTGGGGAAAGAGGAGGGAGAAACAACAGAGGAGGAGGTGGGAGTGGAGCTCCATTCTCTTGGGTTCCAACGGGCCATCCCTCCTTAGTGGCGTGATTCTGAGAATCGCATCGCTAGTGAGGGGCATCCCTTTAGCTCCCAAGGTAGTGAAAATCCATTTAAAATAATGACAAAGGATATGGAGAGGGGAGGTGAATGGGGAGGAGGGTGGAGGGGTGGGGAGGAAGAGGAGGAGGAAAGGAGGGAGGAGGTGGAGGGAGAGCACAGGGGAAGGGAGGGAAGGGGAAGTGGAGCAAAGAGAAGGTTGAGGGGTGTGTGGGGGAGGAGGAGGGAGTGGCGGGGGGGGGGGGGGGGGAGGGGGGGGGGAGGAGGAGGAGAAGGGAGCGACCGAGGGAGAAGGGAGTGGGGCGAGGTGGGAGGTTTGTTTTTTAGTGTTTTTTTAGTTGTGAAATTTACATAATCATTTATTTTGGTTTTTCTATATACATGACTTTAGTTATGACTAAATCTTAATGTTATGTTAAATGGAATTCAATGATCCAACAAATTATTTCTTTTATTACGAAAGTCTTCTAAGATATAGTCAATAAATGCACATTACAAAGAAAACGAAACTATAAAATTATCATTAAAATAGTGGATGTTTAAGGTAATATTAGCTATAACTAAAAAATATGGATGGTGTATATAGAAAAAAAATAAAATGCATAAATATGAATAGAAAAATACACAAATATTGTAGAGAACGTAGTAATATATTGAAACCCAAGCTCTATTAATTATTGAAATAGGGAAATATTGTAAAAATAATGCAATACAAATTGATTAAAATGGTGGTAGCTTATCCTTGAAGAGAGAGGTGTTGACTATGCTCATTCACAACACTATCATCACAAGAGGACAAAGATAGCATTCTAACATGTAGTGCTAATTCCCAAGAGGAAAATCTCCTAAAGTCCCAAGATCCTAACCCTGGAAGATGAAGTGGCAAAGTAATGTGGTCTCCGAGGGATCTAGTTGATACATCAACTTCCCAAGGAAACACCTTCTACAAACAAAGTCCATTTGGGGAGCATTATAGCATATTGGAAAGATCTCAATGAGAAGAACATTTTTTATCTAGACTTACAGAATCCTTTGGCAACCCAAAGTCATCACAGGTTGCCAAAAACATTGTTTAGGGCCTAAAAAATATATCATAAATTCATGGCTTGGAAAGCTAAATTTATAAATATGTGTGTGTTTAAATATCAATAACAAAACCATATAGGTCGATCGTTAAAAATGTGTGTGTGTGTTTAACAATAAATAAATAAATCATATAGGTCGGTTGTTAAACATGTGTGTGTGTGTGTTTAACTATCAATAAAAAATCCATATAGGTTGGTTGATAAGATTTTGTATGGAATCGAAGGTGTTTCAAAGTATGCGAGTGTGGTTTTTTTGGTGATGAAAATTGGATAAACTAAGTTTTTTTAATTAGGTAATAGGTACAACAACGTGTCTATTAGATAAAGACATGTGTTTCCTTTTAGGATATAGTTTCAAATCCAAATAAGGTAGGGTATGTACACCTTCATAGACTTTAGAATTTTGAGTTGGAGTGGACAAAAAATTGTAGAAACAACAAATATTTTATTCTGAAACATTATGATTAACAATATTAGTTGTGAAAGTTTGCATAATAATTTATTTTTGTTTTTTGGAAGTCAATGATCCAACAAGTTCTATCGTTTGTTAATGAATAGTTATAAGATATGGTCAATGAATGCACATTATGAGGAACATAACTACAAAATTATCATTAAAAATAGTGAATGTTTTAGCAAATATTCCCTATAACTAAAAAATATGGGTGATGTATACAAAAAACAATATAGAAGGAATAAATTTTTTTTCCAATGGAAAAAATCTCTTTCTAAAATAAAAGGCATAAATACATGAATAGAAACATACACATAAATATTTTAGAGAAGATATTAATAAAATGGAACCCTCTCATGTCCCCAATTAAATGATTTCCAAATAAGAGTACTTGCAAATAATGTTCCACCAGCCTACTAGTTCCTGAGGTTGAGATGGAGAGATAAATTTTGTAATAAGGGGCTATGAGACCCAAAGGGACTTTATTTTACCACATTCACATTAAAATGGGTCACATAAATGATAAATTCTAAGAAAATAAGGTGACATGGGCTCATGAAGACACTTGGAAGCTTGTGGAGCCCTTGGATGACTAAATTCCCCACACACTTGGCATGATCTTCATCCAAATTCAAACACATGGGTAATGTGACACTATTGGAGGGTGATGTGGTGTAAAATAGAATATAATGATCCAAGTAATTCAAAATGTTAAAGGAGAGTAATTCCCATGGAAGAGGAAGAGACTAGAATACAATGTGTGCCACTTGGAAGGAGATTACATGCACTATATGACAACAAACGATGAAAGATTCTATGACAAGTATGACAAATTCACACCTGATTGAAGACATATAACAAATATGACATTACAGGGATAAAAATAGCCACCATGAGGTCAAATTTGGGAGTTAGAGGCAGCCATTAGAATTGGGGAAAGAATTGGATCATGAAGAGGAATACAAGTGTCATGATAGTTACTAAGCCACTAAGATGAGTTAGAGGAATCCCATGGAGGGAAATTAGACCTTAGGAGGCCTCATGAAGTTAATAAAATTATTTCATGAGAAAGGAGAATGGATTTTGATAATTTTTTAATTGGAATTTGGAACTTTGGAGAGATTTTGCTTGTCCATTGCACGGTGAGTGTTCACTCTCCCTGCTTGTGAACCAAGTTCGAAGGAGTTGTATTCATTCAAAAGTTGGTTGATGGAGAATCCATTCATACCTCTCATTGGAGATTAATGAATGATTTTTAGTTTCATTTTTAATTTCCATACATTCAACTTCTCATTTATCTACATATTCTCTCATTCCTTCTTCTCCATTCCCCCACACTCTCATGTTGATTGTGCACTTGTTGGAGTGGTGCTTGCACTTTGTTGAGGATATTTAAGGCCCAAGCTTGGGTATATGATGTAATTATATGTAATTTTATGTCCATATGATCTGTAATTCTAAATATCATAAATACATATGTGAAAGGCTTGCATTCCCATGCTCTTGAATGGCTAGTTTTCATGTATTTGGATTCCATTTTAAAGGAGTTGTATAACATATTTGTATGAGGAAATTTATATGAGTTTGATGATGATTTGGAACCAATATATGATGTATGTCTCTTTAATATTATTCTCACATTATTTGTAAGTCAAAATATCATAAATCCATGTGTGAAATGTTTGCATTCCCATGAGCTCGAATGACTAGTTTTCATGTATTTGGCTTCCACCTTGAGAGAGTTGTATGCCATATTTGTATGAAGGAATTTGTATAATGTTTAATGTTATTGGGGAATCCATTTGAATTTTGTTTATTTTATCCATATTTCATTTCATTATCTGAAACATTTAATCTACTTTTCATGAGTCAGAATCAAGCTATTAGTACCATTTCCCCTTAAGCAAATTCACTAAAAGTTACCATATATATTTTGCGCCTCATAACCAGTTTTAAAAGATTAATAGCCATGATTAAATCCAGACATTGATTCCTTATATTCATTCCCATAATATTTTGTGAAATTTGGTAGGTTTGTACTTGAGTTGGGAATCCAATTTGGCTCTCACCCTTGGGGGGAATTTGACCTCAACTTACCTATTAAATTTTCCCCTTTTATTCTTAGCCCAAAATAAAGTTGAAGAAGAATAAAGTCAGATAAAAACTGTCCATAAACCACCTTTATATGTTATAATACTCACCATATCATTTCTTTACAAATTCAATACCATTTGGAGTCAGTTGGAACCCCCTAAGATCATGACTAGCAAAGCTCGAAATTGGCCAAAATTATGCAAACTTGAATAACTTGTCAAATTAGTTTTATGATTATAACATTGAGTGTATGATGTTTTAAATCCCATATGAACCCTCCACAATAAATTTTGAAAGTTTTGGTGGTGTTGGGAACCAAACCTAGAAAGACTAGTTAAGCTTGAATTGGCCCA
>LPNX010936338.1:0-47774 GCA_001517045.1 Pseudotsuga menziesii | reverse complement strand
TATTATTTTATTATTTTAACCATTATTTTATTATTTTAACTATTATTTTATTATTTTCCTTAGGAGGCCCATTTTAGACCCCAAAATTCCTCTAATGTAATTTTATCCAAAATTCCAAGAAGGGCCATTATAGTGGTATTAGTGCATGGTATTGGAACATATTGAAGTTATGTATTATAGGGATGAATTAAGAAACTCATGAAGTCATATTTTGATGGTACGAGCAAGTAGATTATGCAAGGGTTCGAATTGGTGGCTAAACTTAGGGGTAAGCTGGAAATAGGGGGTAGTAGTAGTTACCATCATGGAGAGACACATAAGAGAATTATTTTTGAATGCTTTGAGATTGGTTTTATGGATTGAATAACAAGAAGGAAACCAAGCAGTTGTTCTTGTTCAAAGGGATTATGAGTTGCCTCTTGGTGAGAATTGCAGAGTGTTGGAGGAGGCACATGATCTCACAACAATTGGACCAAATAATGATGGAGAAGATGCATTCAAACTTTTTATAGGTAACATTTTCAAAGAGTTAAGGTTGGTTCACAATTATTCACTCCCTAATTCATTTTCAGCCACATCAATTAAGGATGAAAATTGGGTGAAAGGTTTCTTTTTTATGGTGTCACATGAAGAGTATGTAACTTATATCTATCCCTTTTATAATATGATGAATAGAACACCATATTATTTAAATTTTCAACACCATCCTTTGTTACATTATGATGATATGCATCTACATGTATGCACCTATGATTTTCACTTGAGTCACTTGGAGACTCGTGATTTTCCTTGCTCCTTGCCTAGTCCATTTGATGTTGGAGGAACTTCATCCCAAACTTGGGTGAAGAGATATATGATTGATGAACATTATTATTGGCAGAAACATCCTTTGTATTTCATGATGGTATACATATCCATGGGTGTATTGATGAGACTTATATGAGTCACTTGAAGACTTCATGTTTTCTTTGCTCCTTATTTGGTTCAAATTTTGTTGGAGGTTCTTCATTCACTTCTTGGATGAAATAATACATGGTTGATTATCTTGACGCGCCTTATATTATTTTGGAGTAGAATTATAAGACATGGGATCCTCACCTATGTCACTGGGGAATATTTGATAAAATACATGATGCTTGTGTGTATGGGCCACATAATGATATACTTAGTCAGATGTACAAGCACTTTCATGATTCTTTGATGAGGTACCTTATTGATGTACATTTGTATTATGTTTTTATGTACTTTCATGATATATATTTTGTACTGGTGAATTTTGGAAGGTTGCAATGCAAGCAATGGGATCCCAGTATTGTTTGGTTCTAATTTTGGGGGAAACAAGTAGTAGGGGATATTGAGTCACCACTTGAGAAGGTGATTGTAATCAGATTAGAGAAGAAAAAATCATGGTGGTTCCTCTTTGAAACTTTCTTGGAATCCTAGAAATTCAATTTTGGAAACTCAGTACCAACTTCAAAGAATTATATAGAAGCAAGTAGGGTTGGAAGTTCAGAAAAGGTTTCCAAAAGATGGAGGTAAAGATTATTTGTGAAAATTTTGTTTTGATGGATTTTATTAATCCTTTTGGTGTTATTGGTGATGTCACATGATATATCAATATTCAAATATCCACATATCTTTACTTTTGGAAACACACAATTGAAGTACATGAGTGCCACTACTCAAATTGCAACTAAGGTTTGAAGCAAAGTTTTGGAAGGAAAGAAGGTTTTTCATAATAAATGTTTGAAATTTATTGAGGATAAGAAATATTTAGTGGGGAGTACTGTAATGTCCCCAATTAAATAATTTCTGAATAAGACTACTTGCAAAAAATGTTCCACCAACCTACCAATTCCCTAGGTTGAGATGGAGACATAAATTCTGTAATAAGGGGCTATGGGACCCAAAAGGAATTTATTTTATCCTATTAACATTTAAATGGGTCACATAAATGATAAATTATAATAAAATAAGGTGGCATGGGTTCATGAAGACACTTGGAAGCTTGTGGAGCCTTTGGATGACTAGATTCCCCACACACTTGGCATGATCTTCATCCAAATTCGAACACATGGTTAATGTAACAATATTGGAGGGTGATGTGGTGTAAAATAGAATATAATGAGCCAACTAATTTGAATTGGTAAAATAGATTAACTCCCATGGAAGAGGAAGGGACTAGAATACAATGTGTTCCACTTGGAAGGAGATTACATGCACTCTATGACAACAAATGATGCAAGATTCTATGAAAAGTATGACAAATTCAGACCTGATTGCAGAAATATGAAAAATATGACATGGAAGGGATAAAAATATCCACCAAGAGGTCGAATTTGGGGGTTATAGGCATCCATTCGAATTGGGAAATAATTGCAGCATGAAGAGAAAGACAAGTGTCATGAGAGTTACTAAACCACTAAGATGAGTTGGAGGAATACCATGGAGGTAAATTCGACCTTAGGAGGCCAGATGAAGTTAATAAAAGGATTTCATGAGGAATTATAATGGATTTTTATCATTTTTTAATTGGAATTTGGAATTTTGGAGAGATTTTGCTTGTCCATTGCACGATGAGTGTTCACTCTCCCTACTTGTGAACCAATTTCGAAAAAGTTGGATTCCTTTCCAAGTTGGTTGATGGAGAGGCCATTAAGAACTATAATTGGAGAATAATGAAGTATTTTTATTTTAAGGTTGAAGTTCTATATATTCAAATTCTCATCTATCTCTATATTCTCTCATTCCCTCTTCTATATTCCCCTACACTCTCATGTTGATGTTGCACTTGTTAGAGTGGTGCTTGCACTTTCCTGAGTATATTTGAGCACCAATCTTGGGTATATGATATATGGATCTGTAATATTATTTCAATATGATTTTTAAATAAATATATCAGAAATCCATATGTGAAAGGCTTGCATTCCCATGCTCTTGAAAGACTAGTTTTCATGTATTTGGATTCCATTTTAAAGGAGTTGTATAACAGATTTGTATGAGGATATTTCTACGAGTTTGATGAGGAAGGGGAAGAAATATATCATGTATATATCTATAATATTATTTCCATATTCTATGTAAGTAAAAATTTCATAAATCCATGTGTGAAAGGCTTGCATTCCCATGAGCTTGAATGACTAGTTTTCATGTATTTAGCTTCCACTTTGAGAGAGTTGTATATCATATTTGTATGAAGGAATTTATATAATGTTTAATTATTTTGGGGAATCCATTTGAATTTTTTTATTTTATTCATATGTCATTTCATTATATGAACCATTTAATATACTTTTCATGAGTCAGAACCGAGCTATTAATACCATTTCCCCTTAAGCAAATTCACTAAAAGTTACCATATAGATTTTGTGCCTCATAAACAGTTTTAAAAACTTAATAACCATGATTAAAGAAATACAGTGATTCCTTATATTCATTCCCATACTATTTTCTAAAATTTTAGAGGGTCGTACTTTAGTTGGGAAGCCAATTTGGCTCTCACCCTTGGGGGGAATTTGACCTCAATTTTCCTAGTAAATTTGCCCCTTTTATTCTTAGCCCCGAATCAAGTTGAATAAGACTAAAGTCGGATAAAAAAAATTCATAAACCACCTTTATATGATATAATACTCACCATATCATTTGTTTACAAATTCAATACCATTTGGAGTCAGTTGGAACCCCCTAGAATCATGACTAGCAAAGCTCGAAATTGGCCAAAATTATGCAAACATGAATAACATGTCAAATGGATTTTATAATAATTTCAACCATTGAGTGTCTGAGGTATTTTAGGATGGTTTAAATCCCATATGATCCCTCCACAATAAATTTGGAAAGGTTCGGTGGTGTTGGGAACCAAACCTAGAAAGACTAGTTAAGCTTGAATTTGCCCAACTTGTACTTTTATCCAAAATTCCAAGAAGGGTCGTTACAAACCCAAGCTCTATTAATGATTGAAATAAGAAATTATTGTAAAATCAAATGTAATACAAAATTATTAGAATGGTGGTAGTTTATACTTTAAGATATAGGTCTTTAATATGCTCATTCACAACAAGACCATTACAAGTGCACAAAGATGTCACCTTTTAACATGTAGTGCTAATCCCTAAGACGAAAATCCCCTAAAAGTACAAAACCCTAAACTTGGGATATGAAGTGGAAAAGTAATGTGGGATTTGAGGAATCTAGTTGATACATCAACTTCCCAATGAAACACCTTCTAGATTCTAGATTCCTTCTAGATTCATTGGTGCATATGCAATGTGTATGTGACCAATAGAGCTATGGAGGGATTTTGTTTTAGTTGTGTCACAACATATAGAAGAATCTATCCCATGTTCATGGATTCTTGGATTCACTACATTCACAATTTATGCACGATCATCATATTAACCACCTTTGTTTGTCCATTTGTTTGTGGGTGTAAGGCTATCGATTTGGTTACCTTTGTGTCCATCAAATACCATATACTAAACTAGAAGGTATTGAGGAATATATTGCCCTTGTATAAAATAATGGTCCATGGTAGCCCAAAATAAAGCCAAACATGCTAAAAAAAAGCGATTACTAGCTTTGGCTTCTACTGTAATACACTTCTTGTGGGGTGCCAAAATAACCATCTTAGAGAAGTGATCGACAACCACAAAGACACAATTGTTATTGTGCTTGGTGGAGGGGAAATTTGACATATAATACATTGATATTGGTTCCCAAGGATTGTTTAAGGTATGTAAATGAGTGTACAACTCTTTATTAATGAAAATTTTAATGATGGAATAAGAAAATCACAACTTGATATATTTGTAGACATCCTATCAGGATAGTAGAAATATTTCTATAGTATTGCTAATTTCATTTCCATGACAAAGTGCCTTGCCACTTGATTGTAGAATTCCTTCTAAATTAGTTTCTCATTATCACTTTAAGAAACACAAAGATGGTTCATATGAGACAAAAATGCATATTTGAGGTGAAAGTCTAGAACTTGTTCATTTGCACCTAGTGTGCGATATAGTTGTGAATTCAATTTCACTATCATACAATTGGGGCTATCGGGATGTCTTGTGCCCATACAAATTAATAAATATAGTTAGCACCACAATTGAAAGTTATTTGCGGCAATCCGAAACTCTTTTTGCATTGCACTTCTTGTATATAATGTTCAAGTGGAATTGTTCGAGGTATGTGGACCACTTTTAATGGCATTTGTTTTGTAACTTTTCTTGTGTCTGCATGAATTGCAAGGGATTGTGATTAGTGTGGATGATTGTTTCTTTTCATAGAATGTAATGCTTCCCCTATCGGCATGACTACATAATGGAGTACATCTCTCTATCATAAGTGGGATACTTTCAAACATCATTATGTAGAATTTGAGCATGTACATTTAGATACTAAATGAAAGGGTAATATAAGTGCAAGATATCAAGAATGAAACACAATCATGCAATTAAATGAGAAAAAAAATGATCGTTAAAGAAGAGCAATAGATCGTTAATATCACATGGACTTATATTGCAGTAATATTACAATGAATGAGCAATGGAAAATAAAAAGGCAATTCAAATAAGGTATAAGGATACAATTTGAATTGCTCATGCAATGCATGAGATCCTAGACAGGCTTAACTAGAGCTAGAGTAGCCATGCACACTCTCTACAATGAGTTAACTAACCCATGACTAACCTAAGTGGACTTAGCTCCCTACATGTTAGGAGAAACTGATAGAAGGTACATGCAATTGAATGAAGGAACATGCATGATGTGCATGTTGGGTCACTATTTTGAAATCACTTACACCATTCAAATCACTTTTATCACCTCACTATTCCACTCATTTTCCCATCATTAGCACCATATTTCTTCATGAAAATTTATAATACACCCATATATGCTAAGTGGTTAAACATTATCTATTTTTCTTTATTTTTGATGAATTAAATGGAATTGTATTTGGTTTTACTATTGCCAATTTTTATCAAATTCATTTCTTGCACTTCAATTTTGTTCTGGTACCAACACTCTATTTCAATACCAGTCACCCTTTTCTGCACCATTTCCTATACTCATTTTGGTAGTAGGTACCATGATCTGAGATCCACATATGATTAGTTCTTGATTTTCCAAATGTATCATGGATTTGATAAGAAGACAATATCAACATGATGTGGTGCTCAAGAATCATATCCAAGTCGTTCCAAGAGTTTGTGGCACGTTGGTCAAAATCTAGTTATCCTCCCTTGATTAGCGCATTATTTATCGAAGTGTTGAGCATGATTATTTCTTTCAATAACATTCCTTATCCTCATGCACATTTGTTTCATGAGGATAAGGCATAAGTTAAAATCCTTTATTCCAACTGCACCTATAAGAACCAATTACCAATACTTGTGAATGGATGAACTGTAATTGATGAATTTGTAAATAGTCATCCAGAATAGAGGATGTTAGTTTTATCCAACTAATTGTTCATTCTGTATAAATACATGATATTTGATATGTAAATTATGTGGGAGTCACTACATAATTTCAACCCAAAATCCGACGCCTTGCATGTCTATAATCCGACACTTCTCTGTCTCATTTTCGACACCTACACCTTTTTTTGCCGTCAGTGACATAATGTCGGATTGTCGACATGAGACTAATAAGGGTCAAAGATCCGATAGACCATTGTGTCACATATTCGATCGTATTTCCTTCCAAAGTTTCAATTAAAATTGCATAACGCGTCGGAAATCTGACAGACACAAGTGTCGGATGAATGGCGCGGCCGCCTGTATTTTTATCCAGCAAGTGTCGGCTAACCGACACCATCCGACACTGGAAGAGTCGGCCTTCTGACACAAACCAACACTTGAACCGTCAGACGACTGACGGGGCGAAGTGTCGGAGTCATGCCTCAGCCCTCGGAGGTGTTTACCGGAGTGTCGGAAGCACGTCGAAAAAGCGACGCCAGTTGATGGATTTAAAAAAAAAATCCAAAGATTAACTAATGAACATTAGAAAGACATATTTAACTAATTAAGACAATTGTTGAAATTCAGGGTTAGGTTAGGACTGTTAGTACGTGCATCCACCATGTCACCAACAACTTTACTTGGAGCTGCTTTTTTTGCCTTGCTCTCCTATACAAAATATAAATACACGACTACCACTTATTAAGCTTTATGGGCTGGTAAAACTTTTGTAACTTGAGACAGGAAGCTTATTAACAAAATGCAACTAATACTATTTCATTGCTCAATAAATCTGAACTTCTCGGTAAAACAACTGATTTCTAAACAAGATTAGATACCCTTCACTGACCTCCAATGTTGAATCCATTAAGCTCGAAGAAACATCAACCATTGATTCCTTGATGCGAAAGTACATTGAAATCAAAGAATATTTTATGTCTCTCGAAGCGTTTTGCTTCTTCATCCTTAGTGTGCTCCAATGCCTTCACCTCTATCTTCATCTGTAGATTTTAACTCCATAAATATATTGATAGCTAAATTTGATAGTAATATGCAATAATGCTGTAATACATTGAAACTACAGAATTTTATTTTCCCCAAATCAATCCTTCATAATAACAGGATAACAGATTGTTTTAAGAGGCTAATATGGACCTCTGAATTCATGGTAAGAACATGGGTGTTTAATAAGCACGGAATAGTCCAAAAAATAGACATAGCACTGGTCAATTTTCTTACATTAGACACTAAGAAAAAATATGAAAGGAAATTTTGGTGATTTTCTTCATATAGGTTATTCGCTACTTTACAATTTTAATTCAATTTATTCAAATATTTTTAAACTTAGCAGATTTGTAGTGTAAAGATGCAAACTTAGGGATCTACTAAATTTATATTTATATTTAGCTGGAGGGCATTGACCTCAAATATATTGATCCTTAATTTTACACCTGTAACCTACAAAGAGCCTTGCTAGGGTTGAAACCTGATAATTTTATTTCATGAAACCAACTGCTTAGAGTAATAAGATTAGAAGATTTACAGAGAACATAAAATAAATTTGCATCATTTACCTTGTCAAAGTAGCATATAACCTTATCAAGTTGCTGAGACAACGGAGGAACAACCTGAAAGGTATTAAGATGATCGGCTATGGAACTTAATTTAGAGTAAAGTGTTTCTGCAACACGAACTAGTTCAAACTTCTTTGTAGGGAAACCCTCAAACCTTGCCAAAACCTATGCAACACTGAATATGGTCAACAACCTTCGAGAGGAGGACAAGTTTAGAAAGTCTCAAAAGCATAAATTGTCATTTAGAGTTCGAAATGTTTTTTTGTTGTTCAAACCAATTCTATATATAGATTCAATATGCAATACTTGGATTTCATCTGACAAGTCCTCAAGGTGAAGTTCAACATAGTGGTGAAACTTTAACAATTCATCCATATTTCTTGTTTCAAAGCATTCAATAGCATGCTTCATCTCCATAATCTGGGTCGCAAAGCGTCATGCATCTTCTTCTATCTGCTGAAAATAAGATGACCTGTATTGGAAATTAAAACCAGATATCAAGCCAACATTAACACACTAAGACCTGTAGGTCAATCATGCTAAAACCTGTTTCACATTGTGGATTTCTAGTTGTGATTGTTTCTTGGATCAGGGAGTATTTCTCCATACCGTGCAAAGAAATAAATAGATGAAAGTACTTGATTCCTAAAATAAGGGGATCAAATTGAAAAAGAAAGGAACACACTTAACCTTTTAGCCATTTCTGCAAGGGCTTCATCCAATCCTTGGGTACCATTCTTGCCACCACCACCAACCAATTTTCTGCAAGCTCGTGATGATTTTCCTATTTGGTCAGCCCCTTCCACTTTACCCTTCAAAAATCTATATAGGTTACCTATTTAGTGTCAGGATTCTCATAGGTAGACACATTAACACCATTAATAGGACCTTGGGTACTCTTTTTAGGATTGCTGGGTTGTTCTCTTTGCATCTTTTCCAGATTAGTTGTCAAAGAATGTTTAGGGTCAAGACCTTGGGTGCCAATATTGACAAAACTAATTGGATGTGAGCTACCAATAACCATATTTCTTGGAAACCAAAGTAAAGGTGGAGCAAAAGCATTCATAAAAATCCTGGGCTTCACTGAAGTTTGGGTACTCTCTGGCAAAATTGATGAAGGGGCAAGTGAATCTTGGCTAGAAACCTTGCTTTCTAGGTTTAAATCACCCCAAGAATTTGCACTTTCCAAAGGCTGTGAGTATTATGAAGAATCTGAAATATCATACTTTGTTGTGGTCTGTCATGCATCATCCTCTTTCATCTCATAGTTTTCCATGGTCTGGCATCCATAATTCTCTTTCATCTTATGTATTCTCCTTTCCCTCCTACTTATATCATCCAACATCTCAAAAATCATTTGACATATGCATCAAAATCCAGAAATTTTGCTTAATACAATTTTTCAACCCAGTAGAAAATGTAAGTCCTAAACAAAACTTAATCATAACCTTTTACATTATGTGTCAAAAGAACAAAGATATGTGGATTTGGGACCAATGGCCTACATAGTTGTTCCAGTTTAGACGCGTCCCCAGATGGCTTTCGCTTGTGGCTTGACTTCTATTCTTCTTACAATCAGTTCTCTCTAGAGCACTAATAGAAGTGTTATATACTGAAGAATGTTCTGGTTCACTAAGGCCTGCATCATGTTCAACAAAGGCACTAGGCTTATGATCAAATGATTCTACCCAGGTGTCTTCCACAACTCTAAGCGACTTGTAAAATTGTTGCAATGTCTACACAGCATCAAGTTGTTTCACTTTCAACATGATATATTTACAGTGTCGAAGATCATTCAATCAAAATATAATACCAAGAAAGAGAACAACATATAGACCTAGAAAATAGACATCTGATCTCCCTCTGACGACAGAAATGAAAATGTTGATCATAAATACCTTGACCGTAAGCAGCAGCAGTAATGGTGGACTGGACTGTGCACCTAACCTAATCAACTACTTGAGTGATCAAGTCTTTGCAATTAGCTCCAGCCATATATAATGCTTATGTAATGTTTAACTGTCAGCCTATTTCTGAATTACAGAATGCCATTCATCTTATTAGCCGCTAGTTTTCTGAATGGGCAGAGTTATAACTATTATAATGCAATAAACAAAGTTGGAACTCAGTTGAGAAACAATCTTGGGCTACTGGTTTTGAATTGGTGTAAACAATTTTGTTTATTTGAGAAGCATTGCAAGGATACAAGACCATTCCTTGGTTGAGCATCCACCTAGTGGAAGGAATTACGAATCCATCTAGCCAAGCTTGAAACCAAGTAGAACGGAGCCATTCATTCATCCCTTTTGGTGAATAGGAAGTAGAGAACGGAAGTTTTGAACCCAACATTTACAGGATAATGGCAAAGAGTAAAAAATTATTTTGGCCTCAATGTTGATGACACAGACAGGCCATAGGCCTACTATTTGTTTTGGTTCATACTGTTAGGCTGTGAATTTAAATTACTCTCATTGTCATAATCTTATCTCTATTCCAAGATTCTAAGACTAATTGATTATGCCAAATAAAGAGAAAAGTAAAAGTGAAAAATACAAAACCTTCAAATGAAACCTTAGTTTAACGCAAAACAACTATAATCCAATTTGATGGAAATCATCCACAAATTAAATGTAAAAAAACCCAAAGTAAGCTAACAAGTCCAGGTATGTACACAAGTGACGAGATGATAAGTAAGGAAAATCAGCTAGTCAGGTTATTGATATTTTTAAGATTATGGTCATTTATTAGTAGTATTCTCTTACCCTACTATCATGTTGCAAATGAAGCCATCGATTGAGCCTGTCTAGATTTAGTACTAAGACCATTCTTACATATTGGATGAAATCTTCCACCATTCACAATGTTCGATTATAACTGCGAAAGAACTAAGGTTTTCATAAGGTGATACATGAAAGTTAGGAGGCAAGGAGAGTATACCTCTATTCTCTTCATTTCAGCTTCTGCTTTTATTTTTTGATTACTTTCTCAGGCTTACAAGAGAATCACATGGCCATGTATTTAGCCTACTCTGCCTCCTCCCATACTGCAATCCGAACCTCTAGGACATTCAATTTAGCATGTTCCATATCATTAGTCTTGAGTGATTTAGAAGCATCTTGCTCTTAAAATTCTTTACTAGCCCATCCCATGATATTTGACTTTCCCAAATTGTGTACCTAGAGCCATAATTTCCCTTCTAATGCTCTCATGCACTTGCTTCTCTGATAATTTGTGATGGTTTTTCAAGCCCAATTGATAATTTTTTACTGCCTCCACTAGTGCTACACATCTTCCTAGAGTAGATGGTCAGGAATTAATAGGGCTCCTAGTTGAAGGTGTTGTAGCTCTGAGAGGGGTTCCTGTTCTTGAAGGCTCTTGGCTTGCAATAGGGGTCATTTCTGTCCCCATATCCCTCATGGAATCTGATCTCACATTTGAAGTTGGCAGGGTGTAGGATAGGTGTTCAGTGGCTAGGTTTGCGATGGGCTTATCCCCCTTTTTTCTCTTTTTAATCTTTATATGATTCACATTTAACCCTATTTCAAATTCTGCATTTCCCCATTTCTCCCAAACATTACTACCATGATATATCACTCTAAGACATTTTTTAGGACAATAGTGTTGGAGATAGCAATCCACACCTTTATATGCAACCAGCATGGATTCCCATCACAAAAAGAGAAATAACCTCAGTGGTAAAGCAGTCTATCAACCGATGGTGGATCAGAGATTTTATTCCTAGCATGTCCAATTTTCAACAAGGTAACACAGGCAAGTGGTTGGTGATGGAAAGGAGACCTAAGCCAGGGTGTTATTTGAAGGTGAATTGTTAAGATAGAAATCCACACCTTGTAAACAAACCATTATGGATTCCTAGTATTTAAAGGGGTGAAGCTTAATGGTACAACAACCCATTGGCCAAAGGTAGCTCCTGTGTTCAATTCCTGTTCTATCTTGTTTTCAACAAGTGATATTTGTTGTAGTCAAAGACACACCCAATTAGGATATGTCGAATTTGAGAGCTAAAATGACACTATCGAGGGACACGCTAAATGTATTTAGTCCAATTATTTTAGATGCATTTAATATCTCTCAGTCACCAAGTGTGAAGACCCTTTTCATGTAGGGCTTAACACAACCACAACTCAGCTTAAGATGGGATGCAAACAAGTCACTTCCAGAGAGGTAAGGTCAAATCATCCCTGAACTACTTATAAGAGGTTACCACAATTCATATTAAGGTTGAGGGAGAACATCATAGTCCATATCCCAACTAGGAGAGATCAATACAGTCACAACCCACTAGGATATCATAGCCCGCTAGGATACATAGTTACAAGCCACTAGGATAGTTCTTACACGGTCACATAACACTAGGATAGGTCTTACACAATCACATACCACTAGGATACACATTCACAACCCACTAGGATAGTTCTTACACAATCGCAAGCCCTTAGGATAGGTCTTACATAGTCACAACCCACAAGGATACACAGTCACAACCCACTAGGATAGTTCTTACATAGTCACAACTAAGGTTTAGCAGCCTCAAAGGGATGAAGTCCAAGCTAATAGTCCAAGATAATTCCATGACTACATTGCATACATTTCATATAAAGTGTGTGTATCAAAATATTTAAGGCTCAATTTTCTCAATTTTTTGAAAAGAAAAGACTTAAATAAATTAGCGAGGTATATACCAAACAAATCTTATATAATGGTTTCTTTTTATGCTAATGAAAAATCATCATTTGTAAAAATTGTAAAGAAAGTAAACTAAATCAAATAATGACTCTTCTATATTTAGTAACTCTTCATGTATAAACACAAAAAAGGAATCAATTGACCTGTGAATACTAGTGGGCAATATGCTCTACAGTGTTGAAAATTTAGAAATTATTTCAAAAGAAAATCAACAAAACATAATTACTCCAATACCTGGATTATGACATCCCACCACTTGACAATGCTATCATCACCTGCTGAAAGTAATGAAGTTTGTCCTATGAAGAATACCTCACCAATCCAATAAATGGAGACATCCATTACAAAACTAGTGGTTAAAGGAAATGTTGATCCTTTGAATAGTTCCTTCCATCTTAGATACAATATGCTATTGAATCATATGCATTACAAGGACGGTGGCATAGAGACTGTTGAAATAATATTTCTACAAGTTCCAGTTTGATCGTGAGCTTCCCATTCTTCATAAATGTGTGAAGGATCTAGGGGAACAATAGATGATGGGTATGGTCTTGTTGGAAAAGATTGATTTAAAAGTTAATGAGTGGATCTCACTTATACATGAAGTGACTCATGGAAAAGATGTTAGGACTTTACTTATCAAAATGGATCAAACATAACAAAATTCAACATAGGAAAATAAGGAAATGTAGGACTCTATGGATTAGATTAGAGTCCATAATCCAACAAACCATGGAAATTTAACAACGCAAAATGAATAAGCATTTAACCATGTGTAGAAGTCGGCCCCCAGTCTTTTGGAGAAGAAAAGGTATAAATAAGTGATCAAAAGTTTTAATTTGAATGCAATTTCGGATCTGCTCTGAGGTCATTTTTTGTGGACTGAGGCAAACAGACTGAGGAATTTCGATTATGTGACTGATGCAAATTCGGCCCTGTGGAAAGACTAAAAATTTTCTTGGTCAAAATATTCATTTTTGGACAGTTTTTCATGAAAAAATTGTTGGGCTATGGAGAATAATTTTGGTGGAGCCAAGTTGCTTTCTCTTGGGGATGAAATCATAATTTTGAAGGACTGTTTTTTTTTGCCCCAGCTGAGGCACTGTGATTTTTGTGGGATAGTGATCGTTGATCTTCAACCATCCAACAGTCTGAATTTTATTACAGCAACAACCATTTGACTTACCAACAGTTGCTTGTGACCTTAACTCCACACTGATGACAAGTTTTTTTGGGGTGTTTCACTACTCTGAAAATTTCGGTGGAAGAGAGTGAATATTTTAACTCTGAATTTTGGGCATCACTGAGGCAGCTACTAAGAATATTTGGGACTGAGGAGCAGAAACAGTAAAAGGTGTTATACATAGACAGTTGGAGAAGTGGGAGTTATTAAGCACTGTGTAAATTCATCAAGCAGTCCATGTTCAAGTAAGTATGACTTTATCTTAAGTCTGAAGCATCATTTGAATTGTGACTATTTTGATAGCTGTAGTGTTTTTGTTCATGAGAACTTTGATCAAAACTTATGGGTTGAAGGACTCTCCAAGGTGTAGTCCTGCACCCTTTTGGGTTCAGAAGGTGACAGTCTTTATGGCTGTGCATTGACTTGATACGACATAAAGAGTGATGATTAAGTGAGACTGTGCAGTGTATAAGTAGATGTTTTGACATAAGCAATATATCAGCAGACTCCTTGGTATTGTGGCATGAGCAGTGTATGAGTAGACTTATTTGATCTACCTAGTGACAACATTTGATAGTGACTAGTGACAAGGAAGTATCTATAAATCTCTGAGGATGAGTTTATTTTAGCACCACAGGAAGCATACTAGGTACATACAGTCTGACCAAGAGTTGGAAGGTGATAGACCTTGTTGATGATAATGTAGCAATTTGTGATGATAAACTAGTGACTTCTTTGGACATCTGAGGTTACTAACAGTCCTCTAATAGCTTGACACACAGCCTGAGTATGAGATGTTTGAAAGATAAAGCAGTATACTCAGTGGTGTATTTATGAAGTGTGAAGTTGCATGATAATTCCATATTGATGCATGCTATGTAGATGATGCTTTGATAATGATACAGGATATAATGATGAGGGCAGACATATATGCACACTTGTACATGATGATGAGTGCCTTGCTCTATGATGATTCCTAATTATGCATGCTTGATGCACCTGTTGATAATGATATACCTGGGTCATCAGTGATATATCCCAAGATGAAAATTGCAACATTGATCTGGAAAAATATTTGTAGCTAGGGATGCAATTTGGTAAGGGTGGTTGAAAATTGAAAAATGTGTTTGAAACCATTTTGGAAAGCATTTATCTTTCAAGAGTAACTAGAAAAAAAAATCTAAATATGTGGAGAGGTGCAGAATGTGAAATACTAAAGCCCTATGACCTTCTTTCTCACCAGGAATGTGTTTCGAGTGCCTCTGTGCACTTCATAAACACTTGTCAGGTTTTTTCAACAGATAGATTTTCAAAGTAGAATTTTCTTGTTTTGGAACAACTCCAAACTTTTTGGTTTAATGATGAACCTAACAATGTAGAAATGTCAAGGATGTCAAAAGACCCCTACCTAACTTGTAGAGCGTTTGCATAATCTATATTCTTGCCTCTAGTGATTGTTTTTTGCCTCTATGTATGGTAATCATTATCATCAACTAAATGTATGTGTGTGCACATGCATAAATACCCAATACACAGCTCAATCAAACAAAAGAAAACATATTTATACCTTGATTTCTGGATCTTCACACGGTATTCTTATGCTTTACCTTTCAAAACATCATTCAACATACTTCATTTTTTGTCATGTTGCAATAGTTTCATGTTAGGATCCATCAAATATATTTATGTTTGTTTATGAACATAACAAAAAAAATCTAAATAAATACAATTCTATTACAATGTAAATTACAAAACTATTCAACTATTCAAGTAAATTAATTGTTAAGAATATATCACGTGATAAAACATGGATAACCAAAAATACTATGTACATAAGGCCATCGATCTAATCAAAACTCCATTTCTAGCCTCTTAACTATGGAAATGTTTCTCAACGCTATCTGTAACAAGTTCCAATGGAGGAGTCAAATAGTAATAGTGAAAATTACACAGTAAAAATATAGAAATAGATGTTTTTTAATGTATTCTTCCTTACCATTCATTGAGCCCCTCTTTGTTTCGATAATAATTTAATATTATCTACTAAACATGACCAACCACGTGAAGGTGGAAGCTCTTATGGCCCCTCCCCCCCCCTCACGTCACTCTCAACTCCCCAAACCCAATGCCTATACTGGAAAATAACAATTTATTTCACTATTTCACAAAGCAAATAACAATGCAAATTATTTCACTCAATAGTTGAAAAATGCTTTCATTAAATCATTCTTTAAAACATTCATTAAACCATTCAATCATTCAATAGCTGAAAAAACCATACATTAACTCATTCACTAAAACATTAATTTAGTCAATGGCAAAAAAAAAAAGTAAACAATTCAGTAAAGCATCCAGTCATAAAAGACTAATTTTGTGATATGCTTTCAAAAATATATTTCAAATTTACAAAAAGTTTTAGAGGGATGGATTTATAAAAGGCATGTGCGGATATTCTGTGGCCTTGGAGTCCTCTATTTCCAAAATTTTCCATTCACCCCATTGCAATGTCAGACCCTTCTTTGAGAGCCTGACTGCCTCCTTATTTTGCTCCCTGTAAACATGAGTGAAAGAGATTGATTAAAAGAATGAGAGAGAATGGGTTGTCTCTTCAAATAATGCATCTAGAGAAGCAGTTCTACATTTATGTATCTTATTCATCCAGTTTATAACCACCATTGAGTCACCATGTACTTGTAACTGTCTGCAATTTCTTTCATTGGCAAAACAGAGAAGTAATTTCAATGTCATGAGTTCTACATAGCTGTTGGTTCCAGTTCCTAGGCCCAAAGAAACTTGAAAAAAATGACTTTGATTTACATATGAGCATGCACCTCCTGAGTTTGTGCACTGAATGCTTGTTTTCTTCCATCCAATTGCTAGACCTCCAAAGTGGCCGATGGCACTTTGCGCTGTGAAAGAGTATTGCGGAAGAAGTGATGTTAAACTAGTTTCAACTTCCAGCTCTGGACCCATTGTTTCTTGTGGAAGGATGACTTCTGGTGATAGAACCTCCATCATCCTTTTTAGGGAAATATTTTTCCGGGTGCTTACCAGACCCCTATAGTTTAGGGAGACAAATTTCATTTGGGCACCCCATCTGAGGTTTGCACTACTTTAAGCGCCCTGAAAATGGTTGTTTGTCTGCCGCTTTCCTAATCCCTGAGCACCATGCTCTGGGCCGTAGAGAGGTGAGATGGTCTTCCTCTCCCTTTCCCTTTGGATGTGATCCTGGCATTTACCCCTAGTCCTTTTGTAGGGATTTTAGGTTTTTGAGGGATTAAAACGTCCCTTGAACGAAGGTGGAAACGGATAGAGGAGGACTGAGTGGGCGAGTCATTTTTTATGGTGGAAGGGGAGGCTGCCTGGTTTGAATTGGAGGTACTTTTGAATGCGGGGGAGGAGGTGTCATTTTTTGGGGGAGGGGGACTGTTTGTGATAGGGGTAGGCAAATATTTGTCCTCATTCAAAGATAAATCATTCAATTGATTGCTAAGGGAAGAAGTGTTCATACCCAATGGGGGAGACGCAATCCGATGTTGTTCCGTCTGTTGAGGAGGCCCTTCTGCTGCAACTGCTCCTACTCTTTCCAGTTGATCCAATGGTTGTTCAGTGCCCTCTGACCTGAGAGGACTTTTGTCTGAAGCTGTGTTTGTATCAGTTTCTTTGGAGCTCGGGGCCTCTGTTCACATAACCCACTTCCTTCTTCCAGTTGTTGAGGGAACAAATTTTGGGAAATCTCTTGCCAAATGTCTTGTTTCATGACATTTGCAGCATTGAAATGGGAGCCCTTCATAGTCCAACAGCTGTCTTTTTTGCTTTTTTTTCCATACAAAATTAAAGGCTTCAGGAAGACTGGTTCTGATGTTCAAAGAGACTAGGATTCTGGCTACCTTTTTTATGTTCGTCTACTGAAACGAGAGGTCCGCTTCAATGAAATTCCCCAGCTCATTCCTGATTTCACTAAGGCAGGTCGGGTTCCAAAATTCCAATGGTAGTCCTGGTAGGAGAACCCAGACTGGTATTGTGTCCAGTTGCTCTGTTTTCGCATCAAATAAGGGGGTCCACTGCTTTAGCTGAAACAGGGTTTTCCCATATGTCCAGACTCTGCTACGTATTTGGTCTACATCCTCTTTGCATCTAAATAGGAAGCTGAACCATCCATTTTCAAGGGAATTAATAACCAAGCCTTCACCTTGAAGCCCTATCCAATTTTTCCTGGCCCATTCCTTCATTTTACCCAGGGTGGGGTTTCTTCTTGTGATTTTCCCGATTAGGGTTAATCCGTCCATCTCCCATGCTTCTTCCATGGTGCACCGGACTCCACAATTTATGTTAAAATATCTTCTAGAGGGATTTAAACACTAAATATTTCATTTTTTGGAGTTCAATTGTTCAGCAGCGTCTCCTGTGCATGCTCCCTATGACACTGAAGGATTGATTTCCCTGTTTGGGGTTCCTTGTGGTTCTGCTTGGGGAAGTTTGATGAAAACGGTTGTTGTAGTTGTGCTGTGAGGTTGAGGTTGGAATAATGAGTACAGGCCTCCTCCTAAGGCCGAGTTCAATGGCCGTGCTACGAAAACACCTAGCAGCTCTTGCTTCCAGCTGTAGAGAAACCGGAACCCTGCTCTTGCTTCCAGCTGTCAAATTTTCCAGCGTGTTCTGCACTGTGTCCGGGGATGGTATACCGGTAATTTCCGGTGAGGAGAAGATGTTGAGCTCTTGCTGCCACGGATCAACAGAGTTGTCTGCCATGTCTACTGGACCTACTCCTAACTCACAAAAACCTCCTTATTGAACTGAGTGTCCAAAACGAAAACGAGTCTATTTCTTATTATATATTATATATTTTTTTATAAACCGCCCGTTGGATATCCGACGCATCGGTTTCTGATAACTGCCAGTTTTGCTTTCACAGACATCGACAAACTTCCCTGGTAGTGTCGATTCCCCATCGGATATCCGACGCGTCAATGTCGGATAACCACCAGTGTTGCTTTCGCAGACGTCGACGATCCGACCCTTCTAGTGTCTATTCCCCGACACTACTAGGGTCGAAAATTTGACTCACTTATGTTGGATATTCAACGGTTCTATAAATATTATGTTACCAGCATTTTGATGATTGATTATTGTCTGACACATCCATGCAAAATGTCAGATGACATCAGATTTTGTTGTCAGATTTCTGGTTCAAATATTGTAGTGAGTAAATATATATCTAGTTAATATTCCATACTCGGTCATTGTTGTATTTAGAGATTTATTTTGAATGAGAACTACAATTTGTTGATTATCTACATGTTGTTTTAGTTTGATTTCACCTTCTAGGTGCATGGCCAAGTTAGGAAGGGCCCCTCAAATTTGGTAACACACTATTATTTTTACTTTCTTTATAGGCTAGTCATATGAATGTTTAACTTATCACAGTTCAATTCTAGTTTGATTTCTCATTGAGTTCCATTCAATGAATTTTTATTATGTTCATTACATTTAAATTAAGAAATTGAAACTTAAAAACATCCTGCCCCTCGATTGTATAAAGAGGTGTTCTAAATTCTACATTCATATGTTTTAATATTCAATTGCATTTGTGACACTTTGCTTGTTGATATTCTCCATGTCTCCATCATTGGGAAAACATTCTATATATCATTCTCTCATATTAGCCATGTGTACATTGACCAATAGTTGGTAGAGAATGGCCCCTCCATAGCCCTAATTAGGCATGTGAATTTATTATGTCTCTTGAGGATCCAATGCTTATCCTTTGTCTAGTAATGTGGATTGACTATGAATGTCGAAAGGCTAGAGGTCACATTACATTCTCTGAGAAGGAGTACTCAGAGAAGGAGTGATCTATTCTAGTAGAGTGTTGACTTGTTTATGTAATAAGGGATTTCATCCCTGTGTCATAGAAAAAAATTAATCTAATGTTGCATTTGAGGTTGGATCTAAGAAGTGTTCGAGACTTCTTAGAGTATGGTCAAATCAACATTAGAGTTCTATGAAAGAATGTCATAAATGTGAGGAGTTATATTGTCCATGAGGAGATATTTTCTATGATGAATAAATAACGAAATAAGTCAAGACAGTCCATTGAATAATTCCCAAACAAAGTTGAAGGCAAGAAAGAGCAAAACTACCCCAACAAAAGAGGGAACTTGGCTCTAGAAGACAAAAGTGCAAGTTGGCCTCAAGAGTGAAAATCAAGTCAACTGAAGAATATTAATAGAATTGTTCTCACACCTCATTTGAGAAATTCACACACAAATTCTTCTATCCACAAGTGCATACCTCCAAGGAAGGCCTAGCGAAGGTAAGAAGCATAATTTTTTGGGATCTCTTATTCTCTTATTCTCTTGGAATATTATCTACATTTGTTAGGGTTCCTTGTGATGAAGACATAACCTAATATTTTTTTAGGGCTCAACTTCATGTTTGATATTGTAATTGAATTAGATTAATTTTTTTTGAGAAAAGTTTGATGGGTGTTTTCTCCTGTTTGGGTTTCCCAGGGCAAAATATTTGTGTCTCTTGTGCATGGTTATTTTTCAGTGATCCCTGTTTTATTTCATTGTAAGTGAATATTGATTATGCAATGAAATAGTGGGATGGAATAAATTTTTGAAGAATCATTCTGAAATAATAATCAAGGATTAAAAATTGGATTAAAATTCAACATGTTATCATAGCAGTTTTGAATAGAAGCAGTTTCTAGAGACAATTTGTGCCCTAATACGGAAAATAGGGATTCAAAGTTTGGATACTTGTCTCCATATTTTGGAATTGTAAATAACACATTGGAACTCTCCCTAGGAGGGTGCATTTATCTTTGGAAGAAAATTTCAGTTTTGTGAAAACCTTAGTTTTTACCTAGTTTTTATTGAGGTCAAGAATATATGGGTTCTAGTTTTGAACCTTCCTAACAACCTATCAGGTTTCATATTAGGATATTGGATCTCTCCCTAAGAGGGCGAATCTATCTGTGGGTCAAATCTCACCTTTCACAAATTTTAAAGTTAACTTAATTTTTGGGTCTAGGGTTTCTAGATCAGATTTTGCAGATTTTGTTAAGATGGTGCAAAAGGAAGGAAACCAAGCATTAGTTCAAAAGAAGAATATTACAAAAGTAAAGTGTTTCAGTTTTAATATATTTGGTCACTATTCCTTCTAGTTTCATCCGAAAAAAAGAAAGGAAAATCAACATACATCAACAACATTTGTTGGCGCAACTCAAAAGAAGACAAAACTTGATGAAAAGAATTATCATATTGAAGATCTCACAGGTACTATTACAAACATTAGTGATACATGGTTGATATCGAGTGGTGCTTCTATGCACATGACAACTTACAAAGACTCTCTCACAAAATTGACAAAAAATAACTCATCACTGCAAGTAGAACTTGGAGACAATTCCAAAGTACGCAGTAAAAGGAGTTGGAAGATCATTAGTCCAAATAAACTCTCAGAGATTCTCTCCATATGAGAGATGTATTACTTGTACCAGGAATGAAGAAGAACTTAGTCTCCATATCATCTTTGGAAGATAAATGAAATAGAGTTGCATTCGTGGATGGTCAAGTTCTTATATGGCCAAAACATTCAAACATAGACTCAACAGGAGTGGTTGGAGTTTGAGAGGGGGGGACTATATAGAATAACAGGATGTCCAAGCCAAGCATTGGTACATCATAGTATCAATTTATGTGAGCTATGGCATCAAATATTATTACACCTACATTATAGAGCCTTACCAACATTGAGAAATATGGCTAGAGGTCTTCCAAAAATTGAGATGGAATATGATGGTGTATGCAGAGGATGTGCACTTGGTAAGAATGCCAATGGTTCGTTCCCAAACAGTGATAGTAATCCAAGGGGATCTTGGATCTAGTACACTTAGATGTTTGTGGACCAATGTCAGTATCTTCCTAGGGTGGATTCCTAGATTATGTAACATTCATTGATGACTTTTCCTAGAAAACATGTATTCATTTCATGAAGCACACACTGTGAAGTCTTCAATAGATTCCAAGAGTTCAAGGCTTAGGTATAGAACCTGATAGGTAATAATATCAAAATATTGAGATTAAGTAATGTAGGAAAATTCACTTCCAAGGACTTCAATGATTTGTGCAAGGAAGTAAGGATCAAGAGGAAGCTAGCAGTTCCATACAATCCTCAACAAAATGGGTTTGCAGAAAGAAAGAATAGGTCCATCATAGAATTTGTGAAAGCAATGATTCATGATCAAGATCTACCTACATTCTTATGGGAAAAATCTATCAACACAATGGTATATGTTCAGAACACAAGTCCTCATCGAATATTAGAGGACAAGACTCTAGAACAAGCATTCTCAATCTTGAAACCAGAAGTTAGCCACTTGAGAATCTTTGGTTTTCTAGTATATATACATGTGCTAAAGGAAAAAAGAACAAATATATAATCTTCTGGAAAGAATGGTATATTTGTGGGATATAGAAATACCTCAAAGGCTTACATTATTTACATTTCAGGAAAATGCAATGTTGAGGTTAGTTGGGATGTTACTTTTGATGAGGAGGTTTCCTTCATAAGGTCTAGGGAATATCACATGGAGATTGATGATAACGAGTAAGAACCTCCACGAGTTGAGGGTACACAACCCTCTAGTCCATATTATCAAGAGGATAGTGTAGTACATACAGATCCAATAGAGATTCCCAAGGATGTTTCCATGACCCAAAAGAGTCCGACATGGATTCACGATATCTCGTGGGATGCAAAGAGGTATGCATCTTGTAATGGTACTTTCAGGGAAATAATAATACCTCACGGGTTCTCAGGTTACATGGAAATGATGAGCCACATCATTGATGCCAAGCCTTCTAGTTATGAGGAGGAATTATAAAAATAGGTTTGCAAGGGTACCATGATGGAGGAATATGAATCCATAAAAAAAATAGTATGGGAGATTGTTCTGAGACCTGGAGGCAAGTTAGTGGTGTCTTCCAAGTGGATCTAAAAGATCAAGAATGTTCTAGACATGGAAGTATATATAAATTCAACGCAAGGTTTGTGGCTAGAGGATTCTCCCAGAAAGAAGAAGAGGACTATGATGAGATATTTGTTCATGTCACCAGGTACACCTCCATAAGATCTATTATTGCTCTTGATTTAGTGATGGGATGGAAATTACATCAAATGGATGTAAAGACAACATTCCTCAATGTTGTGATTGAGGAAGAGGTGTACATAGAGAAACCTCAAGGCTTCGTGATACATGATAAGGAGTCTCATGTGTGCAGATTGAAGAAGGCATTGTATGGACTCAAGAAGTCCCCCAAAGCTTGATATGCTTGGATTGAAAGTTACTTTATGAGCTTGGGTTTCACCAAGAGTGACATAGAATACAACTTTTACTATAAGGTTGTGGATGGTGATCCAATTATCTTAGTATTGTAAGTTGATTATATGTTCCTTACAGGAGCAGAGTGGCTCATAGACGAGTGTAAGAAGAAGTTGGCTTCTGAGTTTGAAATGAAGGAGCTTGGACCAATGCATTACTTCTTAGTATTAAAGGTGTGGCAGAGACTGGATGAGATTTTCCTTATCCAAGGAAAGTGTACAGTTGATATCTTGAGGAGATTTGGTATGATGGACTGTAAGTCCATGACCACACCCATGGAGGTAAATATGAAGAAGATGAGTGACTCTACTTCAGATTATGATTTGGTGGATCCCATAATGTTCAAACAACTTATTGGATCCTTGATGTATTTCGTCAACACTAGACTAGATATTTTCTTTGCAGTGAACACCTTAATCCAATTTATGGTTGAGACGAGACATGTACATTGGTTGGAAGTAAATCATGTGCTGAAGTCCCTACATGATACAATTGTACATGGCTTGAGATATGTCTTAGGTGGAGAAGTGAAGCTGTAAGGTTATGTAATTTTTGACTGGGAAAGGAGTGCAGTGGATAGAAAGAGAACCTCACGGTGTTTCTTCAACTTAGGATCAGCCATGGTATCTTGGTTTAGGAAAAAGAATACCATTGTCACACTCAATACAATAGAAGAACAATATTATGCAGCCAGTGTTGCAAGTCATGAACAGTATGGAGTTTAAATATTCTTGCGAGGTTATTTGATCAGGAGTTAGAGACAACCGTGATACATTATGACATTCAAAGTTGTATCAAGCTTTCGAAAAATCTAGTGTTCCATGACAAGTTGAAGCATATTGAGATAAAATACCATTTTATCCAAGACAAGGTGCAGAGGGAAGCAGTGAAACTCCAGTACATATCCACAAATGAGCAGATAGTCGACATTCTCACCAAGCCTCTGTCCAAGGTAAATTTTTTATACTTTAGGGACAAGTTTGGTGTGATGGAAAATTCCTCTCTAAGTGAGAGGGAGTGCTGATGGATGTGCAACATGGTGATGGTATCGCAGATGAGCAAGAATACATTCATGAGAGATGAGTGACACAAACACTATGATGGTATTATAGATGAGTAGGAAGACATTCATGAGAGATGAGTGGAACAGACATCGTGGTGATTTTATAAATGTAGTGGTGATTTTACATACAAGTAGGAAAACATTAACATGAGGTGAATGTACCAGGAACACAGATGAGTATATTACATTCATGAGAAGTGAACGATACTAGAGATACTAATTTAGTACATGTTCGAGATGGATTATGGACATTCTAAACCAAGTGTGAAACTTGGGGTGATTTAGGATGTTTCCATTGTACATTTTCATAAAGCACAAAGCTTGGGGTGATGCAGAATGTCTCCCTCACTGAGAGGGAGTGTTGATGTTCTCCGTGGTTCCAACATTGGGAAAACATTCTACATATCATTATCCCATATTGGCCATGTGTGTATTCACCAATGGTTGGTAGAGAATGGCCCCTTCATATCCCTAATTAGTCATATGAATTGACTATGTGTCTTGAGGCTTGGATGCTTAGCCTTTATCTAGTCATGTGGATTGACTATGAGTGTCAAAAGTCTAGAGTTCACATTTCATTATTCAAGAACGAGTGATCTATTCTAGTAGAGTGAGTTGACTTTTCTATGTGATAATGGATTCCATCCCTATTTTATGGACAAAGTATAATCTAATGTTGTATTTGGCATTGGCTCTAAGAAGTGTTCAAGACTTATTAAAGTGTGGCCAAATCAACATTAGAGCTCTATGAAAGAATGTGATCAGCAGGTGAGTATTTATACATCAATGAGGATAACTTTTCTCTAATGAAGAAATAACCAAAGAAGTTAAGACAATCCATTGAATAAGTTCCAAATAAAGTTGAAGGCAATAAAGAGCACAACTGCCACAACAAAAGCGGGAACTTGGCCCTAGAAGATAAAAGTGCAAGTCGTCCTCAAGAGTGAAAATCAAGTCAAGTGAAGAATATAGATAGAAGTGTTCTCACACTTCATTTGACACATTCTCTTAGATATGCTTCTCTCTACAAGTGCACACCTTCAAGGAAGGATTAGCAAAGGCAAGACGCATAATTTTTGGGGCTCTCTTATTCACTTATTTTCTTGGAATATTATCTACCCTTGTTAGAGTTTCTTATAAATGAAGGAAAAACTCATATTGTGTCAGTGCTCAACTTCATGTCTGGTATTGTACTTGAATTGGATTAATTTCTTGTGAGAAACGTTTGTTGGGTTTTTCTCCTATTTTGGTTTCCCAAGGTAAAATATGTGTGTCTCTTGTGCATGGTCATCTTTCAGTGATCCTTGTTTTATTTCCACTGCAAATGAAAATTGATTATGCAATAAAATTGTCGGATGAAATAAATGTTTAAAGAATTATTATGAAATAATAATCAAGAATTGAAAATTGGATTAAAATTCAACACTGCTTTGCATACATAAATCTCTATTAAAATCATGTTAATTCAATTAACCAATTTAGTTGTATGTGTCAATGTCCTTGTATAATCCATATCATGCTTATATATTACCATCATGCCTAATTTGAACACCCATAGTTCCATTTACACCACACTTTGTTTTAACCACAAATATATACTATATTTGATCAATTCACTCCATTTTTCATTTAATTCAACCCTCCATTAATTCCACTTCCACACTATTGTAATTACATATTCGCTACACCTTGAAAAATGGGGTGTTACACCACATATTTATTAAATTATTTTTTAACTATCTTTTACATCTTCCTTCATATGATGCCAAATGGAAAGTTGTTAACTTTCACAAATTCAAAAACAATAATAATAATGTATTTTTTAGTTAGTCAACAAATTCAAAATTCCAACCTTAGTTAAAATAAATAATAAACCAAGCATGGGGAATTACATACTTCCCCCATCTTGATTCAAAATAAATAATAATACAAGCATGGGGGACATTACATACTACCCCCGTTAAATCTTTATGCAATCCTTGTTGTTTAAAACCAAATCTGATCTGATATCTAAAAATAGAGATGGATACGACTTCCTCATGTCATCCTCCATCTCCCACATGGTATTTTTAGGGATATAGTGGTCCCATTTCATTTTCATTCAAGTGATAGCTCGATTCTAGAGAGATAGAGTCTCTCCTGTTGAGAATTGAAGTTGTTTTTTCCTGGAACTTGCTCTTTGGTTCTACTTGTATCACATTCCAATCAATAATGTGAGAAGCATCATAAATATATTTCTTTAATAAAAACATGAAAAACATTTTGAAATTTTACCTTGGGTGGTAATGCAAGTTTATAAGCCACCAACCCATTCCTTGCAAGTACTTGAAATGGACCACAAAATTTAGGTGCAATCTTGGAGTAGTTCCCCAATCTTAATGAGCTTTTCTTCGTCTTCAATTTCAAGTGGACATGATCACCCACTAGAAACTCTTTATGATTCCTCTATTGATTTGCATAACTCTATTTCCTATTCTGAGATAACTTCAAATTTTGTCTTACATTTTGCACAACTTGTTCCATTTCCTTTAACATGTAAGGTCCTAAACTTACTCAATCAACTGGGATGTCCTAGTTAAATAGAGTATTTCATTTCCATCTATATAGTATTTTTCATGGTCTCATTCAAGAAGATGCCTAATAATTGTTGTTGTATGAAAACTCCACCAAGTGGCAGTAGTCCTCCCACTTAGTGGGTCGATCCATGATGCACGTGTGTAGCATGTCCTCTAGTATTTGACTTATTTGACTTGATATTGTTATTTTTCCATCCATCTATGAATTGTAAGATTGAATGAAGTTGAGTTGTGTGCCTATTCCTTCAAACACAACCTTCTAGAAATTGGAATTGAATTTGGAATCTCGGTTAGAAAACACTTGTTTTGGAATGCCATGCAATCTGAAAATATCACGAATAATTACTTATACTATATTTATTGATTTTAAAGTGTACTTGATAGGCATAAAGTGAGTTACTTTACTTAATTTATCTACTACTACCATAATTTCATCATGCGTCCTTCTAGATCTAGGAAAACCTATAATAAATTTCATCGATACTACCTCCCATTTACATTCTTGAATGGGTATTAGGGGTGTAACAACCCTGCAGGATGACCTGAATAAGAATTTTTTTGATACTCATTTAAAATCATGAGCTTTAATTCTACCGAGTTTGGTATGTAAATCATGTTTTTCAATAGAAGTAAGTCTTCTTGACTTATCTTGAATTTTGTCTTGTTGTTTTTTGCACTAGTTTCCCAAACAAATTCATAGATTTTTGTATAATACTCATCCAATTTCAGTGCATATATGATTATGTTTTTCAAATCTAATTCACAAATTCTAGAATTCACTATGTATACCTTTCTTCTAAGTGCATCAACCACTCTGTTTTTCTTTCCCTTAATATGTTGATCTCAAAATCGTACTTGCTCAAGAAAACTAGCCACCTAGCTTTCCTAGCATTCATATTTTGTTGATCAAAAATATATTTAAGGATGATATTATCTATCATTAACAAGAGTTTTCTATCAATCAAGTAATGACCCCACATTTTAGGTGTGTGAATGATTGTTGCAAGTTCCAGGTCAAGTAATGACCCCACATTGTTGCTCATCTTTCGATTAAATAAGGATGCCATCAATAAATACTAAGACAAACTTATCCAAGTATTTGATAATTATGTTGTTCATGCGGCACATAAATGTTGTCAGGGAATTCCTAAGCTCGAAAAGGATCACTATGAACTTGTAATGTTTATGTCTAATTATAAAATTTGTTTTGTGGATATCCTCATCCTTTATTCTTACTTGGTGATAACCAAATCTTAAGTCTATCTTAGAAAATACCTTGGCCCCTCTAACTTGGTCAAACAGATCATCTATTCTTGGTAGAGGGTATTTGTTTTTAAACATTATCTTGTTTAGTTTTCTATAATCAATATAGATTTTAAAAGTATCACATCTTTATTCTTGATGAACAATACTGATTCTCCCCATGGAGACACACTCGGTCTTATATATTTTTGTCCAACATTTCTTGAAGTATGTTGCATTTTCAATTTAGTCAATTATGGAATGTTAATTCAATAAGTATTAAGGATCCTTTGAGACTAGTGTTGATCCTTAATCCAAATCTATGGTAAAATCTATATCCATTTTTGGTGGAAACCTAGGGATTTCCTCACAAAATACATCCATATGCTCCCTTAATACTTCGTAATCGTTAATGGATGCTTTGCATCCCTCCTCGGAATCATATCTAATCTAGAATGCATATAGCTCGTATCATTTCTTGGCACACTTCTTTAAGTGCAATGATAATATTTTCCTCATTGTCATAGCACTCGGAATCCATTGGGTTGTTCTAAGATGGAGGTTATCATCTGAGCACTCAAAAGTCTCAATGTATCAATTTATTACTACCGGATGAACCTTCGTCCAATCCATGCCTATTAAGATATCGTATGATCCTAGATGAAATATATTCAAGTTTACTTTAATTTCCATCCCATCCATTTCCATAGGACAACTTACTACTAGCATGGTTACCTTCATCTTGGTTACCGTAGCTAACTGTACTAACTAGGGATGTTCATGTTTAGTCTTATGTTACTTGCATTTTTCAACAACATTAGGTGCATTAACATAGCTCAAGCTAGAACTTGGATCAATTAAAATGAAAATTATTTTATTATAAATTTTACCTTCAACTTTCACCATGGAAGACTAATGACCAGCATACCAGTTGTCAAGGGTAGCACTAATTTTCTGCACACATATGCCTATGTCACCCACTATTGTTTCCTCTTGCAAGTTCTAATTTTTTTGGCATTTCTTTTTTTATTTGGACAGTGCTAGAACATGTGTGGTTCAACACACCCCCAACAATTTATCGGTTCCCTGACTACATCATTAGTTCTCTTGTTATCAAAACTTGTTGGTTTTCAACCATTTGATGTTGGTTGGCTGGGTTTTCTGTTGAATCTATTTCCATTAAACCCCTTGTTCACATTTATGAAAGGTAGTGTTTTGTAAGCTCCCCATCTTTGGTTGTATTTTTCTTTTCTCGTGTCCTTCCATACATTAGGATTTCCATTTTACTACTCATATTGGTCATAACACAACCTTTCCTTTCTCATGGATTCCTCTAAGGTATTGGGATCATCAAATTCTATCATGTCCTTATAAGACTAGGGTAGGAAAGCTAAGAATCAGTGTGTCTTTGTATTTTCCTACTTGATATAGGGAACATTCCAGAGCAGTTCTAAGAACTTGATTATTATGCCCTCCATTTACATGGTTCCAAGCTTTAACTCAAAGAATTCTCTTTTTTTCTCTCATAATACCACTCTGATAAGTATTTATGCTTGAAGAATTTCTTAAACTTTTTCGAATTCTTTTGTTTCTCTTTCAACCCTTTTACCAAATTTATATCTTGCCACCATATGTTGGATTTTCCATGTAAATTGTAGATGGACATTTTGATTGATTTCATATTGTTGGAATAATTGTATAATTGAAAATACTTTGTCAAACCTAAAATCCAGGCTTCACCCTCAGCTCCTATTTTGGATTCTCCATCAAATGTAGGTAGTTTAGTATTCTTGAATCCACCTACTATATCGTCCTAGTATTTTCTCTTTCTCTTAAGTTTTGATCTTGCTGTATTTGCTTTATCATCATTTTATGTGTCTCTTTTGTTGGAAGAATTGTCAAAATCAATTCTCCAATCATTACAAGGTTGTAGGTATGTTTTCTATTTCATTTCAGTTTCTGAATAAGTCTACTTTTTTTCCCTCTTTATACTGAACAAATTTTGTAGTAGTATTTTGTTTATTTCTTGTTGCTCCTCGTGATCTTTCAACAAATTTCCATTATCATTATTATAACTCCTTATATGTGCAATTAAACTTCTCATGGTCTCTAACAGCTCTGAGGGTGTGCTTTGTCCATTGTAGGCATTGAGGTATATAAGTATGTTTACCTCTGGTGTATGTTGATTAATTTCTTTCGATTGAATCTTCTCTCCCTCCATGTTTAGAATTATGTCTTCCAAACTAATGTCATAACAAAATAGTTGTATCCACTTGTGATAACAAAAGTTTTAGTTTATTAGTTGTACATAATTTGTTGAATTTCCCATGTAGGCCTAAGTGTTGTAAATTCAACTCTTATATCATATGTAACATCCCTCAAATTTACTACTTCAAAAAATAACTTATTAAACATTATTGGGATTGTCATCGCCGCCTTGTTGTTATTGTGCTCTTATGTCGCTTGTCTACCTTGCAACTATAGTCATATTATTAATTTTTGTTTTCATTATATTAAATATATTTAAGGAGCTGCAAGGGTCACCCCTGTGACTCTGAGTTATGATTTTCACTATTGTCTAACACCTTCATAACATCCTTTTATACTACTAACTATCTACAATTCTGACTACAGTCTTAACTTGACTTGGCTCCTTCACATGCCCTTATAATACTTATACTTGTATTCATTTATTTAACCTCATTCATTTATACTTTAGCCTACTCACTTAGTTCATTTGTATTTTCCCTTATCCTCCAAGAAAATTATTTTATTGTCCCCCCTTATCATTGGTAGGGCCCCCTATCTAATGTTTAAACATGTCAAGGGAAAGACACATGTATACATACCTCCTTTAGCCACCATATTTGAAGTTTTTGACCCTGTGGGATTCCATCCATGGATAATTTTATTGGTTATATATATCCCATGGGCTATATTAAGGGGATTACAAAACTTTAATGGGTTATTTTCTTATATGGAAATGGTTTTTTTAGCTAAAATATATTCGTCCAATATTTATTAGAACAAAAATAAATCCAAATTGAATAGCTTCCCATATATTAATGAGGAAAATGAAAAAAAAACTATTTTCTCCCTAGCAAAATATCCCTCCAATATATCTTTCACCCCCAATCTCTAGATAAATTCTAGTGAAATCATTCATTCACCCCCAAATTTTCAGTAATGGAGGCTCCCAAGGGTTATTTCGCCCTCCATTTTCCTTGAAATCTAGGCATATGGTGCATTTGCGTGCATTTTTAGTCAATTTCATGTGATAGCTTCTTTGAGCCCTCAATTTCCAGTATTGGGGGGGAAATCAAGGCTTATTTTGTTCTACATAAAGGATGTGGTGACTCATGGGTCACCCACATTTCATTGCACTTGCAGGGTGAAGGTTCTAGTTAATGCAGTTCTACTTTTCATTCTTAGTTTTCTTGACATTTTAATCTTCACATAACATCTTCATTGTCGAAAGCTCAAGCCTTGAAGGGGCATGCTACACATGTAATTTATCAGAGAATACAAACTTGAATCGCTCTTTTTATATAATAATTAACATGGCATGTTTTTAATAATGCTTTTTATCCATAGTTACAATATATTATTATATTGGAAATTTACCTTTTATCATTATTTTTTTTTATCATGGATGCTTTTTTAGGCTTGTTGAATTCTAGGGAACCTTTGATTCTTAGGGTTCATTCGATGTTATTAGGGTTTTATTATATCCTAAAAGTATGGGTTCCATGAAAGTGTTATAGAGCTCAAAATATCTGATTTTTTTATGCCTTCTTGTGTTTGAACTATTGACTGGCATTTATATGTTGTTAGAAGATGCTACTCTTGATGGAGAGATGCTACATGGTTTTTATATATTCAAATTGAATTTGACCCAGTTGTTTAAAATGTGCTTTTATTAGGATCGTGCTTTGCAATTATTATTGGATCTAAGGAGTTAATGATATCTAGTCTTTGCATTCAATAAGGGTGCTAAACCAATTTTACCACATTTTTTGCATGCTTTCAATATTTTCAAGGACATGGATACAAACACCTCCTTAGTTTATCTGAGAAAAAACAGTGTTTAATATAGTAGTTCTAATTATATGTGTGATGATGCATTAATGTGATTTTTATTCTTGTTAGTGTATGTTATTATTTCTAATAACCATTGCAAGTTTCTAACTAACTCCAAAATTTCTAAATCAAATGACATAATTTATATTTTGATTATCAACAAAAGAAGGGAGAATGTGGCGTTTGTATCTATAAACAAACAAACATGTTATTTTTTCTTAGAGGGTATCTTAAAAATGAGAGATTTGGAAAATAAGATAATTGGGAAATCGTACATTGTATTAATGTTGTGGATCTCGATAATACTCCATGTTGTAATAATGGTTGGTGAGTGCCATAATCAATCCATGGTGTAAAGTGTTCAATTCTACCAGTTTGTCAATATGTCAATATTTGGGACCCCATATTCCTATTGGACCATTAAGGGACAATATAAAAAATGGAGTCCCCACTTTCCCTTAATATAGTTAGTGTAGGCGTGTTTCACCAACACCTCTAGTTGTGAGTGGCCCAATACTTCTTGTGAAATGTATAAATAAATCCCTCCTCTCCTCATTAATGCATTTTCTCATTTGGGGGTCTATGAGTCGAGAGAGTCAATCTCTAGTATATTCTCTTCTATTGCACTACCTTAGTAATCTGTGGAATAAAAAACTAAGTCTTCCTAGAAAAAGATTCACCAAGATGTTACAAGTTTTAATAATTTGATGAAAGATTCATCAAGTTTTTACAATATTTAATAATTCAATGAAATATTCACCAAGATTTTATAATATCTTATAATTTAGTGAAAGATTCGCCAAGATTTTACAATATTCTATAATAAAATGAAAGATTAGCCAAAAAATTATATATACATAATATATTATTGATAAAATATCCTTCAAATTTTCCTATATATTAGCGATATTCGCCCATTTATTGTACATATAAATTTCGCGGGTGTTCTTGAAATTATCCCTGATTCCATCCTTGGTGTAACTTTGGAGAAGGGAGGGAATTAGAAATGTAATGGTGATAATGGCATCCACGACTCCATCTAATGGTCCCATGGTCAAGTCACATTTAATTGAAGGTTTAAAGACATATCTCATTGCATTGATCATTATCAAATATTTTATGAGGTAGATTATACCGCAATGTCTTTTCCTTTTGACTGGTGATCATGTGGCCTCTTCCCATATTTTGGACTTAGGGGTGGATTGTAATGTGGCTAGGTGATGGTATGTACCATTATTTACACATTCTCCTGCTCTGGTGGTATAATTTACCTTTTTTAAAGGTGCCCTGACAAGGTGGTGGTTCACATTTACTTACCTCAGACTTGAATCCCTTATGACTTACCCTAACCCGGGTCCTTCGCAAGTTTTCATTATTTTTTCTATGGCCAATGAGGATTAAGCCTATACTTTTAATCTGCATTGATGGTTCGACTCTCTATGCTTTTTACCCTCCTATAACTGGGTGTTGATAAAAAAATTACCCTGGTGCTAATTTTTTCTTTCACAGTCTTTGTGTTGCATTGTCTCTTCTTTCTGCATGGTTAATGAGATTTCAAATTTTTTCTTGGTACTGATGAAGGGTCCAATATGATGCGAGGAGCCCATTATACTTGGTTGAGTTCCACTGTTGTCACAATATTCGACACTTTGAAGGTAAGCTCATGGTCTTTCACTTTCATTTTAAGCTTTCTCATTTTAGTGTCATTCACATCCAGTTGTCTTACAATTGCATGGTTCCCTTAGTAGGTGAGTGCATTGTCATTCCGCAGAGGTATCCCTTAGTCGAGTCTGTCCTCGTATTTCTTTATGACAGGTGATATTTACATTTCTATTTCAATATTATTGTGTATTTCTTATTATCAATATTATTATTATGGTTTGGTGATTACACTTTCACTCGTTTATGTTGTTGCAGGTCTCCGATTGAACCAAGTTCTTGTCTAAGTGAGGTTTAGAGGAATCCCTTACACATGGTATTTCAAGTTCCTTAATTTGATTAAGGGTTTTCTTGTTCTTTAGTAGAATTTTAGTCAACCACCTCGTCTATCAACACCCTTCATCTCACTTTCTTTTATGATTGCACCGTAAAAAGGGTTTAGGGTTTATCCTTGTTAATTACTCATAGTTCTCAACTATAATTCTGTGGTTGTAAACTGTGTAATGTAGTATACTTTTGGGAGTCTTCTCATAATTAATATACATATTGATTTACTCAAGATCTGTTCTTATGCATGCTTTTTTTCTTTGTTATTTTATTTGGAAAGGTTTGGGTGTTTATTGTCGGGGTTTGATTCTAAACTTTGGTTCTTGCTTGGTTTATTTTCCCATATATTTTGATGGTGCTAAATTATATTAAGCCTCACAATCGAGGCCTGAGTGGTACATGTTTGACATCTGTGACCATGAAACACTAGGGTGCCCCATTAACTCTCCCACAGTCATTGCTTATGGTGATATTATATTGCAAGTTTATGATTATTGTTTATGTTGTAACAAGGGTTCAACCCTTTGACTATTTATTCTACATTTATTATTTATGAAACCAAAACATCTTATGTAAAAATGCTTACATTATTTCATGGTATGAGCTTTGTGATGAATTCCTTGTCAATGATTGAGAAATAATGAAATATTCTTGAACTATAAAAATTTTGGTAAACAAATCTAGTGCATTTATATCTCATAAACAATTCAAACACACAAATCATTTAATCCATAAGACACAAGATGTACCCTAGGAAAACCCTCCATATCCAAAGGATGAAAAACCCAACAATTCTTTGAGTGTGATAGATAATTGTAGCAAATTATTTTACAACATTTTCATATTGCCTAATAAGAGATATCAAAGAAACACTAGAGAGTAGAGATCACCGAGAACATTGTCTTATCCTTTCCAAGTGCATAACACTTTAATAACACGCTTATTAAGTCATACAATGAGCGGTAGCGAATGCTTGCATGATTTTGTGCACTATTCATACATTAACCTTATGCCCTTTCCTTGACTTGGTTCCAAGTTGTCACCTCGAAATTCTCACCCATGCAGGAGATATGTGCCCTATATTAATTCACCGAGTGTTAACTACCTTTAAATGAATGTGAACTGATTGAACTGAATTGAACTGAACTGATTAAATTGAACTCAACCATCAATTAACTGCTTGACCATTAGTTAGGATTTTAATTGAATGTATTTAGTGCTTCACAATCAGTGTCATCTACAAACAAACACTTTGCATAAATCAAGGGGTAGATTCCCTAATTAACTAAAACTTGTTTTCCACAACTTAGACTTAACTTATGTCTTTTCAATTCGAGTTCACTAGGGGTCTAACATGGGTAATTTTGAATCCTTACTCTATCTTTTTGCTCATCTCATTTGTCATTAATTAATTTTTGCATGGTCCATATGTGTTTAATTAATTAATCATCTTTATCATATCATACTCAAAAGGATTTCTCCATACTAATTATCATATGCATTACCCCGGTTCTAATAGTCATATGCTAAATTAATTCACTCTAGGGGTAGCTAATCCCTAAATGAGACTTATAACACCTAGTGACCATGACTAGCAATACGTCACATAGCATATCCACTTGACTTGATACAACACAAGTCCTAGCTTGATACAACACAAGCTAGATGGTATTGATACAATACAAGACTAGTCTTGATACAACATAAGACTCCAATCTTGATACAATACAAGATTTCGGACTTAATACAACACAATATCCTGACCTTGATACAACACAAGATCATAGTACATACATCTTTCATCAATATGAATTGATACAACACAATGTCCTAGATTGATACAACACAATGTCCTAGCTTGATACAACACAATATTCCTCAACTTAATACAACATAAGTTCTCGACTTGATACAACACAAGTCTCTTAACTTGATACAACACAAGTTACTGAACTTGATACAACACAAGTCTCCTGGAGAATTACTCCTGATGTTGTACATTTAACATTCGTGTTGTTCAATGACCATGATATTGTATCTTTGTTATCCATTATCTAGTTTAAGTTTATGGATGCCAAGCCATGGCCTGGGTACACCTAGTGCGTTGGCAATGTATTGCTTAATGGTTATTTTTATTACAAGGATTAATACTTTATGAGATTTATCCCAAGGCTTTAGTCCAATTCTCGATCATGTTAGGCATGGGTTTTGACACTTGAATCAGATATTGTATTATGATTAATGTTATTAATGCCAGATCTTAACTTTGTTGTAGTTGGGCCCATGTTAATGATTTCGGTAGCTATTTGATTGTTTTTCATAATGCTTTGGTGAACATATTGTGTGATTTGATTGTCATGTATTTGTTTAGTATGCAACACACATTTTACCATGAAATGTGACTGATATTTAATGGATTATTTACCCAATATTTTGATATGGTTATTAGTTGTTATTCTAGTCTATCCCATGGCTTGGTAGGTAACTCATAAGTTAGGGTTCCTTCATTCTTAGCATTGTTATAAGGGTTGATTTTGTTAGATTCAAGTTATTGTTGGAAGCTCGTTACAGTTCACTTGTTACATACTATCATGCTTGTCCATTTGAGTTTATATATTCTTTAATCAATGGATATATTCCTATGTATCATTTTCTTGATTATCTTACTTGGATCAACTAGAGTACTTGCATGGATATTACAATCTTAGGTATTTCCAGAATGTATTAGAACTTGGAAACTTTACATAGTATAAACTCTACTATATTACTATTAGAATACAAGAAATACTAAATATGATTCAGGATGATTAAACAGATTTACTTTGATATATTTGATAGTTTATATCTAGTAATTTTTAGCCAAAAAATAAACTAGAAATATAACCTAAATTTTTAGACAACAACTATGAATAAAAATATAACTAAATGGTACTTAAGGATTAGCCTCATATTGCAAAAAAATCTATATAAAAGTTGAGAGTTTAGAGCAACATATCTAAATCTAAATCTATTTATGAATAATATCTTTAAATATAAACTAGAGAGAGTTTAGGGTTGAAAATCACATGTATGATACACAACTATTAAGCATAAAATAGATTTTGTGAACAAAACATAAACAATTAATGTAATAAACATTTAAAAATCATATACAGTATAGTAGAACATGAATTAAATGAAGAAACACTAGATACATGTCTGATTCTTCCAAGCCTATAAGAGAAACTACAATTGGAACAACTGTTGAGATTACAACATCAGGATTAATTCTCCATACTTGTGAGTAATATCAAGACAGTAGACTTGTGAGTAATATCAAGTCCTACAAATATACTCATGTATTGAGGTGGGATGCTAGTACTAAAGTCTTGTGAGTAATATCAAGATTGTAGACTTGTGTGTAATATCAAGTCAAACTTATGAGTAATATCAAATCAAGTATTCTCATAGATGGTACCCTATGAGTTGGACCTTTAGTTATGGAGGTGACCTTGTGGGTAATATCAAGCTAAGCTTGTGAGTAATATCAAACTGGGTCTTGTAAGCAATATCAAGACAATAGACTTGTGAGTAATATCAAGTCCTAAAAATATCCTCATTTATTGAGGTGGAATATTTTACTTGGTAAAGTGGTTATACTATGTTATATATGACTAACCATGGTCATTCGATATGGATAAATCTATTAAGACTCCTCTAGATACTGATCACCTCTAGAGTGAATTACTTTAGCGTATGACTATATGGTCCGTGGTAATATATATGATCATCAATATGTGTGACAATTCTTTTGAGTATAATATTTGATATGATAAATGATTAAACATATACCATGCAGTAAGATAAAGAGATAAGCAATAAAGAGATTATGAGAGAAAGAGAATTCGAAGTGAACTCAAGTTATAAATCTTCAGTTTAATATGAAAGCCTTAATCAATGATTTAGTTAAAACATCAGTTGAACTATTAATGATAACCATTTAGTTAAGTAAAGAAGAACTCATTGTTCATCAATCAACAAGATTTAGTTAATAATGACTAACTACATGATTAAAGAAAGATGGAATAGTTAACTAAAGTGTTTACACTTTAGTTAGACTAACATAAGGCACTTAAGTTAATCAAAGGAAGACACTTCAGTTAAGAAAGTGTGTTGCATGTGACACTTGAGTTATTGCATTATGGAACTTATGTTAGGCTGTTAACTAAGTGATCACATTCAATTAGAGATTCAATTCAATCCAATGTTAGTTAACTATCAGTTAATATCCATGATTGAAGATATGGCGCATTAGTTGTGCATGATGAATATTCAATGCATGGATTGATTATTCCAAAGGAAATTCGACATTGTAATGCATATGAAACCATTCACTAGGGTTTGCATAACAGTTATTATGGCTTGTTATTGATATGTTGGACATATGGAAAGTTCATGCAATTGTGATAGTGGATCTCACTTCTCTATTGCTTCATATTCTCTTTTCGGGAAATCTGCTTATGTTATAAAAGTCATTCTCTCCGATCTATCTATTATATTCTGAAGAGTTGTTGGGTTTGTTCGTCCTCTCTGTTATAAGGATTTTTCCCAAGGTACATCTTGTGTTGTGGATGAATTATTGTGTGTGATTGACTTGTTAATTGTTACAGGTCCTCAACATATCATTGATAAAAGTTTTAAAGTTCAAGAATCTTCATTATTGCTCAAAACATTAACATGTTATCAGAGCATAGGGCATGTAACAGCTTAGTTTGCACAAGCAACTAAATCTTACGTAAATATTGAAGTATTGAGAAAAAGCTTAGATCCATGGTATCAATATTCGTCCAACCAGAAGACTGACTTGAAGGGTGAATTCAAGAGCAAGTCAATATGTACCATTTCCGCCACTTTTTAGGAGACAAATTTAGTGGAGCATTTATGATCAATCCATGATGAATCAGACAAAACCGTTGAAACCCCACTTCCCAAATGGGTTTATTTAGCCATTTTTTAGGGGAGTTCAAAAATCCGCAACTGTTTGTGAGATACGATTAGGTCTTTGAAGATGAAATTCTCAAAATTCTGTTCTGGCCATTTTCCCAAAGTGGACAAATTTATTGAACAACCTAGGGATTTTTGGTTTGGATATTATCATTATTCAATGGATATTGTGTATACTGAGAGCCTCATAGAGTTGAGAACTCATCTGGACAAGAGGATGATGATTATCGAAATTATTTATTTCTTGAAGAAGAACATCCGCTCTGGGTTGCATGGGATCCAAATTCTCCATGCATAGATTCATTACCTCCTGCATGCACTCAAATTTGCAAAGAGATCAAGACCGAGGGACTCCAGTAATCTCCACAAGGAAGCATAGATCAACAGGGAGCACACAAAACAATACAATATAAGTACTTGCATTTTTTATTATATGATATTTAGATCTATATGCTTTTAAATGTTTTCATTACATTCATATAGAGATTCATATTCTTGGGATTAGGAATTGTGAGCATATATGTTGATTGTATTTCCTTTATTGGTAAATAACAAAATCCATAAGATATGAATATAAAGCATGCATGATTATTTCATAAGATATGAATATAGAGCTGCAAGATTGTTTCATCGGACATGAATATAAAGCATGCATGATTGTTTCATAAGATATGAATATAGAGTTGCATAATTGATTCATGAGATATGAATGTTGGGCTCCACAATTGCTCATAAATATATGATTATAGAGTTGCATGTTTCTTCATGATATATAAATGTAGGGCTACGCGATTATTTGATTATCATATGCTTTTATAAAATCAGTTTTTGTTTTATTACAATCTGTATTCCTGGGATTATGAATGATGTTACGATATGAACATGATTAAAAACATATGTTACAATCTTTCTATTTATAGGTAAATAGAAAACTCATGTTAAGAAGAATAAGGGATTGCATAAATATTCATGAGATCTAAATATAAGAATGATATAGAACTGCAAAACATTACATGAAATATGAATGGGGTTATGTCAAAACATTGATTTAATGTGTACATAACTATATGAACCACTAAAAATACATTGAAGTATTCAATTGATTAAAATTCATGAGATATGGTTATACTGAAAGATTGGTTAAAATGTTTTGCATGTCAGTATGTGTTGTTTGTCATTTTATTGAAATGACTGGATTATGCAAGGTTGTTAATACCTTGATTGAATTTGGCTTGTAGGGGAAAATTATATGCCCTGGCCTACAAGTAAAAATGGCATGTATTGAATGAAGAGTAATTTCGATTGTTGATCCTAAAATAGAGAGGGATACTATGAAGCAAGAAGCTTCTAGTAGCAGAACGAGAGGTTTGTATGTATTAGGAAGAAGTCAAAATAGAAGCTCTAATCCTATTCTCAGAGATGTAAAGACTCATTAAGATAATTAAATTATCTTAGTTACATTCATGTGCCAAGAAGAGATTTAGACATAGATGAGCATGAGTCTCTGTAATGGAGGACCTAGAGTATGATTCTCACATCTTGATGGTGATAGGGAGTAGCTAAATTCGCTAGCTCCTGAAGAACCAATAAAATTGGTTGATGTATCTTCTGTTAAAAGGAGACTTGCGTAATGCTCATATTCAGAAGGAATCTAAGAACTGTATTCAAGAATCCTGTTATTAATCTTATGATTAGTGGTGTGGCAGTCACTGACAAAGATTTTCCTCGGTTAAGGAAAATGTGCAGTAAAAGATCCTAAAGAATTTCAGGATGATGGACTATAAATCCATGGCCACACATATGAAGATAAACCTGGAAGTTTATAATTCTTATTTCATATTTGGAGGATCTCAATCTAGTTGAGATGTATTTGGTTATTCATAGGTCCCAGGATATGTTATATGCTTTATAGTCCGTACATAGACATGTACAAAAAAGCATGTGTTGTGGTACTTACTTGGTACAACTGTATGCAGACTCAAATATGTCTTGGTTAATGAAATAGAGTTTCAAAGATATATGAAATCTGACTAGTATAATGTTCGAGGAAAGATCACATGTGTTTCTATAGATAGAGCATGTTGTAAAGTACTAAAAAGTTATGAGGTTCCTACTACCTAGTCAGTTATATCCAAGACATGGTATAGAATAGAGCAATACAACTCCAATACATATCTACAAATAAGAATTATAGGGAAAACATTCACTCATGGATCCTGAGTCATATGGTTAATCGTGAATAGCCCAGGAACGGTTTCTTTTTCGGATAGACATTAAGAGTGAGTCATATCTCTTGATTAGACAAGAGTGAGTTATATCTCTTGTGGTGTTCAACACAGATGAGCAGCATTTCAGCATTCTTACTAATCCTCTGTCCAATACAAGCTTGGTTTTAGAACATAAAGACTTCTATGGTTGAAGAGGTAGTATTGATGTGTCTTCATAGGCATCAACAGATAAAGACCCAACTAGTTAGTCATGGTACATGACACAGGAATCCATGAGATGTGATATCTTATGGAGAGAATCCACATGAGCAGATACATGGTCAAAGTCTTAGAGACTATTGATACTTAAGAACGGTCATAGTTTGAGCCATTAGAGAACATTTAAACCTCTTGGAGAGGTAGTTTGGGTGCCACAATATAAAGAGAAGAATATGGAATCACTATGAAAGTGATCAAGCCTTGAAGAGCATCATAGAGAATGGAAAGCTCATAGGAAACTTCTCCAAATAGAAGAAGATTCAAGAAGTCAACAAATGTTCAAAAGTGAAAGAAAAGATTAGACTTTATTTCTGCATGATATTACACATTTGTTGTATAATGTTGTATATGATGGATTTAAAATCCATGGTTTCCATTTTTGAGAAACTATATTCTAGATCATATCTAGATTATGATACTATGTGTAAGTAGTTGGTTGGTCTTTGAACATACCTGTTTTATTCTATGCTTACTAGTAAGCATATGTTTGAGTACCTTTAAGGTACATTAGAATAGGATCTTTATTCTATAGTAGTACATCTTGAGGAGTATTTTAGATTGGGAAGCTACCTACTAGGGTGAAATATTTGAGCCTAAAGTTATTAGGTGTTAATAGTCAAGCTTTCTGAAAAACCATGTGTGTGTTATGATAAAACACAATGAGATGAAATTTTACTTCATCGAAGTCATGGTCATGTAAAACGAAATTTCAGTACATAGCTACTGATGAGTAGATAGAAATTTGTGGACAAGCTGATTTCAGTGACGAAGTTGAGATACTTCCGAGATAAAGCTTGGCATGGCAGGAAATTCCTAGTAAAGTGGAGAATGCCTCCCTTGTTGAGAGGGAGTGTTGAGATTACAACATCAGAAATAATTCTCCATACGTGTGAGGAATATCAAGCCAATAGACTTGTGAGTAATTTCAAGTCCTACAAATATCCTTATGTATTGAGTTGGGATGCTAGTACCAAAGTCTTGTGAGTAATATCAAGATTGTATACTTGTGTGTAATATCAAGTCAAGTATTCTCATAGATGGTACCCTATGAGATGGACCTTTAGTTATAGAGGTGATCTTGTGAGTAATATCAAGCTAAGATTGTGAGCAATATCAAGCGAGGTCTTGTGAGTAATATCAAGATAATAGACTTGTGAGTAATATCAAGTCCTACAAATATCCTCATTTATTGAGGTGGCATAACTTACTTGGTAAAGCGGTTATACTATGTGATATATTACTAACCATGGTCATTCGAAATGGATAAAGCTATTAAGTCTCCTCTAGAGTGAATTACTGTAGCATTGACTATATGGTCCGGGGTAATATATATGATCATTAGTATGTGTGATAATTCTTCTAAGTATAATATGATATGATATATGATTAAACATAGACCATGCAGTAAGATAAAGAGATAAGAAATAAAGAGATTATGAGAGAAAGAGAATTCAAGTGAATTCAAGTTATAAAGCTTCAATTAAATATGAATGCCTCAATAAGTGCTTTAGTTAAAGCATCATTTGAACTATTAATGATCAACATTCAATTAAGTAAAGAAGAGCTCAGTGTTCATCAATCAACAAGATCTAGTTAATATTGATTAACTACATGATTGAAGAAAGATGGAATAGTTAACTAAAGTGTTTACACTTTAGTTAGACTAACACAAGACACTTAAGTTAATCAAAGGAAGACACTTCACTTAAGAAAGTGTGTTGCATGCGACAGTTGAGCTATTGCATTATGACACTTATGTTAGCCTATTAATAAAGAGATCAGTAATCAAGTAGAGCTTGAGTTCACTCCAATTTCAGTTAACTATCAGTTAATATCCACGATTGAAGGTATGGCACATTAGTTTTGCATGATGAATACTCAGTGCATGGATTGATTATTCCAAAAAGGAAATTCAAAATTGTAATGTATATGCAACCGTTCACTAGGGTTTGAATGGAACTAATTGTGGATTGTTATTAATATGCTAGGCATATGGAAATTTCATACAATTGTGACAATGGATCTCTCTTCTCTATTGCTTCGTATTCTCTCTTATCGAGAAATCTGCTTATGTTGTAAAATTCATTATTTGATATCTATCTATTATACTCTGAAGAATTGTTGGGGTTTTTCATCCTCTATGTTATGAGGATTTTCCCCAGGGTACATCTTGTGTTGTGTATGAATTATTGTGTGTGATTGAATTGTTAATTGTTACAGGCCCTTAGCATATCATTGATAAAAGTTTTAAAGTTCAAGAATCTCCATTATTGCTCAAAACATTAACAACAACCATGTTCCCCCAAACATAGAGCACCAGGAAACCAAAACTGCTTGCTAGCAATCACCCCCTAGTATAAACCATGGAATCATAGGGGCTAAGATTCCTTCTCTCAACTATAATAGAACTATTTTCCCAAAAAGAACTCTCATCTCAATCACTTGGGACTAACTCTTGCTCTCACAAATTGGGACAAATTCCTAACACATGAAAGGTGTTCACACAACAAGTTCCCATTTATACTAGGCAGTGTCATGTCCTCACACATATGCATATAATTAACATTATTTTTACTAGGTATTACACAAGACCTAACTTTCCCTCCTTGGGAATTGGTTGGCCTTGGATCCCCTCCTATATCTTAGGGGGTGATTCTTCAAAACAATTTCATGACATTTGTCATCCTCTTCTCTTGAGTAGCAAGCCTATGTTCACCACCTATGGGGTCATGGTTTACCAAGTTACAACATGGATGTTCTAATTGTCCCGCATCTTTATTAAAGTGTTTTTTTAATTTTCTTTTATATCTTCTTTCATATGAGGCTAAATGACAAGCTATTAACTTGTACAAATTCAATAATAATAATAATAATATATTTTTTACTAAGTCATTAAATTCGAATTTCCAACTTTAATCAAAACTATATATATATGGAAAAAGGCTAAAAGCCCATCCTCCCTCCTTTTCCATTATATTTTTACCATTTTTTTAAAGTGTGATTGCGTAACTAACCAACCCAAACATCAAATATGTTTTGCATATAAAAATTTAAGTGAATCCCATAATGAGAAATATGGTTTTTTTAAAGTATGAAGGATACTTTTAAAAACTGGAGAAAATTAAATCTTTGAAGCTCAAAAAACATCAAAGGTATGTTTAAAAAGGCTCAATGGATTGAATAACTATATTTAGTTTCGTAATATGGCAGTATCAAATTATGAAATTGAAATGTTACTTCTCACCATTGAAATGTTACTTCTAACCATTTAGATAAAATTCATTTGAATGGTTTAGTATTTTAGGTAAATAATATGCACTCGTATGCTTAAAAAACCTCAACAGATCACTTAAATTCTTAAATAATTATATTGAGATTGATAATATGGTAGTAATAAATTATTAAATTGAAATGTTAATTTTAACCATTTAGATAATTCATTTTAATCAATTGTAATATAAAGATACGACGCTTTTTCTCTCAGGTGACTAGGATCAAGAAAACCACAATTGTGTAATTTCTAGTTGGTCAATAAAACCAGCGTAGATCCAAATCCTAGGTTCTATTAAGAGCCGAGAGGGATCAAATCTCTCTAGGTGCAAACCTCTTCTTAAGTATTACACTCAATGAGCTATCAACTTTGGTGTGTCCTATATATACCATTGATTTGATTAAAACCAAAAGACACATCTTTTTCTTTAAGGTCAACATATAATATATTTATTATTAATATTTAATATTATTTATGGCCAACATATAATATTTAATATTATTTTTTATTTTGTTATGAAAGAACATTACAACATCTCCCCATAAATGGTTTTAAAACCATATGCAAGGCCCTCCTAAAACCATGGGTTGTTTAAGAGCCTTGCACATGGTATTAAAACTATTTGCAAGGCCCTTCTAAACCATGTATGATAAAACCATGGGTTGTTTAAAAGGCCAACATTTTTTTGCAAATATTTCAATTTTTATTTTTTATTATTTTGTTATGTAGGAACATTACAACATCTCCCCCATATTGTGTTTTGTTTATGATCCACATTTTTTGGGGGGATAATTAAATTTTTAATTTTTTATTGTTTTGTTATTTTTTACTTTTTTATTGTTTTGTTAGGTAGGAAGATTACAACATCTCCCCCATATTAGGTTGTTTTTCTGGCCGACATTTGTTTTGTTTTATAATTAAAAAACTATTATTTTATTAATAAAAGTAACGTTACGTAACGTTACAAGCGTTACGTAACGTTACAAGATCTCCCCATACTGGGCTGTAGAGAGCCTCTCGGCTCAACAAATTTAATGTTATTTCCTATTAATATATTTATGCTTCATGCATGCTAGAAGATTTTCATACTTTTGATTTTTATATTTCATTTTATTGCTAAGCTAAGGATAAAGGAAAAAATTATCTCCTTTTACTAGCTTTATATGTGTTCAATGAGCCTTGATTGTAAGAAGAGTATAATTGCATTGAGCTACCCTTAAAGATAGTTCCAAAATATCTACTGAAAATTTTGAACTAATTTTATAACATATTGTCAATAAATTTTGATTGACTTTTTTAACACCAAATCTTTCTTTATATATTGGGATTTTGATTGACTTTTTTTAACACCAAATCTTTCTTTATATATTGGGATCCTTTGCCTGGGATCCCAAATTATTCCTCTTTGAACCCTTTAAAGTACAAACAAATGTCTATGGGAAACACCATTTTCATTGGATTAAAATTACTCCCCAAAGCAATGCTAGAGCTTGTCATGATCATAACAGGCCTTGGAATGTTATAATGGACAAACAATAGTGGCTTATAAGTTAAGTTCTGTGTGGTGTAAACCTTAATTTTGGATCGAGTATCCTTTATGTAGGTGGACCGATTGATAATATTGAACTCTGCTAGTTAGTATGCAGTCCATAAAATACAACAGAGGGTTTACGAATTGGAAAGGATATTCTATGTATATGAATGAATGGTACCTACTATATTCATTTGTAGCTAACAATGGTACCTATTGTATTCATGCGTATCTAATGTGCTTCTCATTATTTTTAAATTAACCAAATTATAATCACATATCCATACTATAAATTCAAATATCATTTATATGTGCATGTGTTGTCTACCTATGATCCAGATGGAGATCGGTGGCCACCCACCTAATCCACTGGCTCAAAAAATTTGTCCATTGTGGCAATTTCCTAGTTATTTTTCTATGGTTTTTGGGTCCCAAACTTTCTGGGTCGTTTTGAGGCCCTAAACGACATTTTTTGGAGATTCAAGGGGGCAAATGGTTGCTAAAAAAATGCATTTGGCCCTATCTTAAGTATGTAAAACTCAAATAGACCTTTCCAACGGGATATCGAGCACCCAAATCGGAGATCATATGCAAAAGTTATGACCCCAGGAAGTTGATTGTTCAACTAACCACCTTGGGGCTGCAAACTTTATGACGATTCATCTTCTAGGGTTATGTTTTGGACTTTTGGGGTTCTCACCCTCATTATTATTATAAATAGGCCCCTTTTGCCTCATTTTGTATTCAACTTGGGGTGATTCCATGAAGATGGGTAACACTTTTTGGCCAAATTTGGCGATGAAAACCTGATTTTTTACTCATGTGCTAGATAGAAGCCCTCAAAACGCATATATGCCATGTGAATTTTGACTTGCAGTAAGAAAACAAATTGTAGAATATTATGTTGGCTTCATAGTGATATTTTTTTAAAAATATTCCGATGTCATTTAATGTCTTAATTTTTGCATTTAATGAACTGTGTGACCTTAAAAATTTGAAGAAGCTAATAAGTGGCTCGTGTCCACGTAGAGTAATTTAATCTTGCATTAATAATTCTAAAAAAATAAATATATGAGCATGATCTAAATAAAATGCAGTGTGATGTGCATATTTTTTTGTTAATTTTTTTCGCAATATACAATTATTTATTATTTTTCGAAAGTGACCGCATTCGATTTCAGCATCGTTTTAAACACATATTTGTCCACGTAAAGGAATTTTTTCTATTTTTTCA
>LPNX010936323.1:4023-71360 GCA_001517045.1 Pseudotsuga menziesii | reverse complement strand
CATGCATGACACACTTTTCATCCATGCACCTAAATTAAATTACAATGCACATATTCCTTTGTATTTTTACATATTAATTGACCTTTCCATTACTGCCATATGTTATGTATAACTATACTAATGTCCAAGGTTTGAGTGTTACATAGTCCCCCCCTTCAGGAAACTCAACCTTGGAATTATAGCCCCCATCGTAACAAATACAAGGAATTACTGTTATCAGTTATGTAGATAATAAATAATATAGGTAGGCATTTGGTACCATTATGAAGATGATAAATTTATATGTGTGGCCATCACACATAAATTTTTCACTTTCACTAATACAATCACAATACCGTGAGTCACATCATGCTCTATATTAATTTCAATAATGTCTAGAATGCACTTAATCATTCAATTTATGCATCAATCTCATTATACACAGAAACATGAAACACATCAAATAAAGGAGTCAAAATAAACAAATAAAAGTACAACATTAATGAAACTCCCTCCTTCCTTACTCACCCTCTCCTTGAGATTCATAACATGCACCACCTCCATAATCTTCCTTTCCAATATCCATATAATCCCGCTGATCATGGCACATGCCCTTTAGTAGTGCATTATGGGCATCTATCTCACTACTTTTTGGCACCATTGTTGAGGAGGTTCTAAAATCGCCAAGCGAAAAAATGTTTGTGATATTTGGGTTTCATTATGAAGGGGTGAAGGAACCAAACCTCTTGAGTATTTCTTTTTGCATTGTCTCTCTTTGGTTTAAATTAAGGTTTTCCAAAGTGAAGGGGAGAAGGAATTAAAAATTTATAAGTGTTTTTCTTTGTAGTGGTCATGTTTCTTAAATGCAGTCACTATGTGGTCATACCATCATTATAAATTAGACTTGAATAATAATATTAATTTATATATTCAAAGATGTCTTTCACTTCGTCCATATATATATATATATATATATCCTCAATATTAAACAATGTCCTAACAATACATCGCACCTCTTTCCTATGCATCATAGGCATCACATGTCTATGGTGACTAGAACTACCTTGTTGATTCTATGTTATTGCACCGAGAGTAGTGAGGTGCTATAGAACCCAGTATGGGGGATATGTTGTCATGTAAGACTACAAAAAATAAAAAGTAGTTTAATCCATTTCTCACTTTTTCTTATGAGTTGTGCCTTCACTTTTCTTATGAGTGTATATAATAATTTTTTATATGGATATATTTTTAATTTGGGAAGTTAGATTACAACTAAGTTACATGTTTTATCATTAAAATTTTAGATAAATATTAAATATTTGATGTTAAGAATAAAATAAAAATATTCTATTTTCCATGTTGATGGTAAGTTTTTTCAACCTCAAAAAGTGCATTGTTGATATCCATTTGGGCACTATCTGATTTTGGGCGTGCTTATTAGATTTGATGACCAAACCTGAAAATTGCCTCTAGAAGTCCATGGTTTTGATTCTGAAAAATTATATATTGATCAATTGCAAATCATTTGTTCACACCATTTTGTTGAGTATAAATGTTAATGTTTTTCTTGATTCTATGTTATTTATACAAATAAAAAAAGCTTTATTCATGTAATGTTGTTTTCCTGTTTTCCTTTCTTGATCTGAAAGGGATCTACATCAAGAGATCAAATGGTTGATAACTCAAATCCATGTAAAGCACTTGGAAAAATGGCTATATAAGTGAAGCTCCCCATTATAGAAGTTGATATCAAGGTAGGAAGATGAAGTTGACAATGTGAAGGGCATAAGAACTTGATGTCAAGATAGGAAGATGAAGATGACAATGTTAAGGGCATCCATGTAATTCTGATTAGCAATTAATTTAAAATGCCAATATCATTATAAGTGTTGTACATGTATTTACAAAACTATAGTAATAAAAAAAATATCTACATATATTAAAAAGAAAAATAATTATCATTACTTTATAATCAAAATATAAAATAATTTCAATAAAAATAAAAATAAAATTTACATTTATTTTGAAAAAAAAAACCTTAACTCTCATTTAAGGCATATACAAATTACAATAAAGAGAATGCTTGAAAAATCCAAAAATCCTATATTTCATTGGTTGAGTTTTAGTTCATGATAATTTAAACACATTTAAAAGCTAAAAGGCTCTTCTAAAACAATTGCTTCCTTCTTCCCTTTAATATTTATGCTTTCACTTATAGTTTGTTTATAAGGCTTTGATTAATGTCGCACAAAGTTTAGATGAACTTATCCTGATCATCTAATTGTTCAAGCAAAATGTCATTATTATTCTTCATGTTTTGAAAAATATTTAGTAAGTGTACATAGTATGGCATTGTTGTGGAAATCTAAATTCAGCTGAATAAAAATTAAAAGAAACAGAATGCTAACTTTAATTCATGACGATTTAAACACCAACTACTCCTCTAATATGGCAAGGCTTCTACAAACTAACTACTCTGAGATAACCCGATTCGCATGGCAAGTCCTAACCGGATTCGCAGAGCAAGTACGAAATAAATGAGTTCCTCACTCCCACCCAATCTTGGCATATTTCTGAGATGAAAATTGATTTACAGGCAGATTTAAGCAAATCAAGGTTATCACAGCTTTCGTTTTCCCACCTTCAAAGACTCATGATTGGTCACAACTTTCGCTTTTCCACCTTCAAAGAGATTGATGGTCACTTGGTGTCTTGCAAGTTTTTTCAGCATGTCCATGTGGAGAAGTTGTTGGCCTCGATTCCACAGCTACAACTTTTCGTTTCCTTCAGATGAATTTAGGGTGGGAAGCTGTTTTGTTTCAATTGAGTTTCGCCTAGAAAACCCATTTCCTAAAGCTATAAGAGGTAAGAGGTTGCCTGATTGATAAGGAAGGGTTGGCTCTATCCACCAATAGATAATCATCTATAAATAATAAGCATTTGATAATACAATTTTTTAATTTATAAAAAATATATAGATGTTTTTATAATTATTAAAAAAAATAGTAAGCTTTTGATAATACCATTTTTTTATAAGGGTTAATGTTTTCCTTGTTATTATATAAAATTTAAAGTTTTTTCTTATTGATTTGAAAGATATTTACATAAAAAGATTAAATACTTGATTGTTCCAATAGGTACAATGCACTTGGAAAAAATAAGTTTTGGTATATAGTTATAGAAGTTGATGTCAAAATCAAGGATGAAATTGACAATGTGAAGGGCTAATTAATTTAAAATAACAATAACAATAAAAATTACATTTTATTTATAAAGAAAAAAAAGTTCAACTGAATAAAAATTACAATAAAATAAACAGAATGCTAAAATGCTACTGCACAATCTAAAAATTATGGCCTCTTATCGCTTCATTGTTTAAGCTAACTTTAGTTCATGACATTTTAAACACCAGCTGCTCCTCTATGGCTGGGCTGCTAAAATGCTGCTGCACAATCTAAAAATTATGGCCTCCTATGACTTCATTGTTTAAGATAACTTTAGTTAGTAACAATTTAAACACCAGCTGTTCCTCTAGTATGGCCGAGCTTCTACAGACTTTTCTTTTTCTTCAATTGAATCTAGCCTAAGAAGCCCATTTCCGGAAGCATTGACTGCTGTAAGTTTTCTTTCAATTGAATTTGGCCTAGAAAGCCCAGAGTTTGATAAGGGTTGGCTCTGTCCACCACTAGATAATCTGGGCTCAATTCTACATACAGCTACAGGTGGTGAAGATTCCACTTCCACTTCACTTATAATTTTCCTTACCCCGCCATTGATTACCTTTAGGAAAGACTGTAATGACTTTTTAATTTGAGAGGTCTTTTCAGAGGCAGATGATGTCGCAGTTCCGGTATTTGTTTCACCCTTTGTCCCAATTTTTACAACTGATAAATTTCTACCCTCATTTCCGAGACTACTCCGACGGTTGCCATTTGGTTTGCCTACCGCCATCTCCGATATCTCCCCATGATCTTGAGAAACCATCCCACGATTACAATTCCCATTTTGTACCTCAACTTTGCTTATTACAGTCCCTTCGAGGCTCAATCTACGAGGTGTATGGAGTTTGTATTGAAACTGTAACTGCACTACTTCTGCTTCTTTCCTTGCCAACGCCTTCTTCAAACTTTCTCCTTCTGCTTATTTCCTTGCCAACGCCTTCTTCAAACTGTCTACCTGCGCTAGCTCTGCTTCTTTCCTTGACAACGCCTTCTTCAAACTGTCTACCTGTTCTTTAAAACTGTTTACCTGTTCTTTAGCCTCACGAACTTCTCCACTTTCTTTATTCAAACGAGCAGCGCCCAGTTCAACAGAGGCCACTCTTTCAGCAAACTTAACGGTGCTTATTGTCTCTGCATATGAATACGGTTCAGGAATTATGTGCACAAACATCAGGGTCTTTGCCTTGCCCCCTAACGAATCTTGAAGCAATTGAGTCAATTTGCTATTTCGATATGGAACATGGGGACTCTTTTGTGCCAATGCTGCAAGAACATCTCCTAGAGATGAAAGGGACTTGTTGATGTATTGTGCCTCCTTCAAACGATCTCCAGTTTTTTCAGATTTATCCACCCTCTCACTTCCAGCAAGATCTACCAAACTAAGGTAGCTATGAATGCTACACCCAGAAACAGGATCTGTACCTTGCACATGCACAGTCAATACACTGTGAGAACGGCTGCTGCGGTCATTCAGTGCAGTATAGCTAACAGCACGATTCTTTAACGGGCATAAGTATGGCATCAGGTACATTAAATCCATTCTGAGCATTATTTCGAATATCTAATTTCTTGTTTGAGGCACATGTTCCCAGAAGATCCCTCACTTGCTCGTTGTATATCCCTATCATTTGAACAGAAACATCATACCTCATTAAATCTTTCTACAGCAACTCGCTTTAACCAAACTCCTATGGCTTCGACAAGGTTCTGGTCAACATTTTCCTTGTCACCTGTTATTTCTACAGCTCCTATAAAGTCATTAGATTGAAAGATGTCATCGAGTCGTTGTATATCCCTATCATTTGAACAGAAACATCATACCTCATTAAATCTTTCTACAGCAACTCGCTTTAACCAAACTCCTATGGCTTCGACAAGGTTCTGGTCAACATTTTCCTTGTCACCTGTTATTTCTACAGCTCCTATAAAGTCATTAGATTGAAAGATGTCATCGAGTCTTTTCTCTCCTTCGTTAATGTTTCCAACTGATGGGTTTACAGGCACACACTGTTGAAGGAAATTTCGTGTCTTTCTTGGAACCATAGGGGTCATCAAAGGGCCATTTCCTCCACACTGTTTCCATTCATAATAAGCCTTCAGCGCCAATATACAGTCAACAATCTTTGCAGTAGAACCCGGCTGCAAGCTCTCCTGCTCAAAAGTGGGCAACTTCATCTCTTCAACAGCTACAAGAAAATTTTGGACATCCTCAAAATATTGATAGGCAGATAAAGACCGTCCTTCCTCCACATGATTTGCAACGACCTTGGACACTGCTCCCAGTTGAACCTTGTTGAGAAGGTTACATAAAATGATCCCATTTCTCAAGCAAAGACAAAGAAGCATAAACACTGTTGAAGGAAGGAATGGTTAATGGTTAATCTATAAAAATGTTATCATTCAAGAGAAGGAATAGCTAGTATAATGAATATGGAAATATCATATCATGAAACAACTAGGATTTTATAACATATCTTCTTTCTTGAGTTGTATAGGTGGTGTTCAAACTTTCGGGAAATTTTCTACTAATACATCATGTTTCACACTTTTCCAACAACTACTCAATGCCATGTGTTATCATCTTATTTTTTTGTAAAAGTATTGGGAAACATGATGCTCATAAATTCTATTGATCTGAACTCATGCTTAAAGACTCTTCCAATGCTGTCATAATGATGTTCATAAAATCTCAATTACTAATAGAATTCCCGGCCAACAATTATAAAGTTCATCTTCATTGGAGATTGCTCAAACTCTCCTTCCTCTCTTTGGCTTGAGCTAAAAGAAAATACCCCCATGTTTGACTTGAAAATGTTCAAACCATGCAATGATAACCAAAAATGTTTTTAAACCAGGGTAGATCCAAATCCTAGGCTCTATTAAGCGCTGAGAGGGATCAAATCTCTTCTTAGGTATCCATTGTATCCATTGATTTGATTCAAACCAAAAGACACATCTTTTTAGGTAAGGTCCACATATAATATTATCATTATTAATATTTAATATTATTTATGGCCCACATATAGTATGTATTATTATTTTTTATTTTGTTAGGAACAAACCCTACAACATTTCCCCATACATGGTTTTAAAACCATATGCAAGGCCTTGCAAATGGTCTTAAAACCATTTGCAAAGCCCTCTTAAACCATGTACAATAAAACCATGGCTTATTTAGGAGGCCTTGCACATGGTTTTAAAACCATCTGGAAGGCCCTCCTAAACCATGTACAATAAAACCATGGGTTGTTTAGAAGGCCTTGCAAATGCTTTTAAAACCATGTGCACATGGTTTTAAAACCATGCACATGATTTTAAAACCATGTGCAAGGCCAACATTTTTTTGTGGATAATTCACAATTTTATTTTTTATTATTTTCTTAGGTAGGAACATTACAACATCTCCTCCATATTGTGTTTTTTTTCCTGATCCACATTTTTTTAGGGATAATTAAATTTTTACTTTTTTATTATTTTGTTAGGTAGTAATATTACAACATCTTCCATTTTTTTTAAGATAATTAATTTTTTACTTTTTTATTGTTTTGTTAGGTAGGAATATTACAACATCTTCCCCATATTAGGTGGTTTTTCTGGTGGACATTTATTTTGGCCTATAATTAAAAAAAAAAATTGTTATTAATAAAAACAGCATTACATAACCTTACAAGATCTCTCCCATACTGAGCTGTAAAGCCCCTTGGGCGCAATAAAAAGGTTGACTATCAACTCATGAGAATTCAAAACTGGAATTGTAAAATAAAACAGTTGACTGGAAAATTCAAAATTGGACAATACATACAAATTCTAAAATGAGACATTCACTACAAAATCTGTGAAAGTTACTCTCTTACATAAGAGTTTGACTTAACGCCATTAGCCTATTGAGATATTATTAAGATCGATTGGAATCTCATTCAACATAGTACAAATAAGATCTGTCATTATTAGCTACCTAGCCATGACACCCACACAGGGCTCAAGCATAAGAATTTTACAAACCATGACACCGATAGAGTGGTCAAGAATAAGATTTTTATTTTCTTAGTGTTACGAGCTTCCCTGCCTACTTCCAAAACAAAACGTGGGATTGATGGGACTTGATAAGACAGCGCATGCTCACGAAACTACCTAATGCTTATCAACGAAGAGCCAATTCGAAACCTATATACACAGCACAATCTCAATACGAACCATTGCCAAATAGAATAATCTGAATACCATGGGCATAAACATATGATTTCATTGGTCAATTCAGAGATTGAATTTACTTCGTTGGAATTCATCTGTACTTCCCAGAACTTATCTTCAGATTAGCTAGAAATCTGGTTATAAGTGGCATTGGTGCAGTTGATCAGAAGCTGAAGGGAATCTACAATCCAGAAAGGAGAAGGCAATTTTATATCTTAGAAGCTGATCAAAATTCTCATCTTCGAAAGAATCAGAGCTATTAAAATCCCCTCATTCTCCATGATCGAATGTTCTCAAACATTAGCAGGGATTATGACAAATTCCAACATGGCTGAAGTTGCACCCAAGTCTAGATCAGAATCTGCGATGCTGGCCGCCAATTCCGACTCTTACTCTGCTGCAAATGATGAACGAAGATCAAGGAAATATTTGCAGCACAAGAATATTATCGCTCCAAAGATACGTGTTGTGTATGTTTATGAACCCAAGATTATCAAAACGGACCCACAAAACTTTCGTTCTCTTGTTCAGAAACTCACCGGGAAGCCTACAAAAGAGAAGCAGAGGCACACAAATTCCAAGAGTCCATCGTCTGAGCTAATCTCTGCAGAAACTTGTACAGAAAATCTTAAAGTTGATACTTTTTATAGCAATTATCAGCTGCCTACCGGGGAAAACATAGGTAGACATTCTTCGACTACGAATTGCTTTAGCTACTAATGGATTCAATGACACAGACATGTTTTCCCCCGGTCCTAAGGATCATGGATTACTGCATAATATTCATCTGGTTAGGAACAATTCTCCATTTTGTAATATGTATTTTTAGATCAGAGTTTACCGATCTACATGAGAATGGCTAAAAGATCTCTCCCATAATATTTGCTTTCACTATTATTTTTTGCCGACATGTTAGTAACGTTACATCACATTACAAGATCTCTCCCATAATATTCACTTTCACTATTATTTTTTTAACAACATGAGAATGGCTAAAAGATCTCTCCCATAATATTCGCTTTCACTATTATTTTTTGCCGACATGTTAGTAACATTACATCACATTACAAGATCTCTCCCATAATATTCCCTTTCACTATTATTTTTTGACGACATGTTAGTAACCTTACATCACGTGACAAGTTCTCCCCCATAATATTCCCTTTCACTATTATTTTTTGACGACATGTTAGTAACCTTACATCACGTGACAAGTTCTCCCCCATAATATTCCCTTTCACTATTATTTTTTCCCGCCATGTTAGTAACGTTACATCAGGTGACAAGATCTCCCCCATGATATTCACTTTCACTATTATTTTTTGCCGACATGTTAGTAACGTTACATCACGTGACAAGATCTCCCCCATACTGGGCTGTAGAGCGCCTCTCGGCGCAATCAATTTCCTCATCCATTGATCCCATAAACAATCCCCTTGGTCTTAAATCCTCAATATGTATATTCTTCAATTCTATAACAAGTTCCCATGATCCTCTACTACAAAATCAATATTTTCTCTTGTTAACGATTCTACATTCTATTATCTTGCACTTATTAAATTCATTGGTGAATTTTCCCTTTATGTAGAAAGCCATAGAACTCCTTCAATAATCTTGTTGATCTTTAGTGAACTACAAAAAACACTACTACTTGTCCCACGATATAAGGTGAGATTATGGATCAAAAAATATGTGAGGAATTTCTTCTTCCATTCTAAGAATGATCATAAATAATGCTTATAAAACATATCTAAAAGGAATTCATTAAGTGGCTTCTTTCAAACGTGTTGGAGTGGTAACCAACCTAGGATACCAAAAAGTGTTTTGATCGTAAGATACCGGATTGAAGTGATCTAAAAGGAATAATGAAGTACATTCCTAGGGATATGTCCATTATAAATAGGTTTTGAAAGTGTATTTAATTTCTATGTTAGATGCTAGGATATGGTCTACATTGAAAAGCTCTTTACAATTTCATGCTTTGATCAATGTTGACTATTTTTGGCACAACCCTTTCATCAAAGGTCAGAATGACATGCTTATAGTGGGATATGAAATTAGATTCATATATTTATCTTCAATATAAACGTATTTTTAAAGTACTTTGAATTTATTTGTCAAATTTGCTACGAAATAGTCTAGAATGCTGATTTTTAACAATGGCGATTTTGTCACAAGTAGCCATTATTTTGGGCATAAGTTTTCGGTATGCCATCAAAACGATTAAGTAGAGAACTAGAATTTGAAGACCAATATATGCCTTCAAAATAGTTTTTGAAATTTCTCCATTTCCTCCTCAAAATAAATACATTATTCTAGGATACAGTCCACATTACAAGATCTTTACAGTTTCATTCTTTCATCAATGGTTACTATTTTTTGCACAACTCTTTCATCAATGGTGACTGTTTTTGGCATAACTCTTTCGTCAAATGTCAGAAAGACATTCTTTTAGACGGATACAAAACTAGATTTATAGAGCTATTTTCAAGAAACATAATTTTAAAGTACTTTGAATTGACAAGTCAAATATGATAAGAATTATTCTAGAATTATTGGGCATAAATTTTATGCATGATATCAAAACGAAGTGATTCAAATTAGGTATAAAATCCAAATTTGAGGACTATATCCCCTCAAAGATAAAACTATTATGCAAAAGGAGTTGGGCTCAATCTTGTATTAGATAAAGATTTTGTAGTTTCTAGAAAAGCTATCAAAGTGTCAAGATGATTAGGCAATTACCTATAAAGGCTTCAATCCTTCCACACTGAGTTTTATCTAATATTGTTCTATGAATACAAACTAAAACGAGGTTAAAAATCTATATAAAGAGAAATGCAATTCCTAACCCTAGGTAAACAATCTATTTCAACCTAAGTTAACACCTCTCTTTCAGATAATTTTAACACTTTGTTTTGATGGCTCCCCCATGAAATTTTTAATTTAGGATAGTTCATCCATTATTGTCTAAGTGAAAAATAGCTGATTTGTACAATTGTTCTTACTCATATTTCTCATTAATGATTTATGCAAGAAGCTAGAGTTGTCGCAATCTATGTATAATTCATGTATTGCTACCATGTCATTTGTTATTGGAATTGGTGTAATCTTGGTAGGTAGTTCTTGTCCTAAGGAATTGGCAAGAGAACTTATTGGTCTTTGTTTTGTTGAGGAGAGAACAACAATGCTTATTGATGTTGTTGTGGACAAAATTGTTAAGCTCTTCAAGTCTACTACGGATTGGAACGTTGTGGTTCTTGTTTTTGTTGGTAATGGAAGAATGATATTGTTGCCTATACGAAGTTGGATATTTCATGGTTGTGGAGATATGAATTGCATTGATCGTTATTGAGGAATTAGAGAATACCAAGTTTTGAGAGGTTCATTAATGGTTCATTCATTTGACTAACCCCTAAATAATTGAAACACAAAGATCTTCATAATACATATTTGGAGGTGATTTATGTGGCTGTCATGGAATCCTTTAGCTGATAAAACATACTTATTCCTCATTTTCCTCTGCTTCAAAAAAATTGGTCATTGAGATGCGCCATATTCTTCCAAATCTATTCATGTGACTAACAACAATTTGAACATCAATGGATTGATCTAATATGCATTAAATATTTCAATCAAATAGACCTTCCATAGCAAAGAGACTATGTGTGTTGTTATATTGAGTATTGAATGGAGGATTGCAATGTAGATGGTAGGAAATTATGATTAAGTCTAACCGAGGTAGGTTGTTGACAACAAAGCAATTTTATGCCATGCTTTAAAGAATTGTTGCATATGTAATTAAACATATACAATGAATTTCTATATTTACAACATAGAGGATTCCTTGACAATCTAAAATTCATAAATCATGAATCAAATGGAAGTAATAAACAACTCTTCGACAACCTAAACTTTAGTAGCATAAGGTAAGAACATATATCATTATGCAACAACATGTAGCCATGTTATTCTTACATATATGTGCATTTAGTGAACCATCATATTTCAATTAGGAGGTAAAGAGTTGATTCATAATTGGGAAAATGAAATGCATGCAAAACCAATTAATATTTTTTTTAATGTTATCATTAACTATATAAAACAAAATAAAGCAACGGTTTCCAATAAGGAACAGAAGGATAAATGGAGTGAGCTAGGGTGAAAAAACTACCCTCAAACCAAAAGTTGGATTATGCATGCTAAAGATTGGGCATAGGTAAAAAATGTAAATGGCATGGATGGTGATTTGATGAGTATAAGGGAGATAACTTACCCATTAATTCAAACTAAATATTTAAGGCCATAGGTATTGGCAAAGGTTATTCCCTTTTCTTGTTTTCCTTATCCTCCTATGGGATATTTTTCCCTTACCTTGTACCACTTTTAAAAATTATCCTCCTCGTGTGCATGATTTCTCATGTCTTCTTGTTGTATTTGTGATAACCAATCTATAGTTATGTAAACTTATTATTATTTCTTTCTAGCCCTCTTTGTCTCCTATATATACATAAAGGAGGCCCATTTGAATGAGTATCTTATCTTGTGCATTTTATATATCTTAAAATGAGGTTACCCCTCGAAGGTGTTTCTTATTTGTTCACTCTTTCACTTGATATTCTCTTGGCATTGTTGAATTTGTTCTTTTCAATGATTATTTGTCTATCTAGTCCATAACAAACCATGAATATTAGGACCTAATCACTCTAATTAGTGACTTAATATTTAAACAATAAATATAATCAATTTTTAACCACGTGGTCATGGGTTAGATTCCCACAGACGGCGTTAAATTTCCCTTATATCCCGCACGGGTGTGGCTCATTGGCGGTTCAGTTGTTATGAAGTCACTTGTTGTAAATTGGAGGTCACGAGATCAAAATCCCACCTGGGTTTACCTATGTCTCATGTTTTGCGGTGGGTGTGGGGTACCTAGGGGTATAGTGGTAGTGATAATGGATCCCTAGACCCCGTGTCACGTGAGTACCAGCCCAGCTCCAGTTGTCGATTCCCCTAGTTACAAATAAATAAATATAATCAATCTCCTTCCATAGATGGTGTAGAAGAGGATAGAAACATATCTCAACATCACTTTCCTAAATCTCTTCCTCCACATGATATAAACCTTGTTGTGCATATATGGATTTATTTGTGATGGGTATGTCAATGAGCATGCAATCATTGTGACTATATGAAGAAGATATCATCATCATAAACATCACTATCTAATATGACCACCCTGTCATAAATTAACTCAAGGCCATCATAGCTATAATAATATATTCCTCTATAGTAAAAGAGAACCGTGAAGATCAACATATTGATAGATGCATAAATAGGGCCTAGGGTCCCATTAATTCTATCACTAGTAATGTTAATATATACCATGGGTTTGAGATCACAAACTTTAAGAAGGGAGAGAATGTAGCAGTACTAGTTCATTTACGTGTAGCAAGTAACATTGAATTTAAGTACCACTAGTTGTTCGACCTAAACTCTTCTTGATATTAGCTCAAAGCACTTTTGTAAATAAGGGTATGTTGCGTCCCTAATGAAACCAAAGACTGGAATAATTACAAAAATCATTCCTATACTTATTGTATATGTTAGACATTTGGGTCTCATAGTCTATTCATGGTCTAATAGCCAATAAAGGTTATTTTGTATACCAAGGAACACTCGTAGTGCATGTATTTTCACACTCAAGGCTAATTATGCACATATCTTCAACATGGTAGTGTCACACTTAATTTTATGTGTGATGGAACCATGAAATCCATAATCATTGATGTCATCATCATAACCTCCCACTATTGTTGATGGAACTTGTTAAATTTCCATCTATAAGAAGTATTTTCCTTAGCTGAGGTGCATGATTGTGTCTTTCCCACTAGGGGACTAAGATTTAGGTTGATTTCCTTATATGTTCATGTGTTTTCACCTCCCCTTTCCTAGTTATCGTCCTTGATCTATGGATTTTCCTTGGATCTACGATTTGTGTACTTGAGAACAATTTCATGGTCAATGACCCACATATTTGCTAGAAATGATATGATAAATAAGGCATGGATAGGGCCATGCACTTTGAATAATTAGCCCATTATTAATATAATGTTTACCTACACCTCTAAGTTGTCTTCCATTTTAGTTGAAAATGCTCTCTTTTATCCCAAAAGAACAAAAATGTCCAAGACAATTCCCAGATGCGGCTTCTATTAACCTCATATTTGACTTTCAAGAAAAGGATCATAGCATGTTTTCACGATAATATTTATTAATTTCTGCACTATAAGAACCTAAATATTTTCCAAATTTTTACTCAGGAAGTTTGGGGTTATCAAGTCTCTGTAGCTGAAAAGTTTTGGGCATAAAGATTTTATAAAAGGTTGGAAAGGATCCGACCCTGGAATTGTTAGACTTCTTGGACATTATCGAGACCTGAAGTGAAGGAAATTATCCTTCAACTATAGAAATTAAATCGCGCATATTCCCTTACTCTAATTCAAATCTTATTAGAATAGCATAAAACTTATGTTATCTAAAGTCTCTATTATATCTTCTAGTTGCAATATACTATAAATAACTGTATAAAAAGAGGACATCCACATAATGCTTCGAATAATAATCCTCTAATTACAATCAAAATAAATATACTGAGATTAAAACTGCATATAACAGATCTGGATCATCAAGGATCACTAGAAGAAAGACAAAGCACAAAACAATGACACAAGGATTTTTATCCTGGGAAAACCAAATGGGAGAAAACCCAACAACCTTCGTATAGAGATAATAATTCTGAGATCATTGTACAAATAAGAGAGAGAAAAGATGGAAGTATTTTCCGAAGATAGAAACCCCAAAACAATCTTCTCCTTTTGTATGTGCTAACTTCTCTCTCCTAGTAATGGGAATTTTCACTTGTGTGACTGTGTGTTATAATGAGGAGGGGCGCCTCCTATATACTGATTTTCCACTAAGAAAAAATAATTGGGGCTGACTTCTCTTTGGGGAGCAATAAAATACATTTTTATAATTTTATTTTTATGTATTTTATTGCTTGCTTTTCACCCCAAGGTTTACATTGTTCTTTCTAGGGTTTGTATGATGGATTACAACAAGTTCAAACTCCCGTAGGATGTACAAGAAAGAATGTCTTCCAAAGTTGCACAAACTCTAACAAATTGATCATAGAAGTGGTCATTTTAATGGGATGTCATGGAAGTTTTGGGGTGGTAAATCACCTAAAATCTTATGGTGATATATGTCCACCCCCATTATTCTCAATATGGAAAAGTGGCATAAAACCAATACCTTTCAATTTGCTAATTAGTAACAAAAATGTAGGAGTAGTTTCTTAAGAACAAGTTTGAGGATTCTTTTGCAATATGTGAATTACTTCTTCTTTCTTCCCCTTACTATTTATGATTTCGCTTATAGTTTGTATAAGGATTTGATTAAAATTGCACAAGCTTTGGATGGACTTATCCTTATCGGGCCAATTGTTGAAGCAAAGTGTCATTATCATTATTCATGTTTTGACACTTATCATCAAATTTGGTGTTAGATTCCAAGAAAACAGAAACTTGCACTTTAAGACTAATGTTAGCATTACGTAATTAAACAATATTTTGTTGAAAGAAAGTAATCTGTTTTTCTTATCCTCATTAAATATGGAGAAAATCCTCTCAAAAGCTTCCCATAAGTTTTACAAGATTCATTTTTTTTTTTTAAATATTCCTATTTCATCTCAAACATGTCAAACATGTTTATCTATAAAGTTTTAAGTGTTGAATGACCCTTTAATCCATTTATCACTTTCCTAATGACATCTGGGTTCATTTTGATCTCCATTAGTATTTCACCTCAAGCCATGAATACATAGCCCATCTTATATACACATTTTCATTATCTTTTCATTTTCCATATAGCCCAACTTACATACACATTTTCATTATCCTTTCATTTTCCCTAAAAGATAGTTTAGGCATATAGATTTTGATGAATTTTGAGCAAAGGTTATCTTTTGAAGGATTTTGAGGTGTGCATTGTGTGACATTCATGTGGAAACCAAAAATACCCTTCTTTAAAAGAAAACCCCTTTAAAATTTTGCCTTCATAAAACATTAAATAATATATATTTATTTTTTCTTCCTCTTTAAAATTTGATCTTCATAAAACCTTCAATAAAATAGGTTTTGTTTTAAAATATCATTCACTCCTTATTTATTTGTTCTCTTAAAGATATTTCACATATAAGATTTCTCATAAAGTTTTATTTATTTTACTTATATGAGACATCAAACATATATTATTACTATTATTGTCATTATTACAAAGTTATATAATTTATAACATCTTTATCATAACAACATTAATTATTTATTATAATAATATTAGTAATAAAATATACATCATTTCAGTGGAAAAACAGTGGTATATCTGTCCAATTTCAGTGAGAAATTATGTCCAATTAAAGAGTAGCAATTAATGGTAAACAATGATAAAATATACTAAGTAAATAGTGAATTGAATGACGATTAAGAGATGTATATAACCATTTAGTTGTGTTAAAAGGAAATATGAGATACCAAATATTTTGAACTTGAATCTTATATTATATGCTACTTGTTGAGTGTGACCATTTAAATGTTAAAACTATGATGTGGATGGATGTGTGTGTAATTAATTAAAAAACATTAATTTTTGTTTATATGTTTCGCTTTTTATTTAATAGGTATGTCAATTGAAAATTAAAATTTTAGAATTTTATGAATTCTTGTTTTGTATGTTTCATTCTTATATTTAATTGGTATTTGAATTGAAAATTAAAATTTTAGAATTTTATATTATATACATTTTAAAATTATAATTAGAGATTAATACTAAATCTTTAATGTTTTTTTAAGTATCAATAAGGAATTTGAATATGTGATCTTTTATTTACAACCTTTTTGGTTTAATTACTGGTTACGAATTGCTCTAATCTCCATTGGCTTACATCTTTAATATTAAAAATAAAATAAAATAAAAATAGTATTTTCTATGTTGATGATAACTTTTTTCAATGTCAAAAAGTGCATTGCTCGGAACCATTTGAACACTATCTTAATTTGGACTTACTAGATTTTATGACCAATCCTGACAATGGCCCCATGCATTCTTATTTACAAGGCTTTCCTTCTCAATTTAATCAAAACATCAAATAATTTTCGTACAAAGTACTTGGAAAAATTACAAGTTTTGCTACATAAATGAAGCTTTGATTATAAAAATTGATTTCAAGATAAAAAATGAAGTTTACAATGTAATGCACATTTATTTAATTTTTATTAATAATTAATTTTAAGTGACAATATCATTATTTATAAGATGAGATATTGGAAATCACCGTAGAAGATATCTACTTTCTCACCGATTTATCGCGTCTTGGGGTAGCCGTGAGGTTAACCGGTTCAGGTCATGGTGTTGGTGCATTGAGTGTGCCAGACTATGTGAATACATACTACGTACCAGGAGCATAAAAATATGTCAGTCAAATTGCTATTGGGGAAATCACGAGTTTTCCATTGAAAGTCCTTCTGACCATCATTACTCGGATTGTAGGTGTGGTGACATTACACTTGGGTACACACAAACACACGCACCTTGGTGTAGAATGTTTGTGAAACATATTTTATGATTGATGCACCGGTCTTGCAGTGAACATGAAGAAACAAATCAATGACTGCAAGTTGGGAAAGAAGAAAAACTTCGGCTATCCTAGAATTTTGATTGCATTTTTCTTTAATCAAGTTCTGAGTTTAAGCCTTCGAGTGACCCTCCCACACCCTCATCCTCGAGAGCCTAGACTTACCAGGTGGGGCGATGTCTTAGTGAGGAAGGGGGGTGGAGACATAAAAGGTGGGTATGATGATGATTTTCAGGCATGGTGGAGTCAGCAGGAGAAGTTTCCATATGCAGGATTAGACTTTCGTGATGATACTGAACTCATGCTTCCTCCAGGAGAAGCATGGGGAGACATTGGTACATTTTAAACTTTTATATCTTCAATTTTTTTTGTGATTTTTATGAGTAAATATGTACACATATGTATAACTAAAATATATCATTCATACTTTTGATGTTGATGTGTAAGTTTGTATTTAATGCGCTTCTTCCAAGAAGCATCGTCTTTGAGCTGATTATCGATTATTGCAAACTAGGCTCTAAAAGCTTTCTTTACATCGTATAGTTCTTTTTCAAAATTACATAATATACTTCATATTCCAAAACACCATTCATGAAAGTCAATCTTGACATCCAACTAGTGAATATTTCACGAACATCAAGCTAGTTATATTCATCTTACTTATAGGAAAAAAGTTTCTTCAAAGTCAACACCATTTTGTGCAACATTGTCCTTTATTTGTTAATAGAACCATATACCTTATACTTAGTCTGTAGACCCATTTGCAAACTATAAAAGATCATTCAGTAGGATGCTATGTTTATACCTTTTGACTACAATTTGTCCCTTCTGCATTGCCCTAATGCGGGTTTTGGGAGGAGTATGGTCTAAGGTAGGGCGCATAGGGGTCAGGATGCGAACGAGAATACAAAATATAGAAGGAAGGAAGCAGAAGGAAAATGTTGGGGCAAGGGAATGAACTCAGGAGTTGGGAGTGTTGAAGGATGTGGACGTGGGACAAGAGGGAAGGTAGGCAGTGCAAGAGTGGTGGGCACAGAATTTGGTGGAAGGTTTTTGTGAGGAGGCCGCGATGGAGAATGGTGGATGAGTGGGAGGGCACAGCGAGAGGAAGAGTAGTGCGGGGAAAAGCATGGTAAATGAGTGCGGGTGGGAGTGTTGGACGGAGGTCGTAAGTGGATGGTAAAAAAACCAAGGAGGGAGGTGTGCAAGCGCAGGTGGAATTGCAGCATTGTAGAGTGAAAGTGCAAGAGTTTATAGTCAAGGACCTTTGAACTCAGAGAATCTATGAAATTTACTAGACAAAATCTGAAATTTTGGCTAAAAGCTAGAATGAGCACAAGCCTAAGGAAGGGATGACTCTAATACCACTGAAATGCTAAAATGTTGTTTCTTACAAACATAACCATCATAGATAGGCCAAGTAATCCATGAATGGATAAATAATAAAATATATATAATTGATACGATAATGACGTTTTACAATTACATTGCCCGGTTTTATAAGCCATTTTGCACCTTTTCAATAGAAGTCATGTCTTTTTACTTTTCAAAATAATTTAATTATTTATTTCTTATTTTACTAATTATTAATTTATATTAATGTTAATAATTAATGTTGATTTATATCATTTTTTTATATAACACTAGAATATCATTTTCCGCTTGAACGGCCCTTACGCTTTGAAAGTTTGTTGTTTGCTAAATCTTTGTTTTGCGATGATGTCCAGTTTCTCTTTAGAAAGTTTGGGTTCCAACTGTTGGTCATCTTGAAGTTCATCATATTTTATGGTATCCCTAGTCAGGTCTTCGACTTCCAACTGATTAGTTAGTTTAGGGACAGGAACTCTAGCAAGCAGATTTTCATCTTCGACTCGAGACCCAAAAGTTTCTAATTTGTAAGATTTTTTCTTTGTCGTGGTCATGTTTCTTGAATGCAATATTATGCTGTCCTACCATCATTGTAAATTAGATTTGAATAATAATATTAATTTATATATTGAAAGATTTCTTTCATTTTGTGTGTGTGTGTTAAACAATGCCTCAATAATATATGGCACATCTTTACTATGCATCATAGATATCGCATGTCTATGATGACGAGAACTACCTTGTTGATTCTATGTTATTTCACAGAGGATAGTGACGTGCTCTATGACCCAGTATGGAGGGATGTTGTCACGTACGTAACATAACACTACAAAAAATAAATAGTTTAATCCATTTCTCACTTTTTCTTATGATTTGTGCCTTCACTTTTCTTACTAGTGCAAATATTAATTTAAAATTACATATAGTTGTAATTTGGGAAGTTAGATTACAATGAAGTTACATGTTTTATCTTTAATTTTTTTATAAATATTAAATATTTGATGTTATAAATAAAATAAAAATATACTATTTTCCATGCTGATGGTAAGTTTTTTCAACCTCAAATAGTGCATTGTTGGGATCCATTTGGGCACTATTTGATTTTGGGCCTGCTTATTAGATTTGATGACCAATCTTGAAAATGGCCTCTAGAAGTCCATAGTTTTGATTCTTCAACTTATAAAGTACTCAAACTATGAAAAATTATATATTAATCATTTTCAAATCATTTGTTCACACCATTTTGTTGAGTATAAAAGTTAATGTTTTTCTTTATTCTATGTTATTTATACAAATAAAAATAATCTTTATTCACTTAAAATTGTTTTCCTTTCTTGATATGAAAGGGATCTACATCAAGACATCAAATGGTTGATAGGGCATAAGAAGTTGATGTTGAGATAGGAAGATGAAGTTTACAATGTGAAGGGAATCCATGAAATTCTCATTAGCAATTAATTTAAAATGATAATATCATTATAAGTGTTGTACATGTATTTACAAAACTATAGTAATAAAAAAATATTTACATATATTAAAAAATAAAATAAAAATTATTATTACTTTATAATCAAAACATAAAATAAATTCAATAAAATTAAAAATAAAACTTACATTGTTAAAAAAAAACACCTAATTCTCATTTAAGGTGTATACAAATTACAATGGCTGATATATTAATGTTGTGTTGAGTTTGATGATTGACATATTAATGGTTTGATCTTGATAGATGTTTTTATAACTTATAAGAAAAAAGTAAGCATTTGATAAGACCATTTTTTTAATAAATATAAAGGTTAATGTTTTCCTTGTTATTATATATTATTTTAAAAATCAAGAAAATAATTATTCATATACTATTGTTTTTTTTCTTGATTTAAAAAAGAGATCTACATCAAAAGATTAAATACTTGATCGTTCAAATAGGTGCAATGCACTTGGAAAAAAACGTTTTGGTCACATAAATGAAACTTATAGTTATAGAAGATGTTGTCAAAGTCAAGGATGAAATTGACAATGTGAAGGGGTAATTAATTTAAAATAACAATAACAATCAAAATTACAGAGAACAAAAAGTTCAGCTAAATAAAAATTACAATAAAATAAATATAATGCTAAAATGCTACTGCACAATCTAAAAATTCTGGCCTTCTATCGCTTCATTGTTTAAGCTAACTTTAGTTCATGACAATTTAAACACCAGCTGCTCCTCTAGTATGGTTGGCATGCTAAAATGCTACTGCACAATCTAAAAATTATGGCCTCTTATCACTTCATTGTTTAAGCTAACTTTAGTTCATAATAGTTTAAAGACCAGTTGCTCTAACAATTTAAACACTTGGTGCTCCTTAGTATGGTTGGGCTGCTAAAATGCTACTGCACAATCTAAAAATTATGGCGATAGTTGTTTAAGCTAACTTTAGTTCATGACAATTTAAACACCAGCTGCTCCTCTAGTATGGTTGGGATTCTACAAAATTTTATTTTCCTTCAATTGAATTTCTCCTAGGAAGCCCATTTCCAGAAGCGTTGACCGCTGTAAGTTTTCTTTCAAGTGAATTTTGCCTAGAAAACCTAGAGTTTGATGAGGGTTGGCTCTGTCCATCACTAGATAATCTGTGCTCAATTCTACATACAGCTACAGGTGGTGAGGATTCCACTTCCACTTCACTTGTAATTCTTTTTACCTCGCCATTGATTAGTTTTTCGAAATATTGTAGAGACTTTTTAATTTGAGAGGTATTTTTAGAGGTGGATGGTGTCACAGTTCCTGTATTTGTATTTGTTTCACCCATTGTCCCAATTTTTACAACTGATAAATTCCTACGCTCATTTCCTAGACTACTCTGATGGTAGCCATGATTATTAAGCTTGGATATGTCCCCATAATCTTGAGAAACCATCCCACGACTACAATTACCATTTTGTACCTCAACTTTCATTATTACAGTCCCTTCGAGGCTCAATCTATGAGGTGTATGGAATTTGTAATTAGAATGTAATTGCGCTAGTTCTGCTTCTTTCTTTTCCAACGCCTTCTTCAAACTGTCTACATGTGCTACTTTTGCTTCTTTCCTTACCAACGCCTTTTTCAAAATGTCTACTTGCACTACTTCTGTTTCTTTCCTTGCCAACGCCTTCTTCAAACTGTCTCCACAAAAGTTAGCCTTATCAATTTGATGACAAAAGTTACCTGCCAAAGAACGTTGTTGTCACCACATCGATGTTGTGAAGACTAGCATCCTTTGTCAATCCAACATCAATTCATCATGGCTCTGAAACCAAATGATGAAGAAGTGTCCTTGTACGCACAATTTTATTAATAAGGAAAAAGAAATTTACATCACACTCACAAGACTCTCTTAACCTCTCATAGAGAAGAGAGCTTGTTTATATAGCTCAATCCTACACTAGAAAGTAAGAATACAACCAATCATATAATCACATGGAAATGATAGGTGTCATTTACAAAGAAACAACCCTGTTCAAAGTCTAATTGCTCGCTAAACTAATTTATTCTTTAATATAATACCAGAAAATATCTAGACTATAAAACTTAGGATTAATAGGTCTAACATTAACAACCCGTTTTACTAAGAATATTTTAAACCTAATTAAATGGTATATTTCTTGAGACACTTTCACAAAATAACTAATATATGAGGTGTCTATTCATATTTGGATTCATTATCTTCAAGAAACCAATTAACAATTCTAACACAACTTAAATAAATAGAAAAATTGAATGACCTCCCACCGAAAGAGAATAATCCATGCTTACCTAATCAATCACTACTGTCCTTTTTTAGGAATTTAATCCTTTATCAACAAAAAAAATTGTGGGGGGGTGGGGATTATCCACCCACCAACCCTCAGTAAAATCTAAGGCCCCTGAACCCTCGCCAATTAAACATATTCTAGACCATGTGAGACCTTACTCTTTCCTCTATCAACCTATGTAGAACAATATCCTCCTCCTTAACCCACCCCGCCAAAAAAATAGGTGCACTCACAAATAACAAAAAAACAATAGAAACAAGCAACAAAACCCCCAAAATAAAAGCAACAAGGCTCCAACTCCCACCTCTTGGTCTTTCCCCCTTTTATTAGTTAATTTTCATATTTTACTCAATTTCTTAATTTTGGCATGCATGACACACTTTTCATCCATGCACCTAAATTAAATTACAATGCACATATTCCTTTGTATTTTTACATATTAATTGACCTTTCCATTACTGCCATATGTTATTTATACCTATACTAATGTTTGAAGGTTTGAGTGTTACATAGTCCCCCCCTTCAGGAAACTCAACCTAGGAATTATAGCCCCCATCGCAACAAATACAAGGAATTGCTGTAATAATTTATGTAGATAATAAGTAATATAGGTACGAATTTGGTACTATTATGAAGATGATAAATTTATGTGTGGCCATCACGTGGCCATCACACATAAATTTTTCACTTTCAGTAATACAATCACAATACCCTAAGTCACATCATGCTCTATATTAATTTCAATAATGTCTAGAATGCACTTAATCATTCAATTTATGCATCAATATCATTACACACTGAAACATGAAACACATCAAATAAAGGAGTCAAAATAAACAAATAAAAGTACAACATTCATGAAGCTCCCTCCTTCCTTACTCACCCTCTCCTTGAGAATCATACCATGCACCACCTCCATAATCTTCCTTTCCAATATCGATACAATCCCACTCATCATGGCACATGCCCTTTAGTATAACCTATCCATGGATCATACAGTAGGAATCATATTTTCCCTAGGAATTTTTCGTGGCCTAGCCATCCTTCCAACTTCCGGTAAATGTGCAACCTCATCAGAATTAATCGGAATCTAGGCCTCATCAAAATTAGTCGGAATCTGTTTATCGGTACATTGATATCATTATACCCGAGGAACATCAAAAGGATGAGCTATCCTCCCTCCTTGTGCACCCTTAAGGTACCAACCCTAGGCATCGGAAGTCCTTCTCCGTATGCCTCAACCCCGGCGATAATACCTCAAGCCGTGGAATTCCAATAGTAGATTTAAGAACAATTGGCATAGAGATAATTGTTGAGTTTTCCCTTGAACCCATAAGGTGTTTGTTGTAGCCAATCTCATTTGTGGTTTTTCTCCCCCACAAAATATTAGAATGATTAGCCTCTTTAGGGTCTTTAAGTGGATCGCCTAAAAGAAACTTCCACTCACCACAAATTAACAATGATTAGTACTTATTCTCAGATAAAAAGATAGCATAGAATCTATAAGGAATAATAAAGCACTATAATTGTCCATCATATGCGATCATGGAGAATGCCTCATCATGAGTTCACATTTTTCAATCGAATGTATCATAAGCAATCATCATGGAATGATATGCATAATAAACCAAGTTTTACTTTCATCAAATACCAACATTAATTAATTAAGCATTCTATTGAATACCAAATCACATGAATTAATAACCCATTATATCCTCATAAAATAATCAAGCGTCCTATTGAATTGATATTTCATGAAAGAACATATTAATGAATTAACAACATATTATAAAGTAAAGCACCCTACTAAACATCAACATGAAATGACAGCATATCATAAATTATCTGTCATTTGTCACCAAATACCGTGATGAAAGAACGAAGTACCATATTGATTATCAACATGAAATAATAAGGTTTAAATGGAGTATGCCATGTCCGAGTCAATAAATCTACTAAAAAAGATAAGGAAATTTGTGATTAATTGAGGAAAACATATCTTACTCTAATATTTACTTGCTAGAAAATATTATTTTTGGAACTAGACTTACTAATAAGTTTTACATTCATGGCTTGTCTCACTTTAATTACCAATGCATGTTTCATCTTGGGAAACTGTAAACCTGTGCATGGATGGCACATACAAACTTCTAAATGTATTGCGTCTTCTTGGGTGCTCCATGCTGAATCTTCATTACACAATACTAATTTTATTTAGTGCATTATGGGCATCGATCTCACTACTTTTTGGCACCATTGTTGAGGGGGTTCTAAAATTGCCAACGGAAAAAATGTTTGTGATATTTGGGTTTCATTATGAAGGGGTGAAGGAACCAAACTTCTTGAGTATTTATTTTTGCATTGTCTCTCTTTGGTTTAAATTAAGGTTTTCCAAAGTGAAGGGGATAAGGAATTAGAATTTATAAGTGTTTTTCTTTGTAGTGGTCATGTTTCTTGAATGCAGTATTATGTGGTCCTACCATCATTATAAATTAGACTTGAATAATAATATTAATTTATATATTCAAAGATGTCTTTCACTTCGTCCATATATATATATATATATATATCCTCAATATTAAACAATGTCTCAACATATATGGCATCTCTTTCCTATGCATCATAGGCATCACATGTCTATGATGACTAGCACTACCTTGTTGATTCTATGTTATTGCACCGAGACTAGTGAGGTGCTATACAACCCAATATGGGGGAGATGTTGTCATGTAAGACTACAAAAAATAAAAAGTAGTTTGATCCATTTCTCACTTTTTCTTATGAGTTGTGCCTTCACTTTTCTTACGAGTGTATATAATAATTTTTTATCTGGATATATTTTTAATTTGGGAAGTTAGATTACAACGAAGTTACATGTTTTATCATTAAACTTTTAGATAAATATTAAATATTTGATGTTAAGAATAAAATAAAAAATATTCTATTTTCCATGTTGATGGTAAGTTTTTTCAACCTCAAAAAGTGCATTGTTGATATCCATTTGGGCACTATCTGATTTTGGGCATGCTTATTTGATTTGATGACCAAACCTGAAAATTGCCTCTAGAAGTCCTGGTTTTGATTTTGAAAAATTATATATTGATCAATTGCAAATCATTTGTTCACACCATTTTGTTGAGTATAAATGTAAATGTTTTTCTTGATTCTATGTTATTTATACAAATAAAAAAAGCTTTATTCATGTAATGTTGTTTTCCTGTTTTCCTTTCTTGATCTGAAAGGGATCTACATCAAGAGATCAAATGCTTGATAACTTAAATTCATGCAAAGCACTTGGAAAAATGGCTATATAAGTGAAGCTCCCCATTATAGAAGTTGATATCAAGGTAGGAATATGAAGTTGACAATGTGAAGGGCATAAGAACTTGATGTCAAGATAGGAAGATGAAGATGACAATGTAAAGGGCATCCATGTAATTCTCATTAGCAATTAATTTAAAATGGCAATATCATTATAAGTGTTGTACATGTATTCACAAAACTATAGTAATAAAAAAAGTATCTACATATATTAAACAGAAAAATAATTATCATTACTTTATAATCAAAATATAAAATAATTTCAATAAAAATAAAAATAAAATTTACATTTATTTTGAAAAAAAACCCTTAATTCTCATTTAAGGCATATACAAATTACAATCAAGAGAATGCTTGAAAAATCCAAAAATCCTATATTTCATTGTTTTAGTTTTAGTTCATGACAATTTAAACACATTTAAAAGCTAAAAGGCTCCTCTAAAACAATTGCTTCCTTATTCCCTTTAATATTTATGCTTTCACTTATAGTTTGTTTATAAGGCTTTAATTAAGGTCGCACAAAGTTTAAATGAACTTATCCTTATCATCTAATTGTTGAAGCAAAATGTCATTATCATTCATCATGTTTTGAAAAATATTTTGTAAGTGTACATAGTATGGCATTGTTGTGGAAATCTAAATTCAGCTGAGTAAAAATTACAAGAAACAGAATGCTAACATTAATTCATGATGATTTATACACCAACTGTTCATCTGATATGGCAGGGCTTCTACAAACTGAATAAAAATTACAAGAAACATAATGCCAACTTTAATTCATGACTATTTAAACACCAATTGCTCCTCTAACATGGCGAGGCTTCTACAAACTAACTGCTCTGAGATAACCCAATTCGCACGGCAAGTCCTAACTAGATTCGCACAGCAAGTCCGAAATAATTGAGTTCCTCACTCCCACCCAATCTTGGCATATTTATGAGATGAAAATTGATTTACATGCAGATTTAAGCGAACCCGGGTTATCACAACTTTCGTTTTCTCACATTCAAAGACTCATGATTGATCACAACTTTCGTTTTCCACCTTCAAAGAGACTGATGGTCACTTGGTGTCTTGCAAGTTTTTTCAGCATGTCCATGTGGAGAAGCTGTTGGCCTCGATTCCACAGCTACAACTTTTCGTTTCCTCCAGATGAATTTATCCTGGGAGGCTTATTTCTTTCAATTGAGTTTCTCCTAGAAAACCCATTTCCTAAAGCTGTAAGAGGTAAGAGGTTGCCTGATTGATAAGGAGGGTTGGCTCTATCCACCAATAGATAATCATCTATAAATAGTAAGCATTTGATAATACAAATTTTTAATTTATAAAAAAAATATAGATGTTTTTATAATTATTAAAAAAATAGTAAGTTTTTGATAATATCATTTTTTTATAAGTATAAGGGTTAACGTTTTCCTTGTTATTATATAAAATTTAAAGTTATTTCTTATTGATTTGAAAGATATTTACATAAAAAGATTAAATACTTGATTGTTCCAATAGGTGCAATGCACTTGGAAAAAATAAGTTTTGGTATATAGTTATAGAAGTTGATGTCAAAATCAAGGATGAAATTGGCAATGTGAAGGGCTAATTAATTTAAAATAACAATAACAATAAAAATTACATTTTATTTATAGAGAAAAAAAAGTTCAACTAAATAAAAATTGCAATAACATAAACAGAATGCTAAAATGCTACTGCACAATCTAAAAATGATGGCCTCTTATCGCTTCATTGTTTAAGCTAACTTTAGTTCATGACATTTTAAACACTAGCTGCTCCTTTATGGCTGGGCTGTTAAAATGCTACTGCACAATCTAAAAATTATGGCCTCCTATGACTTCATTGTTTAAGGTAACTTTAGTTAGTAACAATTTAAACACCAGTTGTTCCTCTAGTATGGCCGAGCTTCTACAGACTTTTCTTTTCCTTCAATTGAATCTCGCCTAAGAAGCCGATTTCCGGAAGCATTGACTGCCATAAGTTTTCTTTCAATTGAATTTGGCCTAGTACTCCTAGAGTTTGACAAGGGTTGGCTCTGTCCACCACTAGATAATCTATGCTCAATTCTACATACAACTACAGGTGGTGAGGATTCCACTTACACTTCACTTATAATTCTCTTTACCCTACCATTAATTAGCTTTCTGAAAGACTGTAATGAATTTTTAATTTGAGACTTATTTTTAGAGGCAGATGATGTCGCAGTTCCCATATATGTTTCACCATTTGTCCCAATTTTTACAATTGATAAATTTCTACGCTCATTTTCGAGACTTCTCCGACGGTTTCCATTTGGTTTGCCTATCGGCATATCCTCGTTATTAAGCTTAGATATCTCCCCAGAATCTTGAGAAACCATCCCACGATTACAATTCCCATTTTGTACCTCAACTTTGCTTATTACAGTCCCTTCGAGGCTCAATCTACGAGGTGTATGCAGTTTGTATTGAGACTGTAACTGCACTACTTCTGCTTCTTTCCTTTCCAACGCCTTCTTCAAATGTTCTCCTTAGACTGCTTCTTTCCTTGCCAATGCCTTCTTCAAACTGTCTACCTGAGCTAGCTCTGCTTCTTTCCTTGACAACGCCTTCTTCAAACTATCTACCTGAGCTAGCTCTGCTTCTTTCCTTGAAAACGCCTTCTTCAAACTGTCTACCTATTCTTTAAAACTGTTTACCTATTCTTTAGCCTCACGAACTTCTCCATTTTCTTTATTCAAACGAGTAGCACCCAGTTCAACAGAGGCCACTCTTTCAACAAACTTAAGGGTGCTTATTGTCTCAGCATATGAATACGGTTCAGGACTTATCTGCACAAACATCAGGGTATTTACCTTGGCCCCTAACGAATATTTAAGCAATTGAGTCAATTTGCTATTTCGATATGGCACATGGGGACTCTTTTGTGCCAATGTTGCAAGAACATCTCCTAGAGATGAAAGGGACTTGTTGATGTATTGTGCCTCCTTCAAACGATCTCCAGTTACTTTAGATTTATCCACCCTCTCACTTCCAACAAGATCTACCAAACTACGACAACTATGAATGCTACACCCAGAAACACAATCTGTACCTTGCAGATGCACAGTCAATAAACTGTGAGAATGGCTGCTGCAGTCATTCAGTACAGTATAGCTAACAACATGATTCTTTTGGCCAAAATTCATCAAATCCAAAACATCAGAGGCTGCTTTAACGGGCATAAGTATGGCATCAGGTACATTAAATCCATTCTGAGCATTATTTCGAACATCTAATTTCTTGTTTGAGGCACATGTTCCCAGAAGATCCCTCACTTGCTTGATGTATATCTCTATCATTTGAACGAGAACATCATACCTCATTAAATATTTCCTCTTTTGAGATAACTCAAAGAGGCCACTGAGTGCTCAATAGTTCTCTCCCATATCCCATTCAGAAGCACCTGTTGGACTGCCCATGGTGTGGGTCTTTCCAGATCCTGTTTGACCATATGCAAAAATGCAGACATTGTAACCATCCATTACAGATCGGATCAATGGCTGTGTATCCATGTAAATATCCTTTTGTGTAGCAGATGAACCAAAAACCTTATTAAAATTAAATATCCTCTGTACATCTTTTCCCATTTTCAATGTATTGACAAGGAGGGATCCATCTTCCCCAATAAATTCCACTGCACTTTGAGCGTCAGTGTCAGATTGGACTCCAAAATGTGGTCTGATTCTGCAGAATACCCTTATGCTTCCTTTGAGGTCTTGAAGATTATTGTAAAGGATCTTGTTTTCTTCCAGAACTCTGTGATATCCACTCGAATTAACACTACACATTTCTCTGATCTGTTTATTCTCTGCAATAATAGCAATGATCATATCCATGAGTGTTTGCGTCGAGCCATGTTGTGAAGCAGCTTGTATGGCTTCGACAAGGTTCTGGTCAACATTTTCCTTGTCACTTGTTATTTATACAGCAACTCGCTTTAACCAAGCACCTATAAAGTCATTAGATTGAAATATGTCATCGAGTCTTTTCTCTCCTTCATCATTGTTTCCAACGGATGGGTTTGGCAAAGTTTCGGGTGCTTTTACAAGCATAGGCACACATTGTTGAAGGAAATTTTGTGTCTTTCTTAGAACCATAGGGGTCCTCAAAGGGCCATTTCCTCCACACTGTTTCCATTCATAATAAGCCTTCAGCGCTAATATACAGTCAACAATCTTTGCAGTAGAACTCGACACAAGCACTACAACAAAAACTGGATTTAGCGTCTCTTTTTACATCCTTTTTTGCATCTAGACCATCTTTCAGTGTATTTTTCTTCAATTTTTGGACAAAATGGCGCAATTTCACGAGTTGGTGCTATTTTAGGCGTTTTTTGCATCCTTTCTCTAAATCTAGCGCAAATTGCGGCGTAATTTGCACCGGGTTTTGCACGTGGTTATGCGCCAAGTTTTGCATCAGGTTTTGCGACAGGTTTTGAGCCTAGTTTCTCACCTAGTTTTGCGCCTAGTTTGTACATCTACTCTTGTTGCGCCCCCTTTTACGCCCATGTTTGCCTCAACTTTCACGCCCTTTTTTTCATCCACTTTTGCATCATTTTTTACATCCACTTCTGCTTCTTTTTTTGCATCCCTCTATGTGCCAAGTTTTGCATCAAATTTTACATCGTGTTTTGAGTCTAGTTTTGCATCTCATTTTGTTTTAGCCATTTTTGCATCCACTTTTGCATCCATTTTTTCGTCCACTTTTGCATCCTATTTTGTATCCATGTTTACATCTTTTTTTGCATCTACTATTGAATCCACTTTTGCATCCACTTTTGTCGCATCCCAATTCACACCCATTTTTGCGCTTACTTTTACACCCACTTTTGCTTCAACTTTTGCATCCACGTTTGCATCTTTTTTTGCATCCAATTTTACATCAGTTATTGCATCCCTTTATGCATCCACTTTTGCATCAGGTTTTGCATTGGGTGTTACGACAACTTTTGCATCTACTTTTGTTGCATCCACTTTCGCATCCAATTTTGTATCCAATTTTACATCCATGGTTGTATCCACTTTTGCGCCACTTTTTTCATCATGTTTTGCTTCCATGATTGCATCATTTTTTGCATCACCCTTTGTATCCATTTTTGTTGCACCCCATTATGCGCCCACTTTTGTGCCTACTTTTGTTGCATCCTTTTTTGCATCCATGTTTTTATTCACTTTTGCATCCAGTTTTACACCCAGATGTTGAAGATGAAAATGAGGATAATGATTATGATATTGAGGATGGTTATGATGATGATGATAATGTTGTTGATACTGAGGAGAACGATGACAATGATGATGATGATGATGACTATTATGATGATGAGGAGGAGGATGAGGATAATGGCAATGACGAAATCATTGATGAATATGATGGCAATGAAATGAATGATGACAATGGTGATGATGACAAGGACAATGATGACGAATATAATGAGAATGATGATGTTGATCATCTTAAAAAATAAGTTGTTATTTGTCATGCATAAATCGTGTGTGTCCTCCATGTCCCTTTTCCACTAATCACATTAGAGGAAATTTGAGGTCTAAAATGGGCCTCCTAAGGAAAATAATAAAATAATAGTTAAAATAATAAAATAATAGTTAAAATAATAAAATAATAGTTATTAATTTTGGAGGAAGAATGAAAAAAACTACTTTTTGTGTTCGTATTTTCGACATAGATCCTTGTGTTTTTACTCAAATTTTGAGCAGGAGAGCTCATTAGATGTGGAATTTAATTCCGCATCCAACGAGTACCCATACTGCATACTTTTGAAAGACCCTACTACCCCAAAAATAATAAATACCTAAAAAATGTGATGATGACATCATCATCACATTTTTTCAGATATTTCTTTTTTTGGGGTAGCGGGGTCCATCAAAAGTATGCAGTGTGGGTACTTGTTGGATGAAGAATTAAATTTTGCATCCAACGAGCTCTCCCACTTGAAATTTGAGTAAACACACAGGGAGATATGTCAAAAATACGAACAAAGAAGGTAGTTTACTTTTATGAAAAATATGCCAATTCAACCATTATGGTTGACTAATTTTATTGAAATTCTATTGGTTCTTAAATTCCAACTCACAAAATTTATTGTTGGTGCGTTTTCTTATAAGGCCCATTTTAGACCCCAAATTTCCTCTAATGCATATTTTGGGTAGATGTTATTTCTTATTCCAAAGGTAATGATGAATAACTAATGAAAATGCCAATAATCATGATGATGATGATCTCAAGGACAATGGCGATGATGATGATATGGATGACAATTATGCTGATGATGATGACTATTGTGATAATCATGATGACAATGACAAAGATGACGACGATGATCATGATCATCATCATTTCCATCATCGTCATCATAAAAAACATCATCATTGTCATTGTCATCTAGTTCATCATCGTCATCATTTAAAGCATATGGGGTATGTTTACCAATTAAAGCATGCATAACAAGTGAGATTATTCTAAAACACCCCACCAAAGTACAAAATTCAAACCACAAGGGAAACATAATATTCAAATTGTCCTCATTTTCTTTCTCCCAACAAAACATGCTTCATTTTAGGGAATTATGTTAAAATACATACATTCATAGTCCATCCATACTATACTTGTAAGAAATATAAATATAATACTTAATAGAATTTATAAAATAGGTAAATATTTTATAAACACCCTTATGATATATAAACTTCTTTCACCTTAATAATGGTAAAATATGTAAATATAATAATAATATATAATTAATATAAATATGTTACTATAGTTCATATGTTAAAAGATTTAATATAAATAAATAAATATAGTTCATATGTTATGTGATTTAAAATAATTAAATATATGCACATATTATTTACTTATACATTATACAATTTAACATATAGATTAAAACCTATTAAGTTTCATAGGGAGGAGAAGCAAAACATAATTCCATAAATTTAGGCATTTGTGAGAAAAAACTAGTTTTTTGCTAATACACAGTTAGGGTTCGTTACGAAGAACATTTTGTATATATTCTTCATGTTTGGCAATGTACGGGGGGTTCAAAGTTTGAGAAAAAGAAACAATATTTGTAGTGAAATGTTTGTCTGAGCTTAATAAAACTATCAATGTAGAAGTACAAAGTTTTTCAAAGAAGAGATTCATGTGCCAATATTTCTCGGTCAGTGTTTTCCTTTGTAAATGTTTTATTTCTAAGTTTTCCATTTATATATGTTGTCTATAGTATTTAAATGAAAATATATGATTCACAATTCATCCTCTGATAGGAAGCTTTGATTTCATCCATATTCAAATGTTTTCATCCATTCCTCTAAAGTTAACACAAAATTCACTCTAGCTAATGCTTTGTGTTAGTGGACTGTAATTCTCATATCTACCACCATTCCTAAATGATTCCACTACCAGTCATTGATAATTCTTATCAATACTCAACCTTTGACTCCATGCTCATTGATAATGCTTGTACATTCATCACAAAGAGCATGCCGGGTTATCAAATGCATATGCCAATTCACCACAACCACACCGAATGCAAACTATGTGGAAGGAGGAGCCCACAAGGGATGTTAAAACAAGTACCAAATGCAACCGAGCAGCTGGAAACAAAGTAGTTAAGTGCTACATCATCACCCAGGTGGTGTAAGGAAGCCATATTTGCCCAATTCCATATTTTACCAAATGATCTACTGCTTGTTGATAAATATCATTTGAGAAGTATCCTATCGAGTGATGAAGCTGCCCTACCTCCCTCTAAATGAAGTTACCGGGCTTAGGAAGCTATGTCTGCATGTGTTGAGGCTGCAACTGCTTTAGTAGAGCCAGTGGAAACTGGTGTGACTGGACATAATGATGCATACAAGATTTCTATAGATGAAAAATCTTATACTAAATTCTTGGATAATGACAAGAAGTCAGTTAAGGGAAATGAGGAATGTGTCAAAATAGACACATTGATCCAAAAAGAAGCAACATAAACAATAGGTAGTAAGAAACCTGTGGTGTAATTTGATACTTTTAGTAATAGGAATGCCAATAGGTAGTAAGAATGCCAACATATAATATCACATATCAAAAATAGATTTTCTTATCGGATTGAAAACTTGTTGATTGTGATTACAACAATATTACACCAGGAGCTGGAAGACTGAACGCGATCTGCAGAGAGGACGCCATAGTGGAATGTTTGTAGGTTTTAGCTTACGATCTGGTCTGCCCTTGCCGTTGCTCTTCTAGTGGAGGCTGCTAGGTGTTGCGTTGACCACTCAAGCTCTATTTGGGCCCCTCCTCGAAGGAAGTGGATCATGTGATGATTGGATTCCTGGTGGGGTAGGCATGGCGTCAGAGGTGGATAGAGATCCACCCACTGAGCGTTTAGATGCATTCAACCGGCTAGTAACCTCTCAGACCCCGAGATCCGGCAAAGGGGAACCTATGAAATTCGTTAAAAGAATCGAAGATGTGCCAGAAGTGGCCCTACCACCGGAAGAAACCATGCGGGTAGCCCTTTCTCTGGCAGATTGAGCTCTAATCGGCCAATTCACAGGACTTTGGCCCTCGCCAAAAACAACTGATAACTGGATTCAACGAAACTGGAGGCCACTAATCTCTAAAAATGTGGCATCTTTCTCCGTCGGAAGAGGTTACTTCCTCTTCGATTTCGAATCCAAGGAGGATAAAGATCTAATCTTTAGGAATGGGCCTTACTTCATGGGGCCGTAGGGCCTCTATCTCAATGGATGAACTCTGGACTTTGACCTCGAGGCGGACATTCCCAAAGCTGTCCTAGTCTGGGTCAGACTCCCTAACCTTCCTATGCATTGCTGGAACACCAGATCTCTACGAGCCATCGGGAATGTCTTGGGGAAATACATTGACACGGCGAACCCCAAGGACCAATACTCCTGCGCCCGCATCTGCATAGAAGTATATCTCGAAGCCGGACTCCCAGAAGCCATCAAATTAACAGTGGGGAACTAGGCTCACTTCCAAAATCTAGACTACGAACAGCTCCCATTCAAATGCAGAGGCTGTCACGAATATGGGTACTTCATCTGAAACTGCCCCAAAAAGCCTGAGATCCACCAAAACAAGACGGAGGGCTAGCATAGGGTGAATAGGGATAAATATAAAAATCAAACTATTGAGGATCCAAAGAAGGGAGAGGGGAATAGATCCATTACCCCCCTTGAAGGATCTCAAGAAATCCCCCCCAAAAAAGTCATCATTGAAGTTAGGGACGAGACAAATGAAGCTGAAGAGAAATCTAGCATTGGAGACAACAAGGAATCTGGAGCAGCCACCTCAGACCACCAAAGGAAAGATCAAGATGAAGACACAGCAATGCTAAAAGAAGGAATCAATATAGGGCATTCAGAGAAAGAGCCAGATCCAGAAACGGAAGAGGAGGAAGAGGAGGAAGGGGAATTCGAGTTGTCTACCCCTAGACTAACTAAAACCAAGGGAAGGAAATCCAAGAAAGAAGTAAGGGATCAAGCTACCTACAAGGATAAGTTGCAAGGGTCCTAGTTAACCTTGGAAAAGCTGTTGAAGAACACTAGAAATACTCGTCAGCAGGGGCATGTCCAGAAAGGGATGCCCTTGACCACCAAAAATAAGTAATGAAAGTCCTCTCCTGGAACTACAGAGGTCTCGGCAACAAATCAAAAGAAGCAGCTATGACAGATTTAATATCCATCCATCAACCGGACATCTTGCTGATCCAGGAGACCAAAATGGAGGAAGACGTATTTCTCCAAGTAAGTCTGAAATTCTAGAAAAAAGGAGGCAAAGCGGCAACCAGCTCAAGGGGCGCATCCGGAGGCATTGGCACCCTGTGGGATGATAAGTAATTTGATGTTGTTGACATCAAACACAATGCCTTCTGGATCCTCACCCAGCTAAGGCAAAAAGATACCAATTCCTTGGTAAGTATTTTCAATATCTATGCTCCAAATTTGTATGCTGAAAAAAAAACCTGCTGGAATCTTCTTCGTGAGGAAAGGAGAAATCTGGTTGGAAATATTATCCTGGCAGGGGACTTAAACATCATCCTGAGTCAATACAAAAAGAGAGGGGGTTCTCTAGTCAGAGATCCTATCAGAGAAATGGTGGATGACATCATTATGGATTGGAATCTCATGGACGTAAAGCCCTCTGCTAGTAAATATACCTGGAACAATAAAAGGATCGGGCCGGGGCACATCGCTGCCAGACTTGATTGCTTTTTGATTCAGGACTCTTTCCTCCTGTTTGGGATGAACCTGTCCTCCAAAATCTTACCATTTGGAGGCTCGGATCACAAGCCTATTCTTCTCGAGATGGTGAACGGCAAGAATTTGGGTCCGATTCCATTCAGATTCAATTCTTTGTGGGCCAACCATCCTGAGTTCCTAAAAATTGTCTCCAAGTCGTGGTCCCCATCAGTCACAGGGTCCCCCTCCTACGTTTGGGAGGAGAAGCTGAGACGTCTTAAGAAATCTCTAAAAGATTGGGCCAAGTCACTCCCTTCTCCTGACCAAGCCAAGTCTCATGCTGCCCTTGCGTTGGAGCTCCACCAAGCCAAAATTGAGGCAGGTCCCATGGTTAATGAAGATCTTCAATTAGAGGCCAAGCTCCACTCGGATCTCCACGTTGCATGTTGGAAGGAGTCTGAATGGTGGAGACAAAAATCAAGGTGTAAATGGCTGAAAGATGGTGACCAGAACACCAGCTATTTTCACAAACAGGCAATGGCCAGAAAGAATTTTAATTGTGTAAGTGAGATACAAACTCAGGATAGATTAATTTCTAATTTTGAGGATATTAAAATTGCAGCCACTAATCACTTCCAGGAACTGTTCACGGCCCAGCCCACCCCTGAAGACGTCGAGCTCCTTAGTTTTGTCCCTATAACGGTGAAGAAGAAGGACAACGACCTGCTGATAAAGACCATCACGCTGGAGGAAATTAAGCAGGCAGTCGATGTTATGGAGGATGATCGAGCTCCGGGGCCAGACGGTTACACTGTCAACTTCATAAAAATCTGTTGGGACATAGTAAAACATGATTTATTTAAAATGATTTCTAAATCTCAGAGATGCAGCAGAATTGGAGGTAGTACAAACTCGGCATTCTTGGCCCTCATCCCAAAAGAGAAGGATGCCAAGTCTTTTGATCGGTTCAGGCCAATATCCCTGTGCAACATAGGGTATAAAATTATTACAAAGATCATGGCCAGCAGACTAAAAAATATTCTACCTTACCTTGTTCAAAACCAAGGAGGTTTTGTTAAAGGTAGAAAGATCTGGGATAATATCATATTAGTCCAAGAGGCTATTCATTCTAGCTTGAAGAAAGGGGATAAAGGGATGGTGGTAAATCTTGATTTAGCCAATGCTTTCGACATGGTCAGCCACACATTTATTTTCCAGGTAATGCAGAGATATGGATTCGCCCCAGATTTTATCAGCTGGGTCAAGGCCTGCATCAGTAAGCCTTAGATAGCCCCGCTAGTCAATGGAAGAGCAGCCCATTTTTTTCAAGCTTCGAGAGGACTGAGGCAAGGATGCCCTCTCTCCCCCCTGCTGTATGCCATTCAAGCTTCTATCCTTAGCTATCAGTTGGAAAATTCCAGGCAAGAGCAGGACCTCCCAGGCATTAGAATGGCAAGAGGCACTAAAGATATTAACCACGTGCAATTCGCAGATGATACCATCTTACTCGGAGGAGCCAGCCAAATCATTGCTCACCGATTCAAGAGTGAAATAACTCGCTATTGTCATGCCTCTGGCAGCAAAATAAACGTAAGGAAGAGCCAAATCTATGGCTGGAATGTAAATCCCAGGGAAATGCTAGAGATCTCCCGGGTTCTTAATATGAAAGGAGTTGTCTCCTAGGAGTCTTTCAACTACTTAGGGGTGCCCATTTTCAAAACCAAGACCAATAGCTTAGCCTGGCATCCTATTGTGGAAAAAATTAAAAGTAAAATCACTGGATGGGGGACAGCCTAGTTAAATTTGGCTGGGAAGGTAATTTTAATTAAGGCAGTGTTGAATAGTTACTTGCTATACCAATGCTCTTTGATTCTTGCTTCAGTCAAAGCCATTTCTCAAATTGAGGGTCTGATGAGATCTTTTTTGTGGCAAGGTGGAGCTAATGGAAGTAAAAAGTTTGCTCTGGTAAATTGGAAAACTGTTAAAATGCCTTAACAGGAGGGGGGCCTCCATATCAGAGATTTAAGGATTCAAAATCTTGCCATGGGATCTAAGCTGCTCTAGAGCATGCTAGATGTAAAACCATCCTGGTGAAGCACTATGCCGAGATGTAAATATTTCCCATGCCATCAATTGAGATGCCTTGATGAGGACAGCCACGTTAGAAATGGTTCAGCGATCTACAAGCTCTGTTTGAAGGCGCTGCCTCAATTCAGGGAGGAGCTACACTGGATTTCGGGTAATGGACAATCCATCAATGTGTGGAATGACACGATCCTCTCCAAAAATCCACCTCAGCTCCCACGTCTTCAAATTTGGATGGAGTCGCTGGGTCTCACTACTTTATGGGATATTTCCTCCTGGGAGAGCGATGTGCCGAATCGATGGGGAGGATGGGCTATTCCAGCGTGCCCTGAGGAGCTGGAGGAAGACAGAAAACGGTTGCTACAACATTGGGCAGGACTTGCTCCTCTCGCTAAACTCAAGAAGGACAGGCGTGGTTGGGGTTCAGGAACTTATTCATCCTCTGCAGGTTACCAGCGTTTTGCAGCCAATTACAATGTGTCGGGAAACCCAAAGAAATGGAATAATTTGTGGAATAGTAGCACGTTGCCAAAGATTGACTTGTTTACTTGGACACTGTTGCACGAGAGAACTCTCACGGGGGAGAACTTGATAAAAAAAGGGGTTTGCTGGGCCGTTTCATTGTCCACTATGTGCTGAAGAATCTGAGAATATCAGCCATCTTTTTCTAAATTGTCCATATGCCATATCAGTTTGGAAGGATGTGATGAAGAGCTGGGGAGATGGAATGCAACTACTGGATAATATTCAGGCCTGCTTTCTTGGCTGGGATAATTTATATCAGGGAGAGATGACCAATAAAAATGGGTTGAAGGCCTGCTGGCGGAAACTCCCCAAAATAATCTGCTGGGGTCTTTGGATTGAAAGAAACCACAGAACTTTTAAAGACAAAATCCAACCAGCATGGAAGATAGCCATCAAAATAAGTGCCCTGTTTGAGGAAGTTGTTAGAACGTCAAAAATCCCAAATAATAAAGAAAATCTGACTGTCAATGAAAACAATTTGATGCATAGTCTTGACATCAAGACTGTAATTAATATGGTGGTTAATAAGGTGGAGGATTGGGAGATCCGGATAGATAAATCACAGTTTGAGAATTGGCTAAATGAGAGGAAAAGTTTCAAACTTTTCTTCGACGGAGCCTCCAAAGGGAACCCTGGCAAAGTGGGAGGAGGTGGCGTTATTTTTTATCCAGGCGGGATTAAGGAGTCAGAATTCTTCTGGAACATAGGATATGATACCAATAATATGGAGGAGGCATATGGGCTTTGGTAGGGTCTTAAACAGCTAAAGGTTATAGGAGCGGATGATGTTATGGTTTTTGGATATTCCAGACTAATTATCCAGGAGCTGAATGGGGGAAGTAGGGGCAAGAATGAGCGTACTGCAAGACTGATTAAGAGAATCAGATCCAAGGCCAACACGTTCAGGAAGATTAAATTTTATCATGTTCTTAGAAATCTTAATGTTCAGGTGGACTCGGCAGCCAATAAGTCCATAGCTATTGGCCTTAATGAGCTAAATGTTAACTCGGTTGTATCCATTGATATTCCTCCCTAGATCCGCAAAAGGCTATATGCCTGGCACTGGCTGAGATGCTGGTCGTTTGTAGTATTGTGTTCCTCGGTTCAGTATTTTCCTTACTGAGTTCTCCTTTATAATATAACCGTTTTTGTTATAAAAAAAAAAGAATGCCAACATATGGTTTAGGAATTTGATACTTTTAGTAATAGCTTCCAACAACAATTAAAGTAGGTGGGGTGGGGTGTCTGAAAATAAAACGTGAATAATAGAAAGAATGAACTATTTTTTTTTGTCGTTTTCGTATTGAGAGAAACAAGGTGCAGTCTAAATCCTAGTATGGATGAGATGTGTCATGCTTGTAGTTTATAAATGAAAATGAAACAAAGGTTGAAGTCTGCACAACCATAAATTATAGGAAATGTTGAAATGGAAGGGTAGCAATGAGTTTGAGTTTCATGAGAATGCTAGTGCATCCTTCCAAAAATTTACACCATTATTAAAACGCTATATATGCAAAGTAACTAATGGTAAAGATAGAGTTGTGAGGAAAATGGGGTCACAGGCTAGTAAAAACTAAATACAAGACCCTTTAGAGAATGTGAAGACCCTCTTAATTGGCTCATTTATTTCTAAGAGGAGTATGCTAACATATGTGGGGACATTCTTCAGTGGAGGTTGAATCATTTTAGAGAACGAGAAAATATTCTTAGGAGAGATTCTTCAACAGGGGTTTATTTTTTGAAACAACTTTATCTTATATCACTTATGAAACTTGTTTAAATCCAAAAATTGAAGATATGGAGGAAAAATTGGGATCTCAAATGTTAGGAAAATGTGACAACTTTTTCAAATTTCGTAGTATAAATGAAATCCTCTCAAGGGAAGCTCTAAAACACAAAGGTATTCAAGGACTTACATGGTGCTCATGTTGCTAGAATAAGTGTAAAGATTGCTCCCGCCTTCTCCTTACTTGTGTTTGTGCCATATAAGTATGAGAATAATGGGAGAAATTTGTAAGTTTGGCTAATCCACTAGTGGGAAATGATAACCAACTATTTTAGAATTGGAGTAGTGGTCCATGGAAGCCTTAAAAGTCTCTATAGCATGTGGAGTATAGCCTCAACATATTCTATATGGACAATTTGGAAGGTCAAGAACACTCTATTTTTTTAGGGAAATATCCTCTCTTGTACACATCCCTTGATTAGAGAAAAACTTGCAACAATTGAATCAATCAAACATTCATAGTCTAAAGCTGTCATTTATGAAGATGAATCCAAATTCTTGTAATTATTGGGCCTAGAATATTGACCCTGTCACTCAAATAGATCACAAAATGCTTTAGCTATCATATTATGATTACACTAAGCACCTCCATAGTTAAAGATAGATCCACTCAAAAAGATATGACATGCTCCATTTGCCAATGTCTCACATGTCTTGTAAAAGGCTATCTACCCATTTTAGCTCTTTGTAAAGTATAGTAATTCAAACAAGTGCTATTCATATTCATGATGAGCTAGTTCTCAACCAACCCATTTTAAATATAATATTTATTCCAATTTTAATGATATAAAGTTTTTTTTTCATAATATTTATCCCAATTTTAATGATATAAAGTTATTTTTCTTAAAAAAAAGTCAAATTTATATATTTTATTTGAGAGAAAGAAAATTAACACAAAGGTAAAATTTAGAAAAATAAAAAATAAAATAATAAGTTAAAAATAAAATTTAGGGTAATAATTAGCTTTCTCTACCTAAATTCAAATCTCTAATTGGCCTTTTTAGTGGGACTTTATTTTGAGAGTATCTCTATAAGTTTCTAGCCAAAGTAGTCAATTGATGATTTAGACCATTTTTAGAGCTCATTTTCTAATATTTTTGCCCAAAATGTGGTAGGAGTTGTTAGAATTATAAATATAAGTTATTAAAGTTACATAAATAAAGTAAATGAAGATATTAGATAATACAAAATTATAATATAAATAAAGATTAAATTTTCTAAATAATAATTAAAAAATCAAAATTTGTTATTAATTATTTTTAAATCTTAAAAAGACCTCAAAAATAAAAGAGTAGTTCTATATAATTCCCTTGATTGAATCCTAAGAAAAAAAAAGTAAAAAAATAAATGGAAGAAATAACCTAAAAATTGATGACTTACTTTTCATGGTTTGGTATAAAAGGCCCACCTCACTAACCCACTCATTCTAACCTACTCACCAAATGCATATAGACCATTGCATTGTAACAATAATTGATGTGATTCTCTCATTTGGCCAACCAAAGAAGCCACTACCTTGAAATATGAAATTAAATAAAATATTAATATTAAGATATTTTTACATCAAGACGTCTTTTTCTGAGGTCGGGTTTTCGACACAGTTCCCAACCATGGTCGTCCCTCTGCCCAATAAGAATCATCCACATTTTTTCAAAAATTTTCTGGTTTATCCAATAAAAATGTGACACGTTTGCTGGATTGGAGCTGGAAAGTACAACTCAAAGGCAGTGGCTTGAGCTACATTCATCAAAACCGCCGATGTCAATGGCGCGTACTGTTATCAATTTTTCCATCCCTACTATTTTGCAAGCACCCTCGGCCGTTTTTCTCCTCTTTGGAATCCCTCCCTTCTTTGTCCACATATTTTTCTCTTCCGCGGTATCCGTGTCTTTCACAACCTGATTTTCTACCATCTGATCATTGCCGCCTACCATAATCCTGTTCATTTCTAGGTTTTTCATCAGAAACCCTAGCTTTATCGCCATCAATAGACGCACTTCTCCTATTTCCAGAATTCTTTCTGTGGCTCTTTGCATCATCATAATTCACCCCATATGCATCAGTCGTGTCTCTATCAGAAACCCTCTCATGGTGGGATTTCCCCTCATAAGATCTGCGCTATCTTCTGCCATAACCAGTTTCATTATTTGGCATTTCATCGGCACTTCTATCCTCTGTTCCAAGATCAATATCAGTAGAAATATACTGTCGTGATATTCTTCACTGTATCACTAATCCAACCAATTTGTTGCAGGGTTGTAACACATGGTAAGATTTGTGATCCATTGAGGAATAACTAAGTTGTTGATTGATCCGAACAATAATTTCAGTGGAAGAATAACATCGATCTGGAAGTTTTTATGGATTTAGAATCAAACAGGTGAGATTCATGCTATTTAGATCCTGCGTGTAATTTTTGGAGGAATATTCATTAGATTCAGCGTGTAACTCTCCAGAGGAATGATCATCATATTCTGAATGAAATTTGGTTATTGACAAGTTTGAAGGTCTTGTTGTATGTGCGTGCAGTTGTAGCGCTCCACTTTGAAGGAATCAAGCCTTTCACCTTCTCCCTTTATCCATTTACCTCTTCTTTGGTATTTGACCGCAACTTTCACTTTTCCTTTGCAATTTTTATTTTTCGATGATTGAGTTTTGTGTTCTTTGCAGGTTGAGAAATGCTTACCCAATGGATTTAGCAGATCGTTGCATCCTTAATATTTTAGGGTTCCAGAAACCCTTTATCTGTATTTTTTGTCTTTTATATCTCTCTGATATATAGCCGTTTTATAGCTTTGAGGGTTACAGAAACCCTTTATCTGTATTTTTTCTCTTTTATGGCTCTCTTACAGATAGCCGTTTTATAGCTTTGAGGCATTCTTCCGTGATGAAGCCCTAGATCTTTGCATATACTAGATTCTCGAATCGCTGGAGATTTTAAAGGAGGGTTTACAAGACCTCTTACCTCTTATTTCATAAATTATTTCCGATCCTGCTTCCACGAAGAGTTATATGTCTGATTATTGTAAGCCGGCAAGGCCCTCGAAGAAGGTAGAATTTGATTATTCTATTTCGAAGAGAGATAGAGATCGCAGGGGTTTTATTTCAGACGATAATGATTCATTATGAATTTCATGCATCTTTGGTTTCCCTTTTAGGGCTTTTAGAGCATTTTTACAACGGTAGAATTTGGGTTTTTATTGTAATCACTTTAGTGCTTGCAATAAGGGAATCCCTATAGTTCTTGCTGATTAACATGATTGTGGCTTTGATTGGAAGATCAATATGAGTTTTCCTACATTTTCTGGTTACTTTTAATAGTTGTTTGATTTTTGAGTTTGGTATTGGAATAGGGAATTACGAACTGCCCTATTTTGTAGATATTCAAGTTGAATCTAAGGATTACTTTGTGAAAAATTTCTCTGAAAGCTACAAATATTTTAGCCTATTTAATTGTTTTGTGAGTTTATGTAAAATTGATTGCCTTGAATCTTATTTGAATTTATCTCGGTAAAACGTGAAACATGAAAACAATAGAATCACGCATATTCCTTTCAACAAGGGCATACTGACAGCTCTTGTTGATATGCATGACTGTGGCCTTGATTGGCAGATTAAGATGAATATCGGTACGTTTTTTAGTTTCTTTTCATAGTTGTTTGATTTCCAGGTTTGGTATTGGAATATGGAAGTACGAGTTGTTTGATTTTCGAGTTTCCTTGCAACAAGGGCATCCTGACAGCTCTTGTTGATATGCATGACTGTGGTCTTGATTGGTAGATTAAGATGAATGTCGGTACATTTTTTGTTTGCTTTTCATAGTTGTTTGATTTCCGAGTTTGTTATTGGAATAAGGAAGTACAAACTGCCCTATTTTGTAGATGTTCAAGTTGAGTCCAGATTACTAAGGGAAAAAGCCCCTTGAAAGCTAAAAATCTTAGATCCTTTATCCTTTTTATGGTTTGTGTTTTGTGAGTTTATGTAAGATTGAATGCCTGGATCTTATTTGAACTTAACTTAGTAAAATGTGAAAGAAGAAAAACACATCTTCACGCATATTCTTGTATTTGGTTGTGCCAGATTTTGCAGATGGATTGGGTTGTGGTGGAGACACAAATCTACATTTTGGGTTGTCCTAGATTGAAGATTTCTGGATGGGTTTTTTATCCACTTGTATTCGTTACTATTAAAGAATGGGTTTATGTATGACAGATCTCAACATTTGGATTTGGTTAATTGGCAAATTTCACATCAATGACTTTATATGATTGTCCATGTAGTTGTGCTTTATATGTTTTACCACTGGAAAAACCATGAAAGGGAAAACTCAAGAAAGTTGTGATTTATATAAATATCATTGAAAGCTTCTAGTCAACACTGGGACAGAAACTTCTTGCCAGCTACGGAAGTCCCTTGGCCCAGGAACTGCACCTAGCCTTACCCGTTTTTACAGGTACAGGATCACACAACCACGATCATGAGCGTGCCAGTGGGAGACTTGAATGAGGGTTGGGTGATAACACCACATTGTTTTCACCGATCTGGTTAAGCACCCGTTGAATTAATTAATATATTTAATATTTTTGCATTGGATTCTGGTAAAGTCTGGTTTTATGTTTGGATATTAATAGAGAGATTGTAGGTTTTTGAGATTTGCTTTTTAGTTTAGTACATTGAAACTGCACTCCTTTATCGATCTTTTCTAGGTTTATATAATTATGCTTATGGATGATGTGAATTTGAATGACGTGTAATCTTGTATTTAGCAAGACTTGAAGATTTATACATTGTGGCGATTCTTCATGGTATTCTATGAATTTACATATTGGGTTTCAGTGAATTTGCAAATCACATCAAGTTGATTTAGTTCAACATATTTCTGGTTTGCTATCTGTGATGAATAACAGCAACACCGCAAGCACTGTGATCAAAACAAAAGGCTTAGTCCTGGATGACACAGTGAATTGTTTGTGCTACATCATTTGGAATGTTGATGCTATTGTCTCAGCGAGAGTAGTGAAAGCTAGTGTATTCCTTGTAATCGTCCATTTTGGAGATACCAATTCCAATACAAGTGACTTCTATGTTGCTTTCCCTGTCGCCTCCTTGTAGAATGAATTATTTAAACAAGTCTGCAGGTCACTTAAATAATTGGGCTCCTTGCTAAATTAGTTTTTGGGTTTTAGTGATTTTTCATACCACACCAATTTGTTTTAGTTCAACATATTTCTGAATTGAATTGTATTCAATATGTTATCTGTAGTGAATAACAACAAGCAATGTAATCAAAACAAGAGATTTAATCCTTCATGACAGTGAATTTTTTGTGCTCCATCGTTTGTGTTGTTCATGCGATTGTATGATGGAGGAGGTAGTCAAAATCAGTGTGTTATATTCCATGTAATTTACCATTTGTACACAACATTTCCATTACAGGTGGCTTCTATGTTGCTTTCCTTGTCATCATCTTCATGTATAGTCACTTTTTACGTTTTTTCAACGAGTATGCTGCTCACTCAAGTGATGGGATCCTTGTTAATTTCTTAAGCACTTGATACATTGTTTTATTCTTATAAATAAATGATTAATTCACAGAAATATTTATGAGAATCTAATTTTGGTTTTAACTCTTCCATCAATTGAACTTCTGCATATTTTTAGTTTAAAAGATCACGGTAAACAAAAATGTAACCACCAACTGAGTGCTATCAAACTCCTATTCGATCCCATGAGCAAGAGTCTAACAAATGTATAATGTTTCTGTTTGACCTATTGGACATAGCAATCTACACTTTGATTGGTGCATTCTGCAATCGTGTAGGGGGATGTGTAACTTCTTCTGTGCTAATCTTGGACTTGACACATGTCTTTTAAAAAATAATAAAAAATATTGTAAAAAATAACATGTCGGCTCAAATTAGATTTCAAAATTCACAATGAGATACATATAAATCCCCTTTTTAGAGTGCAAATGTTGAGGAGGGGTTTGCACTTTGTACCCCGAGAGATTTGATCTCTCTTTATGCTTAGTAAATCCCCTTTTAATGGATCTCTGCTAGTATGAAGCCAATGTGTCCATCATGAAAGGGCATGTAGCTCGGTGTAGAGAAGCCGTGAAATGGTTGCAGGTTGCCAATCCAATTTTGAGTATCGTATCAGATCCAGTCTCCGGTGTTGAGGTTCATTGGAGGTGCCTAGGAATCTTAATCCCAATTGAATCTTGAGTGACAGTCTTGGTGATGACAGTCCAATCTCCAAGGTCCGATTCATGCACTTGCCCTGTCTTGGTGATAACAGTCCAAATTCCAAGGTCTGATTCATGCGCTTGCCCTACTTGAAAGCATGGGAAGGGGAAAGGCCATTATGATAAAATGATGACACAGCATGTACCCTCTGAAGGGATGGAAATTACATTTGTTCTAGTGCTATAAGAATCAAGTTGCAAGAAAAAATAAATTAGAAGTATGCATTGAAATAGATCAACATCCCATTACTTTGTGATTTCACTCCTCATCTCTGTACTTGAAGTGGTGGCCACTTCTATCAAGGATAAGAGGTTGCGAAAGATTTATTGGCTACCCACAAAAAACCAAAGACCTCGAGTGTCGTTATGTTTTTAGCTGGCATACTAGAGGCATCCTTGCACACCCAACTATTGTTTCTGGCTACTACTTGCTCATCATGGTAAGCATTGAACTTTCTCTGGGTGTCTCTTTTAAGGCATATTGTTTTTAATTAGAAAATAAATTAGAATCCTAAGCGATTGAGGTCAATTTTAAATTCTGTCCAAATCCCTGACCATGAGGGAGAAAGTAACAACAGGTAATTAGAGACCAAACTATTAGATCTTATTTTCCATCTTGTCATTATTTGTAGGAAGACAATTGGAGAATCTACTAGCACCAGAGGTGTTCAATAAAGCTCTATAACACTTGATATTAGGTAGAATGATTTAACCTCAAGACAGGTGTTCATTAAAGCTCTATAACACGATATTAGGCCGAATGATTTAACCTCAATATTTTAACAACTAGAAATTAAGGAGTGAAGCAATTTCTTTCCCGAGTAGCTTCCAGATAAGTGAAACTAATAAGGTAAGTTCTTGACTACAGACCTTTTCACTGAGCATATATGGAGATAACGAGCGAGTTCGTTGGTTATTGCTAATTAATAATTATTATTGTTTCTACATTAAAGCAGGAAATTAGTGGAGATGGTAATGGAGAAGGGGTAAGAATGGTATGTGTGGCAAATCTTACACCAATAGGTTGCTTACCTCATTATTGACTGAAATTCCTCATATTTACTATTTAGTCTGAGTTGGAAGGTTATATGCATATCTGATCTCATACAATAGTGTAGTGGTGTGCTTTAATAACCTACTCATGGAGAAGCTGGAAATGCATTGCAAGATGCATTTTCTATAGAGGTTGATTCACATGTGATCAAGTTGGAGATCTTTGCAAGTCCAACAAATCATCGTAAGCTTATTTTTCAAAGATGGTCGAGTTCAAGAACTTGTAATCTTATCGGATGATTGAAATTCCTTAAAATGTTACGTTGCATGTACAGTGTGCATACTTGGGGCATCAATCATCTTAAGGAAGTAGAGCATATTGAATCCCTTCTTGGACAGTCTTCTTTTGCTAGAGTATATCCTTAGAGACAGTAAACATTAAAAAATTGAGGGTAAACATGGTATTAATACAAATTAAGAAAGCAAGTTTTAAGCTTCAAACCACCTTTCACTTTCCTTTGCTCTTCCTCTTTCTTGATTAATAACATAAATACATGGCATCCAATTCCATGACTTGCAGGCTTCAAGTTTGGAAGAAAGACTTTAGTGTTATTGTATAATACTAGCTCTTTGGCCACTGACACCCAACACCTGAGTTTCTTGACCTATCCATACTATTCTCTTCATCCACCTATTCTTGTTAGATGTTGCTTTCTTCACTTATTTAAACTTTAACCTTGTAATGTGCAGGTCACTGGTTGCAAATTTGTCAGCAGCAAATTGCTGCAAATCAGAACACTTGAAATTACCGGAAAACTGGGCTTTAGGTAATGTATTGTAAGGTCTTGCTCTGTTTAAGTTGTTTTCTCTATGTTTGGGTTTGACTTAGTGCTCATTTTAAAGGAAAATTATTGTTTGTTGTATAGTGGAGAAGGCCAAGTTCTTTTATATTGCTGGATTTTTCCTTACAGTCTCGCCTGAGTCAATTCTACTTGTGGCTGAACATGCAGCTCATAAAGGAAAGGTATTGCAATCACCCTGGTATCTGGTAGCATAGGGGTTATTTTGTTTTATTGGTTGTTTGGAAAATTAACAATGTCCATACCAAAGGGTTTGTCTCATATCCTGTATGACTCTTGTATCTCATGTTGTGTAGATATTTATGATGAATCTTGCAGCTCCTTTTATCTGCGAATTTTTTTCTGAAGCATTGATGAAAGTATTTCCATAAGACTTACTTCCTTGTGTTTTCTGATATCTAGATAGCAGATGATTGCACAGATAGAAAAACATTTCTAATTTCATGCCAAATTGATTTGGATTTTTTCTTCTATGATGTATGAATTCCCTATGTTATATATTATTCTACTGTTTGAATTTGTTCATTATATTTGGGTATTTTGTCTTAGGTATATGGATTATGTTTTTGGAAACGAGACTGAAGCAAGGACTTTTGCATGGGTGCAAAGGTGGGAGGTAAATTATTTGATATATTAATTTCTAACCATTGTATTTGTAAACATGAATGATGTAGAGATGTTTACTAACTATTTTATATTTTTTAGACTGATAATGTTGAAGAAATAACTCTAAAGATGTCAGCACTACCAAAGGCAATTGGAACTCACAAGAGGATAGCTATTATTACACAAGGTGTAGATCCAGTAGTTGTTGCAGAAGATGGAAAGGTAACTTATGTTCTATCTTTTGTACTTTTTTTATAGTTGACATCGAGAATAAGAGAAGAAATTCCTTGGAATATTGTACCTGTAGAGGCCAAAGGTTCAGGGGTACTTTGGTGGAGTACCCTCCATTTAGGCCATGAGTCTAGCAACTTCTGATGACATAATTGGGTGTTCTTGGGTTTTTATTCATCTACATTCTCTATATTTAAAAATTTTCCTAAATACAGGCTGTTGTCTTACTTCTCTGGTATCATTCTTAGTCCTAACAACCTTCTTCCATAGCTATCATTCTCTTGTTTTTTGTTGTGAAATTTAAGGCACTCATAAGGTGCCTTTGTATTTAGGAGTTCAAGTTCTACATTTCCTCCAGTCCTCTGAAACTCATGTCAGTGTTATAAGGGAGACCAAGAAATCAACTAACAAATGAATTTTTGCTTCTTAATGAGATCTTGGTTCCTGCTAAATACTTTAAGAATCAATTAGTGTTGGTTCTTGTATAATCCCTTCCATATTCAACCAAATACATTCTGGTCAATTGTGTTAGAGTTCTTTCCCTTATGACCAAAGGATGATATGAGCTTGATCAAATTCTTAGCAAGTTATTGTTACATAGTAAACATGTGCAACCACATGGCAATCAACATTGGAGACAAACTATATGTAGGATATGGTCTATGACATGACATTGTCACCGCCGTCATCTTTACAATCTGATTCTTGATGATAAGAGACCTCAGAGACATCATCAGGAGTCATGACAGGAGGTGATGTATAGTTTGCCAGGATTTTGTTAAACTCCACTATAAATATCTACCCTTAGAAGAACCTTTAGCATATTATCTCATTTGATCAGTTTTCTGAGAAATATATTGTTGTTGAGATGGAGAATTAAGTAGAAGGGTTAACCCAAGTTTGTGAGTGCACTTAAGTAATTGTATTACTCTAAAGCTGAAAATAAATTTGCACTAGAATGCTGTTTTTGGATCCCTAATGCAAACATTTCATCATGTTCTTTGTCAATAATCGAAACATTTATATATGGATTGAGTTCTGGATTTTGATATTTTCCCTGTATATCTTTTCAACTATTAAAACAAAAAACATGCTTTACAACAGAAATTAGTGTGTGAAATCATTTCGGAATCATATCTCTATTGTACTGATGTACATTACCTAATGCACTATTTCTTCTTGCAAGGATTTTATATCTTGCTACTTCTTGCAAGGATTGTGGAAAGGTTTATATTGGCGAGACAGGTTGATTGGTACATACAAGGTTGAAGGAAGCGGGCATCATTCATGGAAGGATAAAGAAATCAGCACTGGCATAACATTCAAAATCCTCTAAACACCATCTCGGTATAGAGAATGCAAGGGTTATTATTGGCATTGACCACTACACAAAGAGCCGTGTCTAGGAGGCTATAGAGATGACAATGACAGATGGAAATTAAGTAAATCTTGGACCACAGTTATGAACCTTAAAAATACTGGGGACCCTTCTAGGAATTAGTGTGGGCCTCTTAGGTCATAAAGATTATAAAAAAAACAATAAGCTCAAGTCTTTATTATCATGATTTGATTTCAATATTAATTTGAACTTAGGATTGTATTAATATTAAATAATATTTTTAAATATTATCAATATTAAACATTATTAATTTTTTTAATAATATTATTAATTAGCAAATGTTAATATTAATTATATTAATATTATTAATATCAATAAAAATAATTAATATTATCAATTTTAATATTAATTTATTTCTAATTAAATTATTAACTTGATGAAGCGATGGAATTCCCCTTCAGAATCTCTTGATGGAACAATCATTAGTAAGATGAGAAACTCCTCAACTTCATCTACCTCCTTGTGGCCTTATCAATTGTGGAAACCGATATGATGCTTTTCCCAATTGACATCTTACTAATTTTGAGATTATAAATAATGCACATAATATAAATTGTCTTTGTTAGTGTTCATTGTTAAAATATTCATTATATCATATATGATGCTCATAGTAAGCATCTTCTTTTAGTAACCATTCATGAGTTCTTCTCTTACCATCCTATTGCTGAACAAAATCACATCATCAATGAATAACAACATTTATGTAGAAACACACATCCTCAATTGGATTCTACAACTATTTCTTAAACACATCCATTATTCTTTGTCCATACCAAGTTTAGGTTATTAGGTATGCATCAATACATTATGTTGTTGTTTAAGACCCTTTTGCAGATCACTTTAATAGATTGCGTAATTGTTTAGGATATTTTGTTGTTAATATTGTTCCTCTTCCTGATTCTTAAAGGGTGTTAGCTCACTGGAAGAGTGCTTGCTTTACAAGCAGGAAGTTGGTGGTTCGATTCCTCCATGCCCTAATGATATTGCAATGTATTTCTAAAGGTAAAAAATGTAGTAGTGCAATATGGATAATATTAGACGCAACACTAAATGCAAAAGATGATGTAAAATTGGACATCACACCAAACACAAAATTGGATGCAAAATTCGACCTTATGTCAAACGCAAATGTGGACACAAAAATGGATGTCACACTAAATCCAAAATTGGATGCAAAAAGAGACTCAAAACTAGACACAATTAATGACTCAAAACTAGATGCAATACTAGGTCCAAAACTAGACGTAACAATAGATTGAAAAGTGGACTCCTAACTAGACGTAAAATTGGACATTAAATTGAGCACAAAATATGGTGTATCGATGGACATAAAACCAGGTGTAACACCAGGTGCAAAACTGGAAGCAACACTTGGCGCAAACAAAAACTTAAGATGAAACACAATATTGGATTAAGATGGGACAAAACATTGGATGTAAAACTAGAAGTAATATTGAATGGAAGATTGGATGAAAAATTGGACACAAAACTAGATGCAATATTATATGCAAACATGGGCGCAAAACTAGGCGCAACATGGGGTGCAACATTGGGCTCAAACATAGATGCAAAAAAAGACATCAACCAGGATGCAACACTAGGTGCAAACCTAGATGCAAAATACAACCTAAAACAAGATGAAACATTAGGCACAAACATGGATACAAAAAGAGACGTAAAACAAGATACAAAATTAGATGCAAATGGGGATGTAACATTATAAGTAAAATTGGATGCAAAACTAGATGCAATATTGGGCCGAAAATTGGATGCAAACCTAGATGCAACGTTAGATGCATAATTGGACACATAACTTTATGCAAAACATGGTGCAAAATTGGGTGCAAGACTCGATGAAAAACTAGGAGCAAAATAAGATGCAACATTGGATGCAAAACTAAGTGTGAAATTGGGTGCAAACAAGGATGTAACAAAGGATGCAAAAAAAGATGCAATAGAACTTGCAAAATTGGGCACAAATTGAGGCGTAACAAAATATGTAAAAAATAGGGCACAAAAATGGACGCAAAAATTGATGTTAAAAAGGACGCAAAAAAAGATGCAATAGATGGCGTTTTACGAAAATGTACAATGGCGCCAGGTTTAGCACCGGATTGTTCACCATAATTGGGAAAAAATTACACTAAAATTCGGCGCTAAATTCGACGCTAAATCCAGTTTTTGTTGTAGTGAGGCCATGAAGAACCTCAGCAAATCAATATCTTATTACGTAGATGAGTGTTACATATAAAGGATATCAAAATCGTTATCTACAGTTAGATAACAAGATTACTAACTAATAATTGAAATATTATTTACAATGTAATATCGAAGGATTACTCAACATTCCCCCCTTAATCCGAAGGGACATCTGACATGCCAAGCTGCATTCTAAATTTTTCAAACTTTTCATGGCCCAATGCTTTAGTAAATATATTTGCAATTTTCACAAAAGTAGGGCAATGTGTTAGATGAATTGTTTTGGCCTCAACATGATGTCGAATCAAGTGATATTTGGTGTTGATATGTTTGGTTCGATCATGGAATTTTGGATTCTTGGCCAATTGAATTGCAGAAGTGTTGTCAACAAAGAGAGGCGTTGACGTCATTTGTTTCTCCTGCGAGTCTTCAAGTATTTTATGAAGCCAAATGATTTCTTTTGTGGCTTGAGCTGCTACAACATATTCGGCTTCAGTTGTAGAATCAACAGGAACAGATTTCTTTCGTGATCTCCATGTGATAGCTGCTGATCCAAAGTTCATCAAATAACTTGAAGTAGAGACCCCATGCTCTTTATCTCCATCAAAATCTGAATCTGAATAACCAATGAGATGAAAGTCTGAAACTTTAGAATATTTGATGCCATAAGATTGAGTGCCTTTTAAATATTTGAGCACTTGCTTTGTTGCATTCCAATGACCTTCACAGGGATGATGCATAAACCTGGAAACTATTCCTACAACAAAAGTTATGTCAGGACAAGTAGTAGTAAGATAAATTAAACTTCCAACAAGATCCCTGTACTTTTTTGGATCTTCAAATGTGCTACCTTCATTTGAAGTAAGCTTTAGATTCTGCTCCACTGGTGTTGAAACAGGATTACAATTTTGCATACCAAATTTGTTTAATAACTCTCCAACATATTTTTTCTAAGAAATGAAAATGTGCTTTGGTTTTTGATCTACTTTAATTCCTAAATAATAATGTAATAATCCCAAATCTGTCATATCAAAAACCTTTTTCAACTCTCTTTTGATAGACACTATATAATCGTCATTATTTCCTGTGATAAGCAAATCATCCACATAGACAACTAGATATACAACCGATCTTCCAACTTTATTGACAAATACAGTTGCATCATCTAGATTGAAGTGCTTATAATTCAATTTGAGAAGATGCTCAATTAACTTTTCATACCAAGCTCGGGGTACTTGCTTTAAACCATATAAAGATTTGACTAATTTGCATACCTTATGTTCTTGAGCTTTGATAGCAAAGCCTTCAGGCTGATCCATATACACATCTTCTTTTAAGTCTCCATTCAAAAATGCGGTTTTAACATCCATGTGATGTATCTTCCATCCTTTTTGTGTTGCTAATGAAAACAAAGTTCAAATGGTGCCCCATTTAGCTGTAGGAGCAAATGTTTCTGTGTAATCAACACCTTCTTTCTATGCATACCGTTTTTATACAAGTCGTGCTTTGTGTTTGTCAAGTGAACCATCTGCTTTATACTTATTTTTATATATCCACTTGCATCCAATTGGTTTGCTTCCAATTGGAGGGTTCACCAACCTCCAAGCCTCCATTTTTTATGAGAGCATCATACTCTCTTTGCATTGCACTTTTCCATACATCACTATTTACTGCTTCTTGAAAAGATGCAGGTTCATCAAATGCATGAAAGATTAATTCACAATCTAATGTTACAAAATCATCATTCCTTTTTTGAAATGTCTTAGTCTGTATCGATCTACGAACTTCTTGTTGTTATGGTGTTTGATATGTTTCTTCTTTAAGAGCAAGTTCTGCATTATCCATGATACTTAGTTTATCCATTCCATTAACAATATCATCAAATTTCTCATCTTATGTTTCATCAACTTGTGCATTAGAATCATCAACTTGTGCATTAGAAGGAAATTCCAAAACTTGACCTTGGCTTAGAATAGGAATCCCCCCTTCAAGATTTGGAAGTTCATTATCCATTTCATGATAGATTTTTTTAGAATGAAATCTATCAAGTTGAGCAAGTTGTTTATCAATAGTGAGTGCATCTTTCTCAAATTCAAGAAATATAACATCCTTAGAAACAATAAACTTCCTATTATCTTCATCATACAACCTATAATCTTTAGAAGTATTAGAATATCCCAAAAAAATACACTTCTAACTTCTTGCTCCCAATTTATGTCTTTGTTGCTCAGGAATCAAAGCATAACATGTGGAACCAAAAATTCTAAAATGCTTGACAGCTGGAAGATGATCATGCCACATTTCATAAGGTGTTTTGTTTTGTAGTGCAGCAGAAGGACATATATTCTTAATGCAGACAGCACAAAGAACTGCCTCTCCCCAAAACATCAACTTGACATTTTTAAAAGACATCATTGATCTTTCCATATTCAAGAGTGTCCTATTCATACTTTTTGCCACATCATTTTGCTGCGGATTATAAGGAACAATTGTTTGAAGTTTAATACCATTCTCCTGCAAATATTTTTCAAACTCTTGAGATGTATATTCACCACCGTTATCAGTTCAAAGGGTTCCAATATTGAGTTGAGCTTCATTTTTAATCCATAAATGAAAATTTCTGAATGTATCAAAAGCTTGAGATTTTGCTTTTAATAAATAAACCCAACACATCCTCGTAAAGTCATAAATTAAAGTCATGATATATTTGTTACCATTTGCAGATGGAATGGGCATGGGCCCACATAAATCTGAGTGAACAAGACCAAGCTTTCTTGAAGCTCGAAACATAGAATCATTAAAAGGTTGTTTACTGTGCTTTCCTAGGATACAAGCATCACATGGGGAAAGTTGTCTTGGAATAGTAGGAAGCCCTTGAACTCCTTTCTGTTTCATAATCCTGAGACTGTCATAACTAATATGACCAAATATAGCATGCCACAATAAGCTGGAAGATAAATTACTATTATGGTGAACCAAATTTGTAGAATTCAGTGAATTGGATGATGTACCATTCAACTTTAAAAGTTTGTTATCTTCCACTCCATTCATTACAGCCACATTATCATAAGCTCTTCTAATTTCAATGATACCATCAAACATATGTATCGAGTGATTTTGTTGTCTAATTTGCACAAGAGATATTAGATTTCTATTCAATTGTGGAACATAAAGAACGTCAGAAAGTATATAATCAGCAAGTCCTGATAATTTCAATCTAACAGAACCAATTCCTAAAGGTTTTAACTGAGACTTATCTACCAAATGTACTATCCCATCAATTTGATCACTAAAAGTTTCAAATAAGTCTTTTCTAAATGTCATATGACACGTGGCTCTGGTATCCAATAACCAAATGTCATTCCATGAAAATGAAGTACTGAAAGCATGTTCAATTCCTAGATTACAATGTGCAACAAGATAATGTGCAGATTCAAGAGGGTTACCTTTATAATTTCCTTTATCTTGTACTTGCTCTTTCTTGTTAACAATTTTATCCCAAGAAGTTCTACAATAACTGGTAGTATGACCATTTTTTCCACATCTATAACATTGTTTCTCTCCTTGATTAAATATTCCCCCCCTTCCTCTGTACTGTCCTCTTTTTCCTCTACCTCGACCTCTGCTTCTATTTTCATCCTTTGCAAATTATTCTTTTGATTTGTGTCCTTTCTGTGCAAGACACAAAGTTTCTTCATTGGGTTTAGACTCCTTCCCAAATCCTTTCTCTCTTTCTGCAATTTTCTCAACAAGTGTTTCAAAGGTCATAGCTTTCATTTGGCCACTAGCTTGAATTGATTCTAAATAATGAGTATAGGTAGGATAAAGAGATTTAATAAATGTAGTAAGTTTAATGTCAACTTTTACACCAGTTGCATCAATATCATGGAAAATGGCTCTAATTTCAGAAGCAAGTTTCATTGGATCATTATCTTTTAATTCTAAGTTAAATAATTTCATCAACAGTTGTATGATTTCAAGCTCAAAATGTGAGTCATACAAATATTTTAGTTTCTTTAATGCTTCCCAAGCACTTTTGCTAGAAACTAAATTTCTACTTACTTATTCACTTACATCGGCAATAATCAAGGCATAAGCCTTCTTGTCCTTGCTTTTCCATAATGCTAACTCTTTGGCATTAGTAGGTGGTACTGGTGCACTTTTATCCACTTCATCTATTGCTTCTCCATCTTTCTTATCTTCTAAATTCTCATTTTCACAAATTCCATCCCACGTATCATTAAAAATAAGTGTATTTTTAACTTTACGAAACCATTCCTGATAATTTTCTTTTTCGAGACAAAATAACTCCAACAATTGAAATTAAAGAATTCATTGAAATTTACTGTATAGTAAATTTTTGTGTACAAAATACAGTCTGAAATATTTTTTTCCTCTTAGCCAATGTTCTTTAAAATCTTTTTATCTTCTAAAAAGATTTCCCGAAAGGTTTAATAATTCAATTTAAAAAAACTTGTACTCAAATATAAATGGTTGTTTAAAAACTTTTATTTTCTGAAAATAACTCCCCAAAGATTTGATAATTAATTTAAAGAAGCCATTGCACGAAAATATAAATTGCGGCTCTCTTCTTTTTTATTTTTTTCCTTTTAAAAAAGAAAAATAATTCTTCAAAACAATTACCAGAACAATTTATGTGTAGTCTCCCCTTCATGTGCAGTCTTTGTCTTTCTTCCACAATATTTACTAAGAAGCTCTCCTTTCTTGGTGATAGCTTTTTTGTTGCCTCCTCTTTCATGGGCTCCTTATTTCTCACCAATGCTTCGTTGCCTTGCTCTAATACCACTGACATAGGCCGTCAAGAACCTCAGCAAATCAATATCTTATTACGTAGATGAGTGTTACATATAAAGGATATCAAAACCGTTATCTACAGTTAGATAACAAGATTACTAACTAATAAATGAAATATTATTTACAATGTAATCCCGAAGGATTACTCAACAGAACCCGGCTGCAAGCTCTCCTGCTCAAAAGTGGGCAACTTCATCTCTTCAACAGCTACAAGAAAATTCTGGACATTCTCAAAATATTGATAGGCAGATAAAGACCGTCCTTCCTCCACATGATTTGCTACGACCTTGGACACTGCTCCCGGTTGAACCTTGTTGAGAAGGTTACATAAAATGATCCCATTTCTCAAGAAAAGACAAAAATCCTCCTCGGATGGCTCACACAGTATATCCAAAGACCCAACCATGCTCTTTACCCATGCTGCAGCTTCAAACCTTCTATTCGCTGCTTCCTTTGCTTTCAGTGAAGCCAATAGACAATCAGAGAAGCTCTTAGAATTCGATCCACTGCCTTGTTCTACATTAGAAACCTATGATTCCATGGAACTCGTGAACATATTATTTCCAGAGACCAATGGAGAAGGGACCCTGCTGGGAGTGTAATCTAGTTCCAGAGACATTTGTTTTTTTCCTTGCTAAAAAAATCACCAGAAAACTGAAAAACCACGAATGTAAGAAAATGGGGGTGGTTTGGCCTTCTTTGCAAACTCAGTCGGCGTTGTTCAATAGGTGGGTATGCACCATTTCCTTTCTTGCAAATACAACATTTTATCAATCAGAAGCACTCAACAAAAAGACTTCTTTTCGAAATGGGTATTCGCCAAAAGAAGATGGGGCGAACATCAGATTTCAAAATGGTTAATTTCCAAGAAAATAATTCGAAGTCTTGTGTTTGAGCTTAGGATGCTCAAATAAGGAATACTTATATATAAACTTTTCCTCCAACGTTATTTCCTTAGCTGACGTACAGCCTTGTGTTTGAATATCCCATATAGTGTTGATTGATTCGGATTCTTTTGCAGTGGTTGGTGTAGTTATAAAAAAACCTGGTATTATCATAGCTTTTATTGATAAATATCACTTTGCTTGACTAGACTAGAATATTTTTTAGTGTAAAATTTAATGGTTGTGTAGTTATAAAAAAACCTGGTATTATCATCGCTTTCATTGATCAAGATAGCTTTGCTTAACTAGACTAGAATCTTTTTTAGTAGAAAATTTAAAAGAAGTGTAGACAATATTGAAGGTGTTGTTAATCTTTGATCGTAAAATAAGTGTAGACAATGTTGAAGGAATTTTTAAATTTTTATCATAAATTTTAAACATTTTTCAACATTTAAGACAATGAATAATTAGTATAATGAATATGAGAATATCATGAAACAACTAGGATGGTATTTCATGATAAGTAAAACTTGGTTTATGAGGCATATTATTCTGATATTGGCAAGGAGGATTATGGAGGTGGTGCGTGCTATGATTCTAAAGGAGAGGGTGAGTAAGGAAGGAGAGAGATTCCTGAGTGTTGTACTTTTATTTGTTTATTTTGACTACTATATTTGACTTGAATGATGCATAAATTGTATGATTAAGTGCATTCTGGACACCATTTCTCAAGCAAAGACAAAAATTCTCCATGGGATGCTCACACGGCATATACAATGACCCAACCATGTTCTTTACACATGTTGCAGCTTCAAACCTTCTATTTCCTGCTTCTTTTCCTTTCAGTGAAGCCAATAGACCATCAAAGAGGATTTTAGAATTCGATTCATTGCCTTCTTCTACATTAGAAACCTGTGATTATGTGAACATATTGTTTGGAGAAGTGGTAGAAACACATGGGGGAGGGACGCTGCTCGGAGTGGAATCTGGTTCCAGACACATCTTGTTTTTTCTTACTCAATAAATATCACCACGGCTATAAGACAATGGGGCGGTTTGCCCTTGTTTGCAAACTCAGTCAGTGTTGTTCAACAGGTGGGTATGAACCACTTACTACAAATACAGTAGTTGAAGACTTTTTTTCCAAATGGGTATTTCCCGAAAAGAAGATAGGAGCGAAGATCAGATTTCGAAATGGTTATTCGCCAAGAGGAGAATTCAAAGTCTTGTGTTTGTTCCTAGGATTCTCAAATAGCAAGACTTATATATAGTTCTTGCAAATGCTATTTCCTCGGTCGACAAGCCGTCTTATGTTTGAATATCCCATATAATATTGGTTCTCTTGTGGTGATTGGCATACTTATAAAGAAAAACCTAGTATTATCATTGCTTTCATTGATCCAAATCGCTTTGCTCCACAAGACCTCTAGACAAAGAAGCGTAAACAATGTTGAAGGCATGGTTAATCTTTGATTATAATTAAATACTGCTACACTTTTTTCAACTATCTATAAAAATGTTATCATTTAAAAGAAGGAATAACTACTATAATGAATATGGCAATATCATATCATGAAACAACTAGGGTTTTATAACATATATCCTTTCTCGAGTTGTATATGTGGTGAAACTTTAGGGGAATTTTATTTTTCCAACAACTACGCAATGCCATGTTTTATCATATTTTTTTTTGTTAAAGTATTGGGAAACATGATGCTCATAAAATCTATTGATCTAAACTCATGCTTAAAGACTCTTCTAGTGTTGTCATAATGGTGTTCATAAAATTTCCATTACTAATAGAATTCCCCACCAACAATTATAAACTTCTTCTTCATTGGAGATTGGTCAAACTCTCCTTCCTCTCTTTGGCTTGAGCTAAAATAAAGTACCCCCATATTTGACTTCAAAATGTTCAAACCATTCAATGATAACCACAAATGTTTTTAAATCAATTTCCTTGTCCATTGATCCCATAAACAATCTTCTTGGTCTTAAGTCCTCCATATGTATATTCTTCAATTCTATAACAAGTTCCCATGATCCTCTACTACAAAATAAATAATCACTCTTGTTAACAATTCTACATTCTATTATCTTGCACTTATTAAATTCATTGGTGGATTTTCCCATTCTGTAGAAAGCTATAGAAGTCCAATAATCTTGTTGATCTTTAGCGAAATACAAAAAACACTACTACTTGTTCCACATTATAAGGTGAGATCATGGATAAAAAAATGTGTGAGGAATTTCTTCTTCCATTCTAAGAATCATTATAAATAATGCTTATAAAACATATCTAAAAGGAATTCATTAAGTGGCTTCTTTCAAACATGTTGGAGTGCTAACCAACCTAGGATACCAAAAAGTGTTTTGATCGTAACCTTTTAGTAAGATATTGGACTGAAGTTATCTAAAAGGAAGAATGAAGTAGATTCCTAGGGATATGTCCATTAGAAATAGGTTTTGAAAGTGTATTTAATTTCTATGTTAGATTCTAGGATATGGTCTACATTGAAAAGCTCTTTACAATTTCATGCTTTGATCAATGTTGACTATTTTTGGCACAACCCTTTCATCAAAGGTCAGAATGACATGCTTATAGTGGGATATGAAATTAGAATCATAGATTTATCTTCAATATAAACATATTTTTAAAGTACTTTGAATTTATTTTTTAAATTTGCTAGGAAATAGTCTAGAATGATGATTTTTAACAATGGAGATTTTGTCACAAGTAGTCATTATTTTGGGCATAAGTTTTCGGTATGCCATCAAAATGATTAAGTAGAGAGTTAAAATTTGAGGACCAATATATGACCTCAAAATAGTTTTTCAAATTTCTCCATTCCCCCCTCAAAGTAAATACATTATTCTAGGATACAGTCCACATTACAAGATCTTTACAGTTTCATTCTTTCATCAATGGTGACTTTTTTGGCACAGCTCTTTCATCAATAGTGACTATTTTTGGCAAAACTCTTTCATCAAATGTCAGAACGACATTCTTTTAGAAGGATACTAAACTAGATTTATAGACCCATGTTCAATAGAAACATAATTTTAAAGTACTTTGAATTGACAAGTCAAATATGCTAAGAATTATTCTAGAATGTTGATTTTTAATAGTGGAGATTTTGGAACAAGTAGTCATTATTTTGGGCATAACTTTTATGCATAATATCAAAATAAAGTGATTCAAATTAGGTATAAAATTAGATTTCGAGGACTATATCCCCTCAAAAATAAAACTTCTATGCAGAAGGAGTTGGGCTCAATCTTGTATGAAATATAGATTTTGTAGTTTCTAGAAAAGCTATCAAAGTGTCAAGATGATTAGGGAATTATCTATAAAGGCTTCAATCTTTCCACACTGAGTTTTATCTAATATTGTTCTATGAATACAAACTAATATGAGTTTAAAAATATATATAAAGAGAAATGCAATTGCTAACCCTAGGTAAACAATCTATTTCAACCTAAGATAACACCTCTCTTTCAGATAATTTTAACACATTGTTTTGATGGCTCCCCCAGAAAATTTAAATTTACGCTAGGTCATCCATTATTGTCTAAGTGAAAAATAGGTGATTTGTGCAATTCTTCTTACTCATATTTCTCATTAATGATTTATGCAAGAAGCTAGAGTTGTCATGATCTACATAATTCATGTATTGCTACCATGTCATTGGTTATTGGAATTGGTGTAATCTTGGTAGGTAGTTCTTGTCCTAAGGAATTGGCAAGGGAACTTATTGGTATTTGTTTTGTTGAGGAGAGAACAAAAATGCTTGTTGATGTTGTTGTCTATAACATTGTTAATCTCTTCAAGTCTACTACGAATTGGAACGTTATGGTTCTTGTTTTTGTTGATAATGGAAGAATGATATTGTTGCCTATAAGAAGTTGGATATTTCATGGTTGTGGAGATATGACTTGTATTGATTGTTATTGAGGAATTAGAGGATACCAGGTTTTGAGAGGGTCATTAATGGTTCATTCATTTGACTAACCCCTAAATAATTGAAATGCAAAGATGTTCATAATACGTATTTGGAGGTGATTTATGTGGTTGTCATGGCATCCTTTAGCTGAAAAAACATACTTATTCCTCATTTTCCTCAGCTTCAAAAAAATTGGTCATTGATTTGCATCATATTCTTCCAAATATATTCATGTGACTAACAACAATTTGAACATCAATGGATTGATCTAGTATGCATTAAATATTTCAACCAACTAGACCTTCAATAACAAAGAGACTACGTGTGTTGTTGTATTGAGTATTGAATGGAGGCTTGCAATGTAGCTCGTAGGAAATTATGATTAAGTCTAACCGAGGTAGTTTGTTGACAATAAAGTGATTTTATGCCATGCTTTAAATAATTGTTGCATATCTGATTAAACATATACAATGACTTTCTATATTGACAACATAGATGATTCCTTGACAATCTAAAATTTATAAATCATGAATCAAATGGAAGTAATAAACGGCTCTTCGACAACCTAAACTTTAGCAGCATAAGGTGAGAACATATATCATTATCCAACAACATGTACCCATGTTATTCTTACATATATGTGCAATAAGTGAACCATCATATTTAAATTAGGAGGTAAAGAGTTGATTTATAACTAGGAAAATGAAATGCATGCAAAACCAATTAACCCTTTTTTTAATGTTATCATTAACTCTATAAAACAAAATAAAGCAACAGTTTCCAACAAGTAACAAAAGGATAAATGGAGTGAGCTAGGGTGAAAAACTACCCTTAAACCAAAAGTTGGAGTATGCATGCTCAAGATCATCAGAGAAGCTCTTAGAATTCGATGTGTTGCCTTGTTCTATAGTAGAAAACTGTGATTCCGTGGCACTCATGAACATATTGCTTCCAGAGACCAATGGAGAAGTGACACCGATGGGAGTGGAATCTGTTTCCAGAGACATCTGTTTTTTTCTTGCTAAAAAAATATCACCAGAAAACTAAAAAACCACGAATGTAAGACAATGGGATCGGTTTGGCCTTCTTTGCAAATTCGGTCGGTGTTGTTCAGTAGGTTGGTGAGGCCTTCTTTGAAAACTATGTATTTGTTGTTCAGTAGGTGGGTATGCACCATTTCCTTTCCTACAAATACAACAACTTATGAATCAGAAGCACTCAACAAAAAGACTTCTTTTCGAAATGGGTATTCACCAAGAGAAGATGGGGCGGAGATCAGATTTCAAAATGGTTAATCGCCAAGAAAAGAATTCGAAGTATTGTGTTTGAGCTTAGGATGCTCAAATAGGAATACTTATACATAATCTTTTCCAACCAACGCTATTTCCTTAGTCGACGTGCAATCTTGTGTTTGAATATCCTATATAGTGTTGATTGATTCTGATTCTTTTGTAGTGGTTGGCGTAGTTATAAATAAACTTGTTGATAACATCGCTTTCATTGATCAAAATATCTTTGTTTGACTAGACTCGAATCTTTTTTCAGTAGAAAATTTATAAGAAGTGTAGACAATGTTGAAAGCGTTGTTAATCTTTGATCATAAAAGAAGTGTAGATTAAAGGCATTTTAAAATTTTTATGATAAATTTTGAACATTTTTCAACAATCTATAAAAATGTCAACATTTAAGACAATGAATAATTAGTATAATGAATATGAGAATATCATGAAATAACTAGGATTTTATAGCAGATACAAGTGATCACCTTTGGTAAAAATTGGATACTTGATTATTTTATGAGGATATCATGGGTTGGTTGATTCATGTCATTTGGTATTGAGTAGAATGCTTAATTAGATCATGTTGGTATTTCATGATAAGTAAAACTTGTTTTATGAGGCATATTATTCCATGATGATTTCTTATGATACATTCAATTGAAAAATGTTAACCCTTGATGAGGCATTCTCCATGATCACATATGATGGAAAATTATAGTGCATTATTATTCACAATGGATTTCATATCATCTTATTATCTAAGAATAAGTACTAATCATTGTTAATTTGTGGAGAGTGGAATATTCGTTTAGGTGATCCACTTAAAGACCCTAAAGAGGATAATCATTATAAGATTTTGTGGGGGCGCAAAACCAAGAATGAGAGTGGCTACAACAAACACCTTATGGGTTCATGGAAAAAATCAACAATTATATCTATGCCAATTGATCTTAACTCTACTACTGGAATTTCATGGCTTGAGGTACTCTAGCCGGGTTTTAGGCACATGGAGAAGGACTTCCGATGCCTAGGGTTGGTTCCTTAACGGTGCATAAGGATGGAGGATATATCAACCTTTTCATGTGCCTGGGGCATAATGATATCAATGTACCAGTAACCATATTCGAGTTAATTATGATGAGGCCCATATTCCAGTTAATTCTAATGAGGCTACACATTTACCAATAGTTGGAAGGATGGCTAAGCCGCAAAAAATTCCTAGGGAAAATTTGATGCCCACTATATGATCCATGAGTAATTTATAGTAGATGGCTTGCATCATGACGAGCGGGATCATCCTGATATTGGCAAGGAGGTTTATGGAGGTGGTGCATGGGATGATTCTCAAGGAGAGGGTGAGTAAGGAAGGAGGAAGATTCGTGAATGTTGTACTTTTATTTGTTTATTTTGACTCCTTTATTTGACTTCAATGATGCATAACTTGTATGATTAAGTGCATTCTGGACACCATTTCTCTAGAAAAGACAAAACTCATCCTTGCGATGCTCACACAGCATATCCAAAGACCTAACCATGCTCTTTACCCATGTTGCAGCTTCAAAGCTTCTATTCATTGCTTCCTTTCCTTTCAGTGAATCCAATAGGCCATCAAAGAGGCTTTTAGAATTCGATTCATTATCTTCTTCTACATTAGAAACCTATGATTATCTAAACATCTTGTTTGCAGGAGTGGTGGAAACGCATGGGGGAGGGACCCGGCTGGGAGTGGAATTTGGTGCTAGACACATCTTGATTTTTCTTACTCAATAAATATCACCATGACTATAATACAATGGGGAGGTTTGGCCTTGTTTGCAAACTCAGTTAGTGTTGTTCAGCAGGTGGGTATGCACCACTTACTACAAATACAGTAACTGAAGACTTGTTTTCTAAATGGGTATTTCCCCGAAAGAAGATAAGAGTGAAGATCATATTTCAAAATGGGTATTCGCCAAGAGGAGAATTCAAAGTCTCGCGTTTGATCCTAGGACGCTCAAATAAAAAGACTTATATAAAGTTCTTGCAAACGCTATTTACTTGGTCGACAAGTCATCTTGTGTTTGAATATCCCATATAATATTGTTTCTCTTGCGGTGGTTGGCGTACTTATAAAAAAACCTGGTATTGTCATTGCTTTCATTGATCCAAATCGCTTTGTTCCACAAGACCTATAGACAAAGAAGCATAAACACTGTTGAAGGAATGGTTAATCTTTGATTATAAATAAATACTGAGCACTTTTTTCAACTATCTATAAAAATGTTATCATTCAAGAGAAGGAATAGCTAGTATAATGAATATGGAAATATCATATCATGAAACAACTAGGGTTTTATAACATATCTCCTTTCTTGAGTTGTATAGCTGGTGAAACTTTAGGAAAATGTTCTACTAATGCATCATGTTTCACACTTTTCCAACAACTACGCAACGCCATGTTTTATCGTCTTAATTTTTTTGTCAAAGTATTGGGAAACATGATGCTCATAAATTCTATTGATCCGAACTCATGCTAAAGACTCTTCCAATGTTGTCACAATGATGTTCATAAAATCTCCATTACTAATAGAATTCCCCGCCGACAATTATAAAGTTCTTCTTCATTGGAGATTGCTAAAACTCTCCTTCCTCTCTTTGGCTTGAGCTAAAAGAAAATACCCCCATGTTTGACTTGAAAATGTTCAAACCATTCAAGGATAACCAAATTTTTTTTTAAATCAATTTCCTCATCCATTGATTCCATAAACAATCCCCTTGGTCTTAAGTCCTCGATATGTATATTCTTCAATTCTATAACAAGTTCCCATGATCCTCTACTACAATATCAATAATTTATCTTGTTAACGATTCTACATTTTATTATCTTGCACTTATTAAATTCATTGGTGAATTTTTCCTTCCTGTACAAAGCCATAGAACTCCTTCAATAATCTTGTTGATATTTAGCAAACTACAAAAAACACTACTACTTGTCCTGTAGTGCTCCCCCTAACGGTTAGAGCACTGTGTCCAATTCTCTGTAATGTTCTCTATCAAAAACATTTTAGATTGCATTACAGATTTATATCCAGGTTTGTTCTATAAATTTTATAGACATATGTAAGTACAAGTATGAACTGTAAGCATATTCAAGTAAAAATTTCGAACTGTACATGTTGATAACTATATGAATTTTTCATAAATTAGACCATAAGAGCATGCATGAGTTTAATATCTACATACCTGAAATTTAAATACCTAGAAATAGCGATTGTGGTAGATCCAACAGTTTGCTGTAAACCTGGTTCCTTCTTCTTCCAGCTTTCCGTCCGAGCCTTAATCAACAAAATGATGTGCCACCCTGCTGACCAGCTCTCATCATGTGCTGGCCCTAAGAAACCCACATGTTTCTTATCCCCCGAGCCCACAGACCAATAATACCGAGAGCAGCTTCCTCTCCATTCTTTATCTTCTCAGTCTCAGTCAATTACAGATACTTTCATCCTTGAGTTGTCCCCCTCCTCAAGTATTTTTCTTCTTCGTTTTCCTCATCCAGAGTCCAATTCTCTCCAAAATAAATCCAACCTTTCCTCCCCCCTGTTCTTCCATAAAAATTTCCCTTATACCTCCTTCCCCCATCGCCTTTCTTCTTCCACCGCCCTTTCTTCCACCGCCCCTTTTATTAATTTAAGTTATTCTTTTTCTTGGGCAGTGTAGTTAAATTCCCG
>LPNX010936314.1:0-10656 GCA_001517045.1 Pseudotsuga menziesii | reverse complement strand
TAATGGCATCTATTCAAGAGAGAGGATGTGTAGCAAAATGAATTATTGATTTTTTTCTTTTTCTTTTATTTCTATAGAGTATGTAGTATGATTGTTAACACCAACAAGACAAAAATCATGACTATAAAATCTAAGAAAGACACCCATGTAAATTTTATTTACGATAATAGAAATCTAGAGGAAGTGACTTCTTACAAGTATCTCAGAATTGATATTCATCACAAGCTTAATTGGAACTATAGCATTGATAAAAGGAATAATGGAGGGCAGAAAGATTATTTTTGTCTTGAAAATATCTGTAAATCAACCAATCTGGTCATGTGGGATAAAAATAAGTTACTCTTTGAAACTCTTGTCATCCCTGTTATCTTGTATGGTTGTGAAGTATAGGTGTGCAACATTTCTAGAGAACCTTGGAGGAAGATTGAGCAAATACAGAAGCAGTTTATAACTTATAACCTCAAAATTAAAAGCAATATGCCTTATCCTATTCTCTTCATAGACGTGGGTCTTTCCCCCATCGAGAGCATGGATATGACTAGGTACCTGATGTACAAGCATAAGATAAATACCATGGGAAATGGGAGACTTCTTAAAATTGCTTTAAACTCAAGTCAAATCCAACTATGCCTCAAGTGGTGTTCATGTAAAGATACCATGGGTTGGTTAAACCATTGAGGCATTGATGAAAACGACATTTTGCGGAACATTGATAATGTCAAAAATTTATTAATTCTAAGTTTAAAGATAAATTATGGCATGAGAAAAATTTAGCGGTTAAGAGAAAATTAAGATACTATAGGGAGGTCATTAATCCTAACTTGGAAGATCAGAAGTATTTCTCGGTAGTGACTAGATCATGGAAGAAAATTACTATAGCAAAGATTAGAACGAACTCTCGTGAACTCCACAATGAAACAGGGCATTGATCTATTATTAAAACTGCATGGGCGGAAAGGGTTTTCCATATGTGTGAGTCTATGAGTGTTAAGGATGAAAATCACTTTCTCTTAGAGTGCCTTGCTTACACCCACATTAGATTTGAGTTTCATAGTATTTTCTACAATACAAACCTTTATAACCTCCTAACTTGCCAAAACTATAGTGAGCTTGGAAAGCTTCTTGGCAAGCTTTGTAAGCACAAGAACAAGATTTTAAAGTAAACCAAGCATTATCCTTCTTAAGGTCCGATAGACCAAAGTTGGCATCATCATCATCATCATCATGTAATAAAGTCAACTATTAATTTTTTTCTTTATTTACTAACTTATAAAATTTATTTAATACATATAATTTCAAAAATTAAATTATTATGATCATTAAAATTAAAATCTAATTTTTTTTCATATAAAGTTAAATGCTCAATTTTTTATGATTAAATAAATTTACAATTAATATAATTTAAATTATTAAATATGATAAATCAAATTTAAAACAAAATATTTTTCATTTTTCATTTAATTAATTATTTATTTTTCAACATCATCATCATCAAATATGTATTAAAGTCAGTTATTGATTTTTTTCTTTATTTCCTAACTATATAAAATTTATTTAATACATATAATTTCAAAAATCAAATTATTATGATCATTAAAATTAAAGTCTATTTTTTTTTATATAAAATTAAATGCTCACTTTTCTATGATTAAATAAATTTACAATTAATATAAATTTAAATTATTAAATATGATAAATCAAATTTGAATAAAAAAAAATTTATTTAATTTTAATTAATGATTTATTTTCCAATCAATTTTTATAATAATATAAAAAACCTAAATAAAATTTTATAAAAATATTGTTCTTATGTATTAGAATTTTGGGTGGATTACTCTCTATACTTTTTATTTATAGATGAGAATAAGACAAGTGTAGTATCCAAATTGATTTTATGGGAATGGTTCAAAATTCATAATTAATAATTTAAAAAAAAACTTAGATAGCATTTAATAAATACAAATAAAGTTAGTGATAGTTGGAAAATTTAAGCTTCCATTTCAACTATTTGATTATTAAGTGATAGTTGGAAAAATTAAACTTCAACTTCAACTATCACAAACCTGCATTGTAGTGAAATCAGTGAAATCATGCATGGCCTAATACACCCTCCATTTGGCACTATAACATCAGGAGAACAATCAGTTAGATAATGTGCTCAGAGAGTGATAGACAATATTAATATGGTTGTTGCTAGAAAATAGGAGAAAATATTAAAACACAAGTTAGGATAAAGTTTTAGTTATTTATTAGATGTGTTTTAAATTATTATTTTAAAGGTTTTAATATTTTCTCATATGAGATATGGGATTTTGTAGTTTTCATATAAGATATTGGAGATTATATGTTGGTAAGGTGGGTAGGAAATTTAATTCTTAACAAGACCCACACCTTAATCAAATAAACTAATGAAAATTGACTAATTAATTAATTATTTTGATAAGAATATAAATTTTTTTATTATTTATTTTAGTAAATTTTTTTATATATAAGTATAAAAATAAGTCTAAATCAACTTTTTAGACTTTTTTTTTTTTTTAATGTGAAAGTAACTTCAAATTTTATATTAGTATTTGAAATGTCTTAGTTTCTTATTAGATAAGTTATAGATTTTATAGATTTGAAATTTAATTTTTAACGAGACTCAAGCCTTAATCTAATATATTAATGAAAAATGATTAATTAATTAATTATTTTAATAAATATTAAATTTAATAAAAATATAAAAATAATTATTTATTTTAGTAATTTTTATTTTTATAAAAATATAAAAATAACTAGAAATCAATTTTTTTTTTAAATGTTAAAGTAACTTCTAATTATATTAGTATGTGAAATTAATTTCTAATTATATTAGTATATGTGAAAGTAATTTCTAATTATATTATTATTTGAAATGCCTTAGTTTCTTGTTAGATGGGTTATAGTATATATTTATTGGATATATAGGAGAGGAAACTCTTCATACATACAACTTTTTTATGATTAATATAAATTTTAATTATTAAATTCTTCAAATTTAAAATTATATTTTTATTATGTAATTTTAATTATTTATTTTTTAAAATTATTTATTTATTTATTAAAATATAAAATTAAATTCAAAATCAATTTAAAAAAAATTAAAATAAAATTTTTAATTTTGTATTATTTTAAAGGTATTATTTTTATTTTCTTTTTAGATTAGAGAGTGTAGATTTTATGTATTTAATGGATATGCATAAAATTCACTTGTTGACATATTCATTATATATATAGAATTTACAATTTAGATAATTTCAAATTTCAAAGTATTGCATATAATTAGTTAAATTTGAATCTAAATATTTTCATATATTTTTGATAAATTTATTATTTCTACAAATCTATTTTTATATTTTGGTGTAAGTAAAATACAAAGATATATTTTTGATAAATTTATTATTTCTACAAATCTATTTTTATATTTTGGTGTAAGTAAAATACAAAGATATATTTTTGATAAATTAATTATTTCTACAAATCTATTTTTATATTTTGGTGTAAGTAAAATACAAAGATGTAATAGTTTTTTATATGAAGTCTAATGTCAAAAATCCTGTTAGTAAACATTGTAAAGTGGTTATTATTTTACAACTTTTGTAGAATCTTGTTAGTAATCCTGTTAGAAAGGTTGTAGGCTAGTAAAGCCTTAAAACTCAATAGATAAAGGCCATGGGTCATTATGACACTTTTGGATACTAAAATGCATGTTTGAGTGTTAGTACAAATTTACTATTTAATCTTTTAAGTGATGTGAAATAACACTTTACAAGTTGAGAAAGCTAATGCCATGTGTTTACCTATAAGCCAAAATAAGTTATTATCATCACTATTATTATCATCTAAAGAAATACATATTAGGAAAAAAAATGTATTATGATCTAATGAAACAAGTTATTACCTAATAATTTTCATCATATTTGGTTAGATGTGTGGGGGAGGAAAAGGGGATGTCGTCCCTTGATAGGGGTAATTGACTCTCTGAAACTCTTAACCGCTTCATTGGAAAGAGAGAGATTGCTTAGTATTTACCAATGTTGAATGGAAGATTCTTTAATGAAGAGGATCCCAAGGAAAGACAAATTGGGAGAGACAAATTGGTAACTGTTGCAGAATGAATCTTTGAACAATATCTCTCTGAAAATTGGTGCTGGTTTGTCTTCCTTTCCTATGCCCAATGTTGGGGCCAAAATTTTCTATTGTGGTAACAATTATATGATCATAAAGTATGAAATAAATGCTGCAAATATTGGGTTGTTTATCCTTTCACATGTGCTTGTTCAACCTAAACAATCATTAACATGTTTTCCATTTTGTGATCCTCTTGATATTCAATCTGATTACTTGAATATTGTTAAATACAAACACAGTATTTCCATGGATATTGTGTGCATGAATGGTTATGCTTCAGGAAACTTTAATAGTAAGAACATGTTATATATCGATAGGAATCCTTGCATTCATGGGAAGATTACAGGGTTCACAAATAACTATAGGCACTCATTATTCAATGCAAATTTTTCATTTGAAGAACACTGAAATGACAAATACTTTTTTTTTTATAAAAAATAAGGAATCTTGATTTGTTTTTATGCATGCAATACGTAGTTTCTCTCCTTGTGACAAGTTGTTAATAAAATATAACTTTTGTAGACCACTAAATACTCATAAAAAATGATTTGCATTAGGACTACCTCTAGACGTCCCTTTGGGGTGTAAGAAAAAGATCATTGAGTAATTGTATTTTTGGACTTTCAATGGAATTAATGTTAATGTATTACTTACGTCCACAATTTTTTTATAAAGTGGTTGATTGCATGTCTAGTATTGGAAAAAGAAATCCGTGCTTCTAATTAATGTTTGATATATTGTTTCAACATACTAAATGTATTGTGTTTACTAATACCATCTTTTTAATGTCAAGATTTCTGCAACTAAGATTTCAATGACGATGAACCTGTGTACCATCTACCATTGCACCTCTATACGATTTGAAATTGATACAAGTATTCTAAATGAGTATATATCGAAGAGGAATCATACAAAGCATGGTTTAATAAACCACCTATTCAATTTCAACTACACCCAGAGTAACCAATTCAAATCATTTATAATAACACTAGTTCTTCAGGGTCACATGGGATTCAACTTGCTGAGCAATATCTTATCATGTTCATTCATAAAGTTTACTATTATTATTATTATGAAAAATAAGGTCAATATATTGTAGGTATTAGAGGGAAGAGAGTAAGGTATGGGGGTTTCTAGGTATTTGGTGGTATAAAAGGGAGTTTCTACTAAAAATAAGGAATATATCGTAAAAATAAGGTTTTTAAAATTGGAAATATGTATTGGTAGGGGGGATAAACAAAAGAATTTTTGTAGGTAATTATCAATATCTAGGTAAATTAGGGGTATTATTTAATATCCCATGAATGAAAGCGCTATGACATGGTTTCACTGAGTAAACACCCCGTGTTCAGGGTTGGGGATTAAACTAATGATATAGTGGTTGGTATAGTTGATTTATTATGAGATACCCATGACAGGAAGGGTGTAACACCTCGGTTTTGACCCATTTGCATTAAAAATGTATATGGTGTATATATTGTATTTAATCATGGTGTGGAGCTCAAGGAAAAATCCCCACCATCGATTTAGCATTTTATGTTTCGACGATTAAAATCGTTGCCGATGGTATTTCGTGCTAGCTAGGGACACTATAATTTGGACATCATGTAAATATGCAATTTAATTAAATACCCACAACCATCTATGTCAATGAAACAATTAAATGAGATGGGGGCATGATTTCCTAAGGATAAGGGGGTTGGGGGGGGGTTATTCAAACATTGAGCCAATCGGGAAAATCCAAATGTCAATCGAAAAACCCACCAAGCTGTCAACCACCTTTCTTGTCTTACTCACCCAATCATTTATTTCTGCCAGAAATTGGTTGAGGTAGTTATTGCATGGGGATGGGAAGAGTATGGCAATCCAAATTCGAATTGGAGAAGCCATTGATTTTTGGGAAACGCGATTTTTAATTTTGGGGCAAGTTAACACCCAAAAATGCATGCCCATTTGGATTTTCACCCACATCCTCCATTTCCTCATGCAGTGGAAGCTTGGAGAGCTATTTTCCTTCACGTTTTTGTCTGCTGTGTGTTTTCCTTCACATTAGGGGCATATTTTTTCATTTTTACCCATGGCTAGAAAGTTGTTTTAGTAATACTCAATGCTGGGCTCTTTCATTCATGATTTGCTGTCATTTTCCTCATTGTGCATTCCCATGAAATATGTTTTGGTGCTGTCGAGTGAATGGCCAGCAAGAAATTATGATTTTGGGGTTTGTAGCAGTCGATTTGGCTCATGCAATGCCTAGAATCATTGTTGAATTTGAATTGCTCATTCTAGGTTGTTTTTCCCTATTTTACTAAACCAATTTTGGTTGCAAAACATTTTTCCTCCACCCAGACTTTTGTATCTTGCTATGTGTGCATCTTTTTCCTTGGTATGAACTGGTTTGGAGTGGATTTGGGTCTGAACTAGCTTAATAAACCTAGTGTGAGAAGGAACCTCATAGATAGTGCTAAGGGGTTGGATTTCTTCTTTGCACACCCTGAATAGCACTCGAAGGGAAGGCATATCCTGAGGAACTTTATAGCAGAGAAGGGGATGCTTCCTTGTGTTGGGTGTGTAGATGTTTTAGAAGCTAAGATAGATTTGGTGTAGGTGTCCATAGCTTTGTGGTTGATCTCACTAGCTTAGCAGTTAGTGTTTCCAGCTCCTTTGGAGCTTGATAAACCCCATTGTATTGGCTTGGATGAGTTTTGTTGTATCCTTGGCTATGTGTGAACCTGCTACTGTTCCTTATTCCTTATGGGAATCATGTCCAGCTCAAGGGTGGTAGTGCTGCTGAGAGATTGATGAGCACATTGGCCCATGGTTGGGTGGAATGTTGCAGCGACATAGATGGTTGCAAGATAAGCTTCTTTCAAGACAAGTATTCTTGTTTATCTTAATCTCTGCATTTGTATTTGCTTAATGAAATATGATGAACATGTCTAATGTATTGAATGGATGAATTGTTTCCGCTGTATAATCCCAATTGTATGCATTTGTGTATGTTTTATTTCAATGCATTTTTAATATGTGTATGTCATGGGGCTTAGATCCCCATTTAAATGATAGCAGTAGCACCTTGGTAGCATCATCTTAGTCAGGAGGGGGCGTGACAAAGGGAATGTCGTTAAATGTATTCCAACAAGATGATCTCAGGAACAATGCTAATGTTGTTGATGCCTTCTTTGAAATCCTGAAATCTACTTCCACCACCCATCACTTTGTGAATGAATCAATTTCTACCCATATAATCAAAATTATGAATTCAACTACTTTATTCTGACAAAACATAACAACTGAAACTCCAACCAACCTCAACCATAATCTATCTTTTTCCTAAGCTCAATAATTGATGTGGATTATAGAGTTTATTTGACATAATAGCTGCCAAGTTTGAATTAAGATTCATTACGATACTAAAAAACTGGATGAAATGTTTTCAATTTGGAATATATTGGATAATAAGACTCTTAATTTTGTTTGGAAATATATGTTTTATATAAAATATTCATATATAATAGGTTTGTGATTTGAAACTATAATATCTAAGATTTTATATAAATGCTTTGGATTCCCTAAATTAATTTTACTAAGCACTTATTATGTTCATTCTCATATCCCATGGGGTGGGGATTGGTAATAAAGTGTTTGCATCTAGTTTCCACTGAGAATAAAAATTATCACCACAATTTTATCTAAAAGGGGCTTCAAAGATGGGGAGATCCATTTCAATAATGATATAGTCGCTGAACTGGACAGTCACCCCAATACTTGCAAGAAACGATAGGATAATAGACCAGACATGAAAATGATCTTAAATCGTAGACAAAGTGTTGAAATATTGTAACTTCGAAGAATATTCTATATGTATCTTTTGTGGTCCCCGATGGTCCTACCGGGAGAACCACTTGTATTATATTGTACCCTGATGCTTCTAATCGAAAGAACTAATAAGAGTCATGAGTTTTTCCCCTCTAATTATAAAGGTGGGTCATTAGCACCCCAGTGTGGTTACTTGAGCCTACATGTGTAACTCGAGCCTACATGTCGGATGAGTTAATTGAAGTGAATGGATGAATATAAATAGAGGTCTAGCTCTCGTCATTTGAGCACACACTCTCACTTTTGTAGCGCATTAATGGAGAAGAGAAGAGTAGCTGGAGAAGGAGGAGGATCAGGCTTTGATCTCCTTGTTGGTTTTACCTTTTATCTTTTTGGGCCATCTATATTGAGGAAGGTTTTGCTGGGTTTTTCCCTTTAGGGTTTTACAAGGATAAATCTTTGTGTTCCTTTTGTATGGTTGTGCTTATCTATCTTTGAGTGATCCTGTTTATATGCTTTTGTTATGAACTCGAAATGAAATACTAATGATCTAGCTTAGCATATGAAAATTTAACATAAAGCACTACTCCAACGCATGTAATATATTAGAGATAAAAATGGATTACAAAACTATAGTAACCATGGCAAATTGAAGGCATACATTCCCGAGACTCACATAGATTCTATGGGCTCACGAGACATTATTCTAATACTCAACAACTAAACACATGCATAACAATACAAATGGATCATAGGCATCTGTTTCACACTCTCTATCTAGCTCAGATGATTTCCCTTTACCCAGGATTTTCTACTAATCACCAACAACAACAACTAAAACAAATACATAATGAAAACTAACTCCCATACATTGAATCAACCTTGTAATTATGGCTTTTGATTCCCACTTGAAGTTCTCTGGCCAACTATTGAACATATCCCTGCAATATCGGATATTCCTAATCGGCACTGGGAGTCCCAATGACTTTCAATTAAACTTGTTGGTGAACTAAATGTTAGCATCCAAAGCCTAGGTGCTCCACATTGGATGATTTGCATCATCCTCCCCTTTTATTAGAACTTCTGATCCTCCTGGTTCAGGGGCACCGGGCATGACCTATCAACTGTACTTAACCAAGTCTATTTCAATGATCTAATAATTGAAAGAATCAGGAATACCTTCCCACTTCACCAGATATAATTTGGAAACATTGGAGCATGTAGTTGATATTTTGGTGTCTAGCACCCGTTCCACCTTCTCCCTTTTTTCTCTGGCAAATGTTTGGTCTAGTCATCCTTTAGCTCTTGCAGATGATTGACTAGATAATCTTCATTTGAGTCAGTCAAGAGTGAATGAAGGTCAACAACTTTTGTTTTTTGTTTGTTAGAAATTCCTATCGCTCAAGGCTAGTGCATTCCAACCATTGGAGCTAATAAATCGCTACCCAAGGGCATATAAACCACGAAAGTCACTTGAGGATCAAACCCAGCTTGGGACACACCAACCTTTAATATGGATGGATTTTTGGGTGTCTCCTCCTAACTAACTCACCCCTAAGGGGATTGAAATCGGGTCACCATGCTGACGAGACACACACCTTAACCGAATGAGATAGTGAGAATTGACATGAAGGTCAACAACATTAAAAACAGGACTAACCAATTCTTCTAGAAGTTCAATCAAATAAGCATTGTTGTTTATCTTTCTCATGATTCTACATTAACCAAATTTCCTAGGCTTTAGCTTGTTGTAAGTAACTTTGGGGTACTTCTCTTTGCACAAATGTACCATGACCATTTCTCAGTCTTAGAAGACCTTCTTCCTCCTATGTAGATCAACATGCTCTTTATATCATTCATTCATTTATTGCAACTTATGTTAAACTAATACATGGTTCCTTGAGTAGTTTCTATAAAATCTATAACATCTTGGTTGTTATAGGGGTAATTTGCAGTCGGGTCAGTTAAATCGGATATCCCGTTAGGATTGGCACCATAGAAAATTTGAAATGCAAACTTACCTGTGGATCAATTGACACTGGAATTATATACAAATTTTACTTGAGGTACGGTTAGATCCCATTGGTGAGGGTTGTTCCCTACTAAGAATTGTAATAAATTCCCTAAGATTATATTCACTACCTTAGTTTGACCGTCATTTTGGGGGTGGTAGGGTACGGTTAGATCCCATTGGTGAGGGTTGTTCCCTACTAAGAATTGTAATAAATTCCCTAAGATTATATTCACTACCTTAGTCTGACCGTCATTTTGGGGGTGGTAGGATAAATTGAATTGTAACCTGCTATCCATTTTTATCCACAATTCTCTCCAAAAGTGGCCCAAAAACTTGTTCCCTGCCATTGGTTATGGTCTTTGGATTACCGTGTAAACGCACAATTTATTAAAAGAGAAAATATTCTACTGAATCACATCGTTGGTATTTTTACAGGGTATGTAGTGGGCCATTTTGGAAAACTAGTCCACTACTACACACACTAATTCATTTCCCCTCTAGGTTCTATACAATCCCAAGACAAAATCTATAGAAATGTATGTCCATGGTTCTTTTGGGACATGTAGATGCATGTATAGATGGGATATATTTTGTTTTCCTGCTTTTGTTGTTTGACAAGTCCTGCAAGTAGAAACAATTTTTTTTATGTCCCTCCTCATGCTAGGCCAAGATAA
>LPNX010936308.1:0-23508 GCA_001517045.1 Pseudotsuga menziesii | reverse complement strand
TATAATTGAATTTCTGAGTGACCATGAGAATGAAGAGGATTATGAACTACGACTTCATATCAGTACTATTACTTTGGATGATACTAGCACAAAAGAAGTCAACCGTATATAGGTTGTGATAATCCCAACAACACAATAATAGAAGGAATTAGTATCGATAGATGAAGATACCCAATCCAACAACCCTCTTCCTAAATATGCAATGACAAAGGAAATTATTCATCAACTAGCCATCGATCTGTCTAAGGATGGATGGAATAGGAAGAATCTGGTGAGAGGAAAGGTGAAGTGCATGATTATACTTCCAGAATAGTTAGATGATGACAATAATGAGCTATATGCTAGGGCTACACAGATTCTAGAGGATGCTTAAAAAAAAAGGAACTGGTCGAGGAATAATTCAGAAAGTTAGTCGCAGAAGAATAAAAGAATCCATAGTAAAAAGAAAAGAAAGAAAAAAAAGTTATCCCAGCTATTTTTGGTCCAGTTCAACTCACTACCAACCCAAGACTTCCATCCCCAAATCAAATAGTCGAAGAAGCTTTACCGACTTTGACAACCATTACACCGAAAATGTCCATAAACCTATATTTACAAGCGTTAGAAGAAAACTTCTGTACCAGAGTAGAAAAAGTCATAATGATAAAAAACCAATTGTCAATTCATATTCCCCACAACATATTCTAGCCATTCCACCACAGCCCATCCAATTCCAAACTTCTGCATCAAAAACAAAAGTCATGGGACATATTAAATCTACTTTCCAGAGAAATCCTTATAAATATGACGAATTTGTGGCAGAACAAATCTCTTCATTCATTCCACAACCCACAAAAAACCCAACACTTCGTAACTCACCTACCGAGAAAGTTGAAACTTCCATTTATGAATATCTTTTCAATTTCAATCCAGTCGAACCAATAGAACCAAGCCAATAATTAGTCGAAAATATCGAATCTGTCGAAGCTGGATAAACTATCAAATCACTAGAAATTGTTGAAAATACTCTGCCGACATACTCCATCCCAACTTTTCTACCATCAACCTCCAAGAAACCACCACCTCTCCCTTCACCTACACCACAGTTACAAACATCATCTATCATTCATACAACAGAAACTGATCTAATAAATCCTACTTTACCTATCACAACTAAAGAGAAAATACATGCCACACCTCCGTTGACAGAATAAACTAAAAGACAAAATAGAGAACATGAGCAGAGAATAAGAAAGGATAGAAAAGAAAGAAATAAATAAGAAAAATAACACCACAAATAGCTATAATAAGCTCAACAGCAGATACCATCAGTGATTCACTTGGATCAACTAGGATCAACAACATCAATCGACACGCAGAAGGCAAGAGAAGAGGAGCTAGACCTGTTGGTGGATGCAATCAATAAAGAGACAATAATTCAAAGAGAGAAAAGAAAAGAACAATTACAAAAAATAAACACAGAGTAGACCAAATTCCTAACAAAGTGTGAAAATATGGCAAGACAATTCATTACAATTATGAAATAGGTCAACACACACAAAGCATTGGGAAAATCATACCAACTATTTGAAAGTGTCGTGTCTAAAATTCAAGCATAACTACAATAAAGGAAAGAAGAACAAGAAAAAGAGACTACTTTATTACTAAGAAATCAATATGCAACATTTTCAATAGCCTGCAATGTGTTGTGACAACATATCACAAAATACAATGTGACAAAGGTAGTCTTGAGAAATTGGTACACGTACTATGGCCAAGTGTATTAGCAAGTATGTAAGACTCATGATATCATTGGTTCATTGCAAAACTATCAAGAAAGCATGAAACCAATGGTGCAAACAATTCATTACCAACTCATGTTAGAAATAGAAAAACTAGAAAAATTGGAGAAACAAGAACATCAATGGATTAGCCAATCTAGACCAAGCCTCATCAGTATTGACAAGATCCCCGCTTACATGAAAATATTACTAGAGGATGTTGAATATACAACACATCTTTTGGGGACCAACATGAGCAATATCTTTAATATAGACATACATCAAAGGTAGAGAATTTATCGAGTCTCACTAGTTCAACCATATACATCGAAAAGGCGCTTCACACTCAAGGGGAATTCCAACATCAATTTTCAATTACTGCATAAGCTATTGTGGAAATATGCATTCAAAAGCAACCATCTATCAAGAAGCACAACCCATAAAAAAACATTATAGAACTACTCAAGACAGAATTTTCGTCACCTCCCTGTTTCTTTGGGACGAAGAAATATTTTGTGTTGGGGGAGATGTTGGAGGACTCTAATTTGGGGTCTAAAATGGGCCTTATAAAAAACTGTGCCATGGATGAGCTGGATTGAGTTGAATTTTTAAACCAATAGAATTTCAATATCTTTTGTCAACCATTATGGTTGAGTTGGACACATAATGCTTATGTGTCTTATTTTTATTTGACAATAGCTAACTCACTATCAACCTCACCTTGGTTAAGTTCTTGAAAAGATCACCTTGAAATAAGATAAATAATCTTTAACTAATAAATATAGAATATTTTATTTGATCACTACTTTCAACTCCTCTAAAACATAACCTTCGCATTAATTAAAATTGTAGTGAAATCATTTTGAAATACTAAAAACATTTATTAATCAATTTTTTAAAAAGAAAACTAAATAATATTTAATTTTAAATAGACTTATCTTGAAATACTAAATAAAAGATATTTAGTATTTTTAATATTATTAAATAATATATAAAAATAAATATATTTAATTATTACATCCAAAAAAAATAAAACATTTAAATACTAACAAAATAAAAAATAAAAACTATTTTTAATGTTATTAAAATTATAATAAAATTTGATTTTACTTTTTTTCTCTTTTACTTGCCTACGTATTAAATCACATTTTTTTTATATTAATATAAAAAATAATATGAATATACATAGTTTATTGTTTTTTATTTTATGTGATGTAATATTTTTTATATGGATTAATATAAAATTTATATTAAAAAATAATAGTGATTTTTTAATTTTTTTTAGTACTATTATAATTATATTTTTATTATAAATGAATATATTTGAGTTTTACACTTATTAAATATATAAAAAGTAGTGGTCTATTCATTTAAAAAAATAATAATATAAAATTCAAAAGTTTCCTATCATTTATTTTGTGTGCACAAGAATCTAAATATTTCATTAATATTTTTAACCAATATCTCTTAACTCTACATTGACTACCATTAATGAGACGATTTAGATTGACTTTCATTAGATTTTCATTAGATTTAATTTGACATGGCATATTTGTAGTGTGATGTGGCTTTTTTTATTATTTTCCTTAAGGAGGCCCATTTTAGACCCCAAATTTCCTCTAATGGCTAGTCGACTAATTGTAGATTAGGTCGACCTCATAGGTTTTTTCGGTTGGTGGAACCGACAGGTAGTTTTTGTAACTATTTTGTAAACATATATATAGGTTGTTGATCCAGATAGATACTTGGTTTGGTTTATTGTATGAACCCACATGTGTACTTAATTAATATAATATTGTATTCCATCTACCATTGTTGTCTATTGTTTATTTTTATTTTTATATTATTATTTATGTGTATCATTGGCAAACTTGCAATCTGATTGATTACAACATATGCGAACAAAATAAAGAGACAAAAGCATATTGCAAAGGACTACAGAAAAAAGCACAATTTCTGATAACTTCATAGTAGTCTAAAAAACCTTTGTAGTTGAGATCCTAATCTCCTCAATTTAAGAATATATGGCACAATTTTTGCATTTAATGTTGGGTTTTCCATTTGGGTTTCCAAGATAGTCATTTTTCTAACATTTTATGTTTTTGGTATTGTAGTTTATTTCAAATGTAATAGTAGTTAAATTATGGTAATTACGTTCTTTTATTTATATTAAAACATTCAAAATACAAAAACATAATCACATAGTAGATGATATCCTCATCATATTTTTTTTAAGTTTAAATATGATTTGCGAATCTACCACTAAAATATAGAAATCAAATTAGAAATTGTATTAGTATGGAAACGAGTTTCTTTATAAATTTACAAAGCAACTTATCTCAAAAATCCAATAATCACAATTTAAAATGAAAAATAAAAACTACCATCAATAAAGACATCAATAAATACTTATAAATAAAAGTAAAATTAAATTTATGGAGTTGAAATTCAAGTAATCAATATTTTTAAGAGCATGGAATTCTTATGACAATTTTTTATTAAAAAATACTGACCATCTTTTAAATAAAGCTTCCCATGAGAAACTAGAAGATTGCGACAGAAAGAAAATGCAATAAACTTAGAAAAGAAAAGAAAATTTCTTAATAACCCATTTTATTACCACTAGTTTAAATTGGAATCAAATGTCAAATAGCACAAAAATTGACATGGGAAATGTAAACCTCCCTCACTAAAATGACAAAATATTCTTCGCATCTTGATAAATTCATAGTTTTTAAAATATTCTCTCATGCTATCAAAATTATATTAAAAAGTCATTATCTTTGGTGGGTGAGTGTTTAAAGATTTTTCTAGTCACAAATTTAATCCTTTCTAATTAATTATAATTAATTAATTAAAAAAAATTATATGATATAAGCAGAACTTTTTGAAAAGCAGTCATTGGTGAAGTTGAAGGTTTTTGCACATTGAAAAATATATAGAAGACACTCTCTCATAGAGAATCTCAACTTATTTCTTGCATTAACTTTGAGATGGTTTTTATAAACTGTAATATTCTATGTTTTTTGATGTAATTCTATTTATGTTGGTATTGAACAAACATATTTTATGATTATGTATAGTAGATATGTAGAGATGTTTCGATTAAATATTTTTTTTAAGAAATGAATATATCTTTTATGGATCTTTTAGACATTATGGAAGTGATCATGTGTACTTTTTGATTTCTATTAAATAACATGAGAAATGTTTTTGTTATGCTTGAAAAAAAAGGATTATTAATATTGATTATTTTTATATTAAAAATTTCACTTGATTAGTTGATTAATATCAAACATATATATTATATTATAGAAAATTAATTTTTCTTTCTGAAGATGGAAAAACTTATTATAGCTCAATCATTTTACGTATTCTCATAAATATAATCTAACTTATTATCTTTATTCAAGAAAAACCATACCACTTAAAATAATTTACTCATAATACATAAAATTGAAATAAAACTAATTGTAATTTTAAGTAGAGACCACTATAATTTTAATCAATTATTAAATTGAAAATAAAACAAATAAAAAATATAATTTGTATTACCCATTTAACACTTCCACTTCTTCTCATGTTTATAAAAGCATCGAATAAAGAGAAACACCTGCTGTATTGAATACATGGCACTATACTCTAGTTCAAATATAACGATAAGTTTGAATCTTGGAATGGGTTAGCTTGATAATTTTTCCCACTGAATTGAGTCTAGAGGGTCTATGATGTTGAGTTGTCAACCCTATTTAATTTGACACAGCTTATTCTTTGAAAAGGAGGTGTAGAAATTTCAACATTGGCTTTTGTAGGACACCTATGTTATTATCTCTATGTTATTAGACCTTCGAGAAGGCTGAGGTATTATTATTTTCTATATGCATTGAAAAGGAATTATTTATCATTGACCGAATTTTAATGTACCCTTTTAACCATATTTTTGAGAAAATTGTCTATTTTTTAGTTTTAAAATTACATTTTTCAGCAAGTTGATTGGATCGTATTTTAAAGCATTATTGGCTTAAGTATAGGTGTTGTTTGCGAAAAAATGAAAAAATTTACACCAACGTTGATACATGCATGTTAGTTGATACATGCATGTTAGTTAGACCTTCCCATTAATTTCTCAGATCGTTTGGTGGTTGTCTTGAAATCTTGTGATTAAAAACATTGAAACCAAATATATTGTATTTGAACTATGCGTGACATAAATTGTTCAAGCAAATGTTTATCACCTTGTTTGCATGATCGTCTTTGTGTTAGGTAATCTATTTTAATGATGTTGTAATGGCCATTGAGTGCAGCGCCAAAACCACCATCATGCTTGAACTCACCCTGTGGCATCACCACTACCACCGTCATGATTCAATTCACTACCTCAATTCTCTGTTTTCACCTTCGTGATATGCAAATTCTTATACAAATCCACTAGAATATAAATATTGTCACCTTCTAATTTGAATTTCAATGATCTACTCATAGTTACTTCCATTCTTGATTCATATGACCTCACTACAGTTGTCTACAACAAGAACATGAGGATTAGAGAGAGTACTCAAACATAGAGTTAAATTAGATGATAAATAGCATAGGAGTAGATTCATTATTAATCCCATATTTACCACATATCGGATTTATCAAAGACTATAGAATCAAAACCATGCATGGAACAAGTCTTCAACACCAAAACCTAAGGCTAAATTTTCCACAACATGAGGAAACAATCAAGAAACTATACTAGACCATGTACATGCAGCTCAAGCATGTTATCCAAAACCAAGCTGACTCAACTTGAGTTTACCTCTCAGTTAATATTAAAATTAATTTTCAATTTATCAAGCCGACCTCTTTTTGCTTTTTCTACTTGTCAAGTGAAACTTGTCTAACTCCTCACTAGGCAAGTTTATAAATTTTGATAAGAATTTTAGACCCAACTAATTTAGTTCGACTTACTTGTAGGTTCTATCGAATGATTTGATAGCTTGTCGGTAACTTTACTTTGACCACAATTCGGCTGACCTCTTTGACCTCTTAAGTTGGTTGAACTCTTCGGCCTCTCAAGTCGGATGACCTCTTCGACCACTCAAGTCAGCTTATCACTTCGACCTCTCAGTCAGATGACTTCTTTGACCTCTAAGTCGGTTGACCTCTTCAACCTCTAAAGTCAGCTTACTCAACCGACCTCTAAAGTCAGCTTACTCAACCAACCTCTAAGTCGATTCACTTACTTTTCTGTGGTTTTAGTTGAAATATACATAGTATGTTTCTTAGTCTAAAAGACTTAAGAAATTAAAAATGCTTTTCACCTATGATTAAGATGAAGTAAAAATGGACACATGAACAAATCCAACATAACTTATAAAACGTATACCCAAATATGTAGGAAGACTTGAGTTGACCAATGTGCCGTAAAACCTGGAACTTTCACGGAGTGAGAAATTTATGGGTTCTTGTTCTTTCACTCAACTGTAATTGTGAAAGACATTTACACAAGTAAATCTAGAAATAATGTGCAACCAAATAAACATCCATTCGACCATAAACTATTTCATATATATAACTTATGTGGAAATAACAAAGGTATTACAAACTTGTCTATCCAGACTTGTCGGGTCATCGACTGACTCTCCATTAAAGACTGTAATAACTATCTACCTAACAACTTAGGTTCAGAAATAAATTTAACTGGTTTACATTGCCGAATCGTGGACTCTTCCCTCTTGTCAAACTGACTGACAAGATCTTGATTGATACAGTCTTTGATAGAGTCGGCTGAGAGTCACCTACGGATCTGCGAGTGATTAATATTTCCAATAGTCCCCCTTAATTATGAGCAGATGGGGATTTTTAAAACACAATTTACAAAATGTTTCAGAGCTTACACATGCTCTTTTTATGATAGAGTTCACTGTGGAGATAGAGTTCACTATGGAGAACTTGTCATTCCAAGATAACTATGCATATACTGGAAAGTATCCTTTTCCAATGGTTTTGTAAAGATGTATTCAAGTTGATATTCAAACCTGCAAAATTCCAAACAAATTTCCTTCTTATTCACCAACTCTCTTATGAAATGAAACCTTATGTCGATGTGCTTGGTTCTCTTGTGAAATACATGATTCTTTTATAATGTTGTGGCTAAATTGTTGTCGCCAAAGATGGTTTTTGGTTCTTGATGCTTCTGTGACAAATATTTTGATGCTTTCCTCATCCAGATAGCTTGACATGCAACACTTGTCGCTGCAACATACTCTGCTTCAGCTGAAGACAAAGTTACTATGGGTTGTTTCTTTGAAGCCCATGAAACAACACCTATACCAAAAATGGAATGTGTACCCAGATGTGCTTTTCCTATCATCTATGCTACCTCCATTGTCACTGTTAGTGTAACCAATGAGTTTAAAATTTTCTGAGGTTGAATACATAATGCCAAGGTCTTTTGTGCCACTTACATACATCAGAATTCTTTTACCTGCTTTCCAATGTGATTCTTTTGGTGACTCCTAGAACCTTGAGATCATACTTACTGCATACATAATGTCTGGTCTTGTCACTATTAAATACATAAGGCTAACCTACAAGGCTTTTGAATAGCGTAGAATCTAGAGTTGATCCTTCATCATCCTTACTGAATTTTAAACATGTTATTAATGGTATTGGGGTTGTCTTGCAATTAGAAATGTTAAACCTTTTTAGAAATTCACATCCATACTTTGTCTGTAATATAAAAATACCACTCTCAGACTACTAAACTTCAATGCCCAAAAAAAATTTCATAAGCCCCAGATCAGTCATTTCAAATTCACTTTCCATGACTGCTTTAAAATATGCTATACCAAAATCACTAGTAAATATTAAATCATCTACATATAAGAAGACAAATAACATCTTACCTTGCTCATTCACTTTGGTTTACAATATCAGTTCACTTTCACTTCTGTGAAATCCATGTTCAGTGAGATAGGAATCAATCCGACTGTACTAAGCTCTAGGATCTTGCTTCAAACCATAGAGTTCATGTTTCATCCTATACACTATATGATCTTCACCTAGAACTTCATAACCTTGTGGTTGTTCAACATATACATCCTCTTCTAATAGCCATTTAAGAATGTTGACTTGACATCCATTTGATGAACATGCCATTTGTTGTGTGTATCAATGGCCAAGACTGTTTTAACTGTATCCATGTGTGCAACAGGTGCAAACGTTTCATTGAAGTCAATGCTGGGTTGCTGAGTGAACCCTATTGATACCATTCTTGTTTTGTACTTTTGCATAGCCCCATCATCATATTGATTTTTCTTGTAAATCGATTTGACATTGATTACATATTTGTATTTTGGTTCATCAACCAGTTCCCATGTATGGTTCTTCTCAATGCATTCTATTTCTTCATCCATGGCTTGTGCCCATACTTCTTCTTCAACAACTTCTACAAATGTTAGTGGATCATATATAGGAGAAAATAATGCAAAGAGAGAGAATGAATTTGGTGTACCCACTTCATATATCTCACACATACTTCTTGTCTTCACCGGTTCTGTTGATTTCCATCTCGTCAAAATGCTTGATGGAGTCTGTTGTCCTCTTGGTGTACTTGTCGGTGTATCTTGAGTTGCTAATTATGTCGATGGTCCTTGTGCTAAACCATGTCGTGGTGTCATGGGAGTCGATGGTGCTGCAACTAGTTGACTTACATGTGGTGTTTGAACTACTTCCTCTTCCATATCATCATTTTTGACATTCGACACAATATTGACATTTATGTTGACAATTCCATCCCATGATTCATTCTCAACAAATTGAACATCTCGACTGATTATCACTTTCCTTGTGACATGATCATACAACTTATATGATTTTGTGTCTTTTGAATAACCGACAAAAACACATTTTTGTCCCTTCTTGTCTAGCTTCCTTCTCAACTCATCTGGAACATGAGAATATGCAACATAACCAAAAAATTTTAAATGAGAAACACTATGATTCATACCTATCCATGCTTCCTGGGGAACTTTGTTCTTCATATTCTTTGTTGAACATCGGCTCATAATGTATATGGCAGTTGTGACTACTTAACCCCAGTATTCATTTGGGAAATGCTTGGCTTCCAACATGTTGCGTGCCATCTCCATGATGGTTTTGTTATTTCATTTGGCAATACCATTCTGTTGAGGTGTATACCGTGCAGTTAATTGTATTTTTATGCCATGCGTCTTGCAAAAATTTTGAAATTCATTTGAAATATATTCACCGACAGAAGAAATATATTCACCTCCTCTGTCGGTCCTTAAGATCTTGATGCACTATCCACTCTGGTTCTCCATGACTACCTTGAACTGTTGAAAATAACCAAATGCATCAGATTTATGTTTCAGAAAATATACCCATGTTTTTCTTGAGTTGTCATCAATAAAATTTTGAAAATATTTGCAGCCACCAATGAATGATGTCTACATTGGACCACAAATATCAGAGTGCACAATTTCAAGCAGTGTGTGTGCTCTATAGGACTTTTCGACTGGAAAAGTCTCTCTTTGCTTCTTTCCAAAAATGCAACCTTTAGAAACCCTCTCTAGTATGTCGATCAATGGTAATCCTTTTACCATATTCTTTGTGTGCAGCAGCTTCATCGCACCAAAATTCAGATGTCCAAATCTAAAATGCCACAACTAGGATTCATCCTCACCTCTGTCTGAAATGCATCTTGCAAATTAGCGCTACCATTTTCTTTCTTGTCAAGGAACTCAACCATTTCTTTACTTTCTTCCTTGAATGCATCTTCTAATTTTTTCTTCCCTTTCATGTCGGGAACTATCCTCAATGGAAACAAACGATTGCTTGTCATTGGCACTTTTTCTATTAGCTGGTTGCTTGGACGCTTGTCTTTAATCACACAGTGATCATCTTCTATGTAGACTCTGTAGCCTTTTTGTATCAGGTATCCAATGCTTAACAAATTATGTTTCAGACCTTCGACGAATTGTAGCCAGATCAACCCTAGGCATACTTCATATGCAAATATTTTCCCATGGCTCATTGGTGTAGATGTACCATTTCCACCGAATCTTGGCCTCAAGCACATTGTTTATCTTCTTAGGATCACGAAGACCCAACCCTCACCTATCCTTAGGAAGACATAATTTGTTCAAGCTAATGAGTGCTAATTCAAACTTATCTGGGATACCACCCCAAAGAAACACATGTTTTATATTTTTTATTTATGTAAGGAATGACTTAGGACCGACAAATACCAAAAATAAGTATATGGGAATGGCCTAGAGAACAGACTTAACAAGGGTAAATCTACCCGTTAGATTTGAGGGCCTGCAGACCCACCTTCATAACTTCTTCCTCATCTAGTCTATGATATCCTGATACAACACTTTATTGATAGTCCCGTCCACTAGAGGATATATGAGGTATTTTGATAGTAGGGTTCAAAACGAGAATCCAAGGATACGGTTGATGTTTCTCTGAGTCACCCTTGAAGTGTCAGAGAAAAAATATGATATTTTTTCTTGGTTAACATCCAACCTAGAGGCCTTGGAAAATATTGTCAGACATTTCTTGAAGGATCATGCCTCTTGGTCTAAAGGGTGCCGCATGAGCATGGTATCATCAAAAAACTACTAATAAGTGTACTTATCTATGCCATTGTGAAGGTTTAAACCATGGATTTCACCTTTGGCTATATGATTCTTGATTAGCCTACTTAGGCCATCCACCATGATGATGAAGAGAAACAGAGAGAGGTGATCCCCTTGTCAAATAACTCTTTATGGATTCATTATGTGAGAGGGAGGGCCATTCAACATAATAGAGAAGAAGTTAGAGGAAACCATATTCCTAACCCATTGAATCCAATATCTAGCAAAGCAAAAGGAATCCAAGATTTATCTGATGTACTACTAGCTCAATTTTTCATAGGATTTTTCAATGTCAAGTTTTAAGATCATCCCTTCTTTTTGGTTACTTTCGGGAAATAAATTCCCTCATGGACCAAATTAATGCCATATAGGATTTTTCTACCTTACACGAACCTAGATCTCTCTCGGACAATCAGAAGAGGAAGTAAGGTTTTAGTATATTAGCTACATATTCGTAAATTATCTTATAAATGACATTGCACAAGGCTATGGGTCTGAATTTACGAGGCCCATCCACTCCTTCTAATTTGGGGATGAGTTTTAGTAAGGTCACATTGAAATCCGTTAGAACCCCTTGAGATTGGCCCAACTCTACAACAATTTTCCGGACTCTTTTTTATGAGGTCCCATAAATAATGGAAAAATTGGAGGTGAAACCATATGGTCTGGGGGAATTTCCCAAGGTCATCTACTGCATTTCCTCTTCCATCTCTTGAATCTCTATTGGTTTAAGAAAAATATCATTATGTTCCTAAGAGATCACCGCCTGGAGGTGTTGAGTTATTTTTGAAAATTCTTGTCTTGTATCCACTCTGTCCTTCGTCATGACATCTTTGAAGTGGTTAACCCGATCCTCTTCTATCTATTATATGGTTTCATCATACCTCCCATCAATATCCTTTAGTTTGTGGATCTTCTATCGATGCATGTTTTGAATTACCAAGTTATTGAATAATTTTGTGTTACAATCCCATTCCTGAAGCCATTGGTTCCTAGAACTTTGATTCCTGTACATCTCCTCCTTCCTTTCTATCAAGGATATATAAGATAGTAGGTATTCTTCCTCTTGTTTGAGATACTCTCCATATAAATCATTCATCCCCCTCTTTTGGATAACCTCTAGCTATGACATTAATCTTTTCTTATCCTGAAATATGTTTCCAAAGTCTTATTTATTCCAAGTATGAATCCAATATTTTAGTGCCTTTAATTTTTATTGGAATTGATACATCCTTGATCTAGTGGGAGGGACCAATTACTTCCACCTTTGTTAAACCAATGATTTAAAATATTTATGTTCAAGATAGAATTTCTCAATTTTGAACAGTTTCCTAGTTTCCTATTGTGTATGTCTGACCTGTCGCACTGCAGACAAATTGGCCAATGATCTGATCCTACTGTTGAAAGGACGCTGGAAGAAAAATCTCCTTCTTCCTTAGCTATGTCCTTCGATACCATGAATATATCAAATATTGATGCTACAAGATACTCCCATCCATGTTTATTATTCCATATGAACCATGCATTTCTTGTATCTAAGTCAAGAAACTAACTTTCCTCTATAAAATCCCTAAAGGATTCCTGGAATATGTCAATATTTTTTATTCTCCCTATCCTTTTCATGCAAGGAGGATATAAGGTTGAAATACACTCCCATTATCCCTAGGATGTTGTGCATTCGTCCACTACCCTAGCATAGGAATTTGGGGAAAGAATATTTATGTGCAAATGAGATCAGGCCATAGATATTAGTTACAGTTCATTCAGCTCTAGAATCTATGATAAACAAATCTACCGACAATGAGAAACTAGCCACCCAAGTATTTGATGAAATTACCACTTGTGGACGCCAAAGGATCACTAACCCTACCACTTCACCATTGGCATATATTTCTATTTTTACATCCTTTCCATATCCTTTTTCCTACTTCTTGTAGGGTTTATGACTTACACTTCGTATTTTGGAGAACTAGAACAAACGACTTCTCAAATTTAATATTCTTTACTAGTACTTTAATCTTCCTAGGGTGGTTTCAACCCCGAATATTCCATGATATTATTTTCATTGATTCACTCTTTTTTACTTCAGTGAAAGCTACCACAATAGTGGCATACTAATCAGATTCAATGAGATTGAAACATATTTCCTCTATCCTCTTCTTGTTCATCTTCCTCCCTCTCCTTGGGTCCTCCTCATCTTGCTTTCTCTTGTTACCCTTTTGGGGCTTTCTGGCTACCCAAAGTTGTTGATTGATTTTTTTTTTATTAATGGCTTACTGAAGAAGCTATAGTTGACACCCATATACATACCCTATCTCTTTTTTCTCACATTATTTCTCTATTTCATCTAGATCTATCTCTCATAGATCCATATCATTGGCCACCTATTCCTCCATTGCTTCCTCTTGATCGTCTTGAACCACCCGTTCCACCCCTTTCAGAACCGCCAAGATATAATGGGGTTCTTTGATCTCCTCCTTATCGCGAGGGTTCCACTCCTCTTCCCTCTCACTAAGGGTCTCAAATATGTTACTAGAATTCGACTTCCCCCCTTTTGACGCTCTTCCCTATTGTAAAATAGGACCATATCAAGGAGTTCTTCTTCTACTCCGAAATTGGGCGAATGCCTTTGCATCTACCATCTTCTCCCACGTCTGGGCTTTGGTCGGTGGCTGCTGGATATTCTTTGGGAAATTATTTTTAAGGTGCCCATATTCATGGAACTATCTACACTTGAATGGGATGTTTTCATAATCAATCAATTGCTGCCATTATTCATTTCTAAGGAAGAGAGTACAAGAATATCAAAAAATGGGATACCCTCATGTCTTCTTGCTCGAGGTTAAATCCTTATTTCCATTTTCACATGTAGAAGCCTATTGAAAAGAAAAAATATGCCCCCCTTTCTAAGATCTGATCTCGATCTTCCTGATTGAATAAAATTATGGTGAAAAAACCCTTGGATCCCATATGCAAATCGTAATTACCTTGGGGATTCCAGGGCATATCCCAATAAATTTATCTATTAGTTCTTTTTCCTTCGAGATATCCACCCTTTCTCATATTTTGTCCGATCTGATCTTAAGCGAATTAATGACGTAGGCACATAGGAAACACCCACCAAAGCGCCATTTTTTTCTTGAATGGAGATCCCATCCCCACCTCTGTCCCTGAACTCCCCACATCCATCCTCTAGATGCCTCTATCATTTATGGGTGACGACATACTGGAACTAGAAGTTAAGGAGGAAAGAAACCCCCCTCCCTAGTTTTCCATTGCATCGACTGGTCACCATCTACAAGAAGGCCTCCACTCAAGCCTACTTGTAATCATCTCCCGTATCTAAATCTAGAGACGATCTAAACACTTTTATCCTCACAATGCCCCATTTCAACATGTTCCTTGAACATTCTTTTTGGTGCTCAATTTTGGATTTTATTTTTATTTGTAGTTGTATTTTCATATTTTTGCATTTGACTGAGTCACTATCTTTTGATCCTATCCTAATCAATAAGATTGCGATATTTTAGATTTTTTTGTATATGTCAACAATATGGATGATGTGTACTGCGGGGATGTGCCTCCATGGGATGGGGAATATGATGATTTGGATACTAATGACATCTTCAAAACTGGAAAATTGATTAAGGGTTTTGTAGAAATTTTGATGATGTGATGATGTGGCCTCAACATCATATGTGTGTCAAAACTATGGCAGATAGATTTACGCTCTTGAGATCATTGATTTCTATTGTGGATCATTTTGGAACACCTTTTAAAGAACATGAGGGAAATTTCATAAGTTCTCATATGAAGGTTTTATAGTGATATCCTTCCCTTTTCTTTAATGAAAAAAAAGAAAGATTTGATTCATGAGTATCTTCGAAGGAAATTGAATAAATTCTAAAATTGTTTTCCAAGTACAAAATCCTAGGTGCAGATAGATGGATCATTGATTTTTTCTTGAATTATTTAGCTTATGGGTAATTATTTATTGATGGTGGTAGAATAATCAAGTATTAATGGTGAAGTTTCAAGGGTAATCAATGCCACTTTTATAGATGTAATTTGTCTACCTTACATGAACCTAGATCTCTCTGGGACAATCAAAGAGGAAGTAAGGTTTTAGTCTATTAGCTACAGATTTGTAAATTATCTTATAAATGACATTGCACACGGCTATGGGTCTGAATTTATGAGGCCCATCCACTCCTTCTAATTTGGGGATGAGTTTTAGTAAGGTCACATTGAAATCTCTTAGAACCCATTGAGATTGGCCCAACTCTACAACAATTTGCCGAACTCTTTTTTATGAGGTCCCATAAATAATGGAAAAATTGGAGGTGAAACCATATGGTCTGGGGGCATTTCCTAAGGTCATATGCTGCATTTCCTCTTCCATCTCTTGAATCTCTATCGGTTTAAGAAAAATATCATTGTGTTCCTGAGAGATCGCCGCCTGGAGGTGTTGAGTTATTTTTGAAAATTCTTGTCTTGTATCCACTCTGTCCTTCATCATGACATGTTTCAAGTGGTTAACCAGATCCTCTTCTATCCATTATACGGTTTCATCATACATCCCATCAATATCCTTCAGTTTGTGGATCTTCGATTTTGAATTACCAAGCTATTGAATAATTTTGTGTTACAATCCCATTCCTGAAGCCATTGGTTCCTAGACCTTTGATTCCTGTACATGTCCTCCTTCCTTTCTATCAAGGATATATAAGATAGTAGTTATTCTTCCTTTTTTTTGAGATACTCTCCATATAAATAATTCGTCCCCCTCTTTTGGATAACCTCTAGCTATGACATTAATCTTTCCTTATCCTGAAATATGTTTCCAAAGTCTTATTTATTCCACGTACGAATCCAATATTTTAGGGCCTTTAATTTTTATTGGAACTGATACATCCTTGATCTATTGGGAGGGACCAATTGCTTCCACCTTTGTTAACCTAATGATTTAAAATATTTATGTTCAAGATAAAATTTCTCAAATTTGAACATTTTCCTAGCTTTCTATTGTTTATGTCTGACCTGGTTCACTGCAGACAAATTGGCCAATGATCTGATCCTACTACCAGAAGGAAACTGGAAGAAAAATATCCTTCTTCCTTAGCTATGTCCTCTGATACCAAGAATATATCAAATATTGGTGCTACATGATACTCCCATCCATGTTTATTATTCCATATGAAACATGTGTTTCTTATATCTAAGTCAAGAAACTAACTTCCCTCTATAAAATCCCTAAAGGATTCCTGGAATATGTCAATATTGTTTCTTCTCCCTATCCTTTTCATGCAGGGATGAGATAAGGTTGAAATACCTTCCCATTATCCCTAGGATGTTGTGCATTCGTCCACTGACCCAGCGTAGGAATTTGGGGAAAAAATATTTATGTGCAAATGAGATCAGGCCATAGATATTAGTTACAATTCATTTAGCTCTAGAATCTGTGATAAACAAATATGCTGACAACGAGAAACTAGCCACCCAAGTATTTGATGAACTTACCACTTGTGGACGCCAAATGATCGCTAACCCTCCCACTTCACCATTGGCATATATTTCTATTTTTTACATCCTTTCCATATCCTTTTTCCCTCTTCTTCTAGGGTTTATGACTTACACTTCATATTTTGGAGAAATAGAACAAACGACTTCTCAAATTTAATATTCTTTACCAGTACTTTAATCTTCCTAAGGTGGTTTCAACCCCGAATATTCCATGATATTATTTTCATTGATTCACTCTTTTTTACTTTAGTGAAAGCTACCACAATAGTGGGATACTGATCAAATTCAATGAGATTGAAACATATTTCCTCTATCCTCTTCTTGTTCATCTTCCTCCCTCTCCTTGGGTCCTCCTCATCTTGCTTTTTCTTGTTCCCCTTTTGGGGATTTGTGGCTACCCAAAGTTGTTGATTGAAATTTTTTCTATTAATGGCTTACTGAAGAAGCTATAGTTGACAGCCATATACATACCCTATCCCTTTTTTCTCACATTATTTCTATATTTAATCTAGATCTATCTCTCACAGATCCATATCATTAGCCCCCTATTCCTCCATTGCTTCCTCCTAATCGTCTTGACCCACCCGTTCCAACCCTTTGAGAACCACCAAGATAGAATGGGGTTCTTTGATCTCCTCCTTATCGTGAGGGTTCTGGTCCTCTTCCCTCTCACTAAGGGTCTCAAATATGTTACTAGAATTCCACTTCCCCCCTTTTGATGCTCTTCCCTATTGTAACATAGGACCATATAAATGATTTCTTCTTCTACTCTGAAATTGGGTGAATGCCTCTGGATCCTCCATCTTCTCCTATGTTTGGGTTTCGGTTGGTGACTATTGGATATTCTTTGGGAAATTATTTTTAAGGTGCCCATATTCATGGAAGTATCTACACTTGAATGGGATGTTTTCATAATCAATTGATTTCTGCCATTATTCATCTTCCTAGTTTAGTTTGATGGCTTCCAACAGCTCCTTTGAAAGATCCATGTAGACACAGATTTGAAAGATCCATGTTTGGTCTGCTCCGATACTTTCACAAAGTATCCCAACATATTCCCGATATCTTGTAGAATTTCTTAGTCCCAGTATTTATAAGGAAGAGAGTACAAGAATATCAAAAAATGGGATACCCTCATGTCTTCTTGCTCGAGGTTAAATCCTTATTACCATGGTCACATGTAGAAGCCTATTGAAAAGAAAAAATATGCCCCCCTTTCTAAGATGTGATCTCGATCTTCCTAATTGAATAAAATTATGGTGAAAAAACCCTTGGATCCCATATACAAATCGTAATTACCTTGAGGATTCCAGGGCATATCCCAATAAATTTCTCTATTAGTTCTTTTTCCTTCGAGATCTCCACCCTTTCTCGTAATTTGTCCGATCTGATCTAAAGAGAAGAAATGTCCTAGGCACATAGGAAACACCCACCAAAGCGCCATTTGTTTTTTGAGTGGACATCCCATCCCCACTTCTGTCCCTAAACTCCCCTCATCCATCATCTAGATGCCTCTATCATTTATGGGTGACGACATACTGGAACTGCAAGTTAAGGAGGAAGGAAATCCCCCTCCCTAGTTTTCCATTACATCGAATAGTCACCATCTACAAGAAGGCCTCCACTTAAACCTACTTGTAATCGTCTCCCGTATCTAAATCTAGAGACGATCTAAACACTTTTATCCTCACAATGCCCCATTTCAACATGTTCCTTGAACATTCTTTTTGGTGCTCAATTTTGGATTTTATTTTTATTTGTAGTTGTATTTTCGTATTTTTGCATTTGACTGAGTCACTATCTTTTGATCCTATCCTAATCAATGAGATTGAGATATTTTAGATTTTTTTGTATATGTCAACAATATGGATGATGTGTACTGTGGGGATGTGCCTCTATGGGATGGGGAATATGATGATTTGGATGCTAACGACATCTTCAAAACTAGAAAACTGAGTAAGGGTTTTGTAGAAATTTTGATGATGTGATGATGTGGCCTCAACATCATATATGTGTCAAAACTATGGAAGATAGATTTACACTCTTGAGATCATTGATTTCTATTATTAGAAAACTAATGAAGTGTTTTGGAGGTGGAATACTTTCCATTAAACACTTAGTTATTCATTCTCTAGAAATTTTTTGAGTTCCATGTGGTTCAAAGGGTTCATAGAAGCAAGGTTAGGAGGTGGTATATTTGGGTGTGGTACTAAAATGGAAAAGAGACTGAAATTCCTATAGACCCCACTCTGAAAAACTCTTCATGATATTAGTAAAATATATTGTTCTGGATATGGTCAATAACCTCCCATCAAAAGATATGGTGGGTAATTTGAGCTACTATATCATCAAGAGGGAGGTTATATTTAAATGGTTGAAGTCTACTTGGTAGCTCGTCCTTGGGTAATGTCCAAAATTAGTATCCTGATGAACACTTGGTTCTAATTTAAATATTTTTGGAAGGAGTACTTGGACAAAATTATATCATAGTTTTGGATCATTGGTAGAAGTTCATTGATGCTAAACAATTCGTACCCAGGTTTTAACTCTTTCAAGGAAAACTTTTACAAATGACATGTTTGGATGATTCTTCTAGGTTTTCCAATAGAAATTTGGCGAAACAATGTTTTTACAGACATTATAAATACTATGGTAATTTCTATTTTGTTTTAGGAAAACTCTTTGTTTCATGACGTCAAGTGGCTTGCTTGGATGTTAGTTGAGATTGACTTAAACATGGGACTTCTAGCTGAGATAGAGATACACTCATGCAAGAAACCTTTCTCTCAACGTCTGCATTTATGGAAATTACCATTTTGTTGTCATTTTGGTAGACATATGGGACATTTGAAAAGGAAATATCCTATTTTAACACAATATGCTAAGGGGGACTACATTCTTCAAGAGAAATTTTTCGTTAGGTAAGGGAAGGAAATTGTCTCGCATGCGATGGCTAATTTTCATCCAGTTGGTTTCATAGGCTTGGTAATTCAAAATAATTCTTCTCTATCACAATTACTGGATAATGCTTTAGTGGGTAAGATGAATTTATTATTCCCAAACTTTTCCAATTCTTTTTCTAAAAAATAAGTTGCTTTTTTGAAAAAATAAGAAGACACAATTATCAATGTTTCAACTTTGCGGGGGTTAAGGATGTAAATTTTATTCCATCAATCAAGGGTATTGAACATCATTTTGTCCTGAGGTTGACCCTAAGTCATTATGATAATTTTAATGTGATATATCATAGTTTTTTGGATGTTGTGGGTGAGGGTGTTGTATCCGTTAACGAGGAACTATTTCCATGTTCCTCATCTAGGGTTAATTCTTCTCATTTCCCTATATCACTTGAGGTTTTGGTTAAGAATGGGTAGAATTATTATCCTTTTGGTCCTCCTCCAAATATTACACAAAGGGAATATGAATTAGGCCTTATTTAGATAATGCGACCTTTGACTCCCTATTATAAAGGGGCGTTACAAAAAAAGCTATACAATATTACTTGGTAAAAACACATGAATTTAATAAAGATATTAGTAGGTGTACTATACTTTTCAAAATGTTATGGAGAGGAGACAATTAGGTGGAAACGAGAGGATATTGAAGGAAGGGGTTGTACATGATGGCCTAGCTAAGCCACTGGTACCATCTGCACATCATAGTTTAGTTAAAGAAGAGGTTGTTGATTTAGATAATTTTCCTTCAATTGAGTCTATTCCCTTATAGTATATTTTCTCTTGGAAATTGGTTCCTTGTGAAGAAAATGTCTTTAAATATCCATGGGTAGGGTTCTCTCCAAAATATTTAGCTCTCAAAAGGTGGTTTGAGGTGTCCTTATCGAATGCTATCCTTTTACAAGAAATGGTGGTTCTTGGTTATAAAGCAACAAAGGTATTGTTGAAGTTATTGTTTGAATGGGAATGTCGTACTGTGGATGCAATTGGTCTAAATATTGGGTAATGCTTTCAACATGGAACCGTAAAAGGGACTTCTTTAGCCATTTTTTACTTGCATAGGAATTATGTTGAATAGGAAGGCTTAGAGACATGGATCGCAAATAAAAATTTTAAATTATTATAGGCCATATTTAGAGAGAAAGTTTTTTGGGGAAGAGGCTATAGAAATTGGTTTATTAAGGGACCCAAATTTGACTGTGGCAGGGGACCTAAATCTCACTATTTATGACATGGAGGCTTGGGTTTTAAAATCTAGACATGATCCTTTGGTTGAATATTTGAGACACATGTTTCATATGTTGAATCTCATTGATGGTATACCAATCCAAATGTACCCCACCTATAGGAATGAAATGGTGATTCATTCAGGAATATCTAAACATAGCGATAGGTTTTTCATTTCTATAAATTCAGTTGGTTTTATGGGGAGATTTAGGTCCTTGACTTATAATTTTTGTTTACCAAATAAAAACCCTATAATACTACAAACTAAAGTAAAATCAAGAAAGGTTAAATATATGCTCAAGTTTAAGCATTCTTGGTTACTGGAAGAGGACTTCTCCTCATTGATATGAAATCAATGGGAATATTTATGATATCCCACGGAAAGATAATATATGCAACAATTCGTGTTTAAGCTAAATGCTCTGAAAAATGAGGTTATAGATTGGAAATAACAGAAGAATTTTGATTTGATAGTTGGGCTTGTTAACATTAAGGAGGATATTCACCTTAGAAGCGAGAAAAGATAGAATTCTAAGGCTTGATGAGGATTCTTGGAGACCCAAAATTCATGTTATTTATTTGTCCGAGGGTGATAATATCATGATTTTATTCATAAGCATGCTGACAAAAGAAGAACCAACAATGCAATTTCGGATTTAAAGGTTCAAAATCACAAAAAAGTGTTCCAAAAAAGTATACTCATTTTGGAACACTTTTTAAAGAACATGGGGGAAATTTCATAAGTTCTCATATGAACGTTTTATAGTGATATCCTTCCCTTTTCTTTAATGAAAAAGAAGACAGATTTGGTTCATGAGTATCTTCAAAGGAAATTGAATAAATTCTAAAATTGCTTTCCAAGTACAAAATCCTAGGTGCAGATAGATGGATCATTGATTTTTTCTTGAATTCTTTAGCTTATGGGTAATTATTTATGGATGGTGGTAGAATAATCAAGTATTAATGGTGAAGTTTCAAGGGTAATCAATGCCACTTTTATAGATGTAATTTGTAAATATTTTTATCCATATTCCTTCAATGATTTCCATCTTATATCCTTATGAAATATGGTCTTCAAAGTTATTACCAAAGTAATAAATAACAGAATAAAACCATTATTGGATAAATCGATTTCAAAAGAATATTTTGATTTTCTATTGAACAAGAAAATTCTAGAGGTTGTGGGTGTTGATCAAGATATATTATGCTGGATTGAGGTAAAAAAGTTGAAGGTTTTGATTATCAAAATGGATCTTTTCTAATCTTAAAAGGTCATTGGAATCCTTTGAGATTAGTTCTTCTTCAAACATGATTAAATATTAAAGTCACCAATTGGATGATTTGGTATGTTCATCTACAAATTTTTTTTGTGTTAATAAATGGATCCCCCACAAAGTTTTTTGAGATTTATAGAGGACATAGAAAGGGTAGTCCATTATCTACTATTTCTCTTTCTTGTGGTATAAGGATTGAACACACTCATAAAAAAGGATAGAACAAATGGTACACTAAATTGGGTACAAAATTCCTCAAAGAATTTTATAACTCATTTGTTGTTTGTTGATGGTGTTCTCCTCTTTGGGACTGGCACTATAGAGTAATGTTATGCTTTTCAATATCTAATAAAGGTTTTTTGTAAGTAATTAGAATGGATTGGTTAGTATTAAAAAGTCTAGTTGGGTTAAAGTGTTTTGGATATTTTCTCAAATCAAATTGTTAAAAGAAGGACTAGATTTGTATTTTGAAAAGGCAAATAAGAAGACCTTAGAGAATTGGTGTTTTAGGTGGCTTTCCCTTGGGGACAAGTCCATTTTAGTATTTAATTAAATTCTAGAAAAAATTATTGTTTACTCATTATCATTAGGCAAAATACCAAAATACATTCTAAATAAGATCTAATAGAAATTGTTTAATTTTTATGGAAAAAAAAAGAGGCACGAAATTCACCTTGTGAGTTGGGATATACTTTCATTATTAAAAAAAATAGGGTGATGGGGAATAATAAACATTTTCATATTTCGAAAATATCTAGCCATCAAAATCTTATGGAGAGTATTGATGGGAAATGGTCTATGGAGTGAGGTAATTCACGCTAAGTATCTTAAGAAAAAATATGTTACATAATGGATTAGAGATCCTCTTAAGAAGTCATTAAATGTATGAAATAGATGGAAATATCTAAGTAATTCTATCCCTCATCCTTAAATACGGATGACATGGAATGTTTGTGACAATGAACAAATAAAGCTTTGTGAAGACCAATTTATTGGAGGTGATGTTTTTTTAAAGTTTTCAAATGGTTTAGAAACATATATGAACTTATTTGGCTTTAGTGTTCTAGGTCATGTTAAGAGTCCAAAGGAAAGTAAACATGACTCAAAGTATTGGTAA
>LPNX010936289.1:133612-159301 GCA_001517045.1 Pseudotsuga menziesii | reverse complement strand
TAAGACGAGAGGTAAGAACCTGCGCATCACTTTGTGACCGCCCCCCTGCATTTGAACCAGCCTGCATTTAATTAGGCACGTGCATATCATTTCCTTTAAGACAAAAATACAACAACTCGGTGGGCCGGGCCGCAACCGGTAAAGCCTTTGTTTGTTACTTTGACCTACGGTAGCCGGACCGCAAACCGGATGGATTCCCTATACCAAACAGTCAGCGGGCTAGTTGGGAACGCTGATTGGGGAGAATCCCTTACTGTTGCCGCCTGCGAATTTCCAGGCATCAACAAGTCCATAAGAACTTATTTTCTTTCTTTTGCAAAGTGGTCATGGGGCAAGTGATTCTAGAGAAGTTCTCAATGAACTTTTGATAATATCTGGCTAATCCCAAAAGGACCTAATGTCAATGACACTAGTAGGGGTAGGCCAATCCTTTATGGCTCTAATCTTTTTTGGGTCCACAACTATCCCTGTCTCAAAGATAATGTGACCTAAGTACTGTATTTGTGGTTTGTAAAAATCAAATTTACTAAACTTAGTGTAAAGCTGGTGTTCTCTCAACACTCATAGTACTATGCGATGGTGTTCTTCGTGTTCCTCTTGATTCTTGGAATAAACTAGGATGTCACCTATAAATACCAAAATAAACTTATCGAGATATTTACTGAATATGTTGTTCATCACACACATAAAGTTCACGGGTGCATTGGTCAACCTAAACAGCATCACTACAAACTTGTAGTTCCCGTACCTCATATGAAATGCGGTTTTGTGAATATCCTCATCGTGAATGCGTACGTGATGGTACCCGGATCGTAGGTCAATCTTTGAAAATATTTTAGCTCCTCCCACCTAATCGAACAAGTCATGGACCCTAGGGAGTGGGTATAGGTTCTTGATAGTCATTTTGTTCAACTTATGGCAATTGATGCACATATGCATCATACCATCTTCATTCTTTATGAACAGTATCGGTGCTCCCCAAGGGGACACACTAGGTTGGATATACCCTTTCTCTATTAACTCCTGCAACTGCAGATTGAGATCCACCAATTTTGGTGCACCCATGCGGTAAGGGGATTTGGAAGCCGGAACTGATCCTGGTGTTAGTTTGATGGAGAAGTCTAGGTATCATTTTGGAGGTAATCCTAGGATTTCCTTAGGAAACACATCCTTGAATTCTTCAATAACGGGAAAGGCTTCTATGCGTTGTTCCCTTTCAGACCGTTACATCTCAGATGTTTACTGCAAACAACTTCCAGCCTTTCCTAACGCATTTCTTCGCTTGTAAGGAAGATATTTTCCTTACGGAAACCTTATTTGGAATTCTGTGAACCTTCACTTGGTTCCCTTGCCTATCAGTACACAATATTGACTTGTGTAAGAAATTGAGTATGACATGGTGTTGTTCCAACTAGTCCATGCTAATAAGTATATATTATGATCCTAAGGGTAGGATGTTTAGGTTTACCTTTGTAGGAAAACCATTAAGGTTTACTTCACAATCCTCAACTATTTTTGAAACTTTCTGTTTCGTACCTATGGCTAGCTGTACTAGCCAAGGTTTATCATGCTTTACTTTGCCTAGTTTGCATACATCAACAATTTTAGGCAAAACATAGCTCCGACAAGCACAGGGATCAATAAGTATTGAAATAGAAGTGTTCAAGATATTACCTTCTATCTCAACTATTGTAGCTTGATGATCTGCTTATCGACCATCCAATGCTAGATAAATTCATGGTGTTCTAGCTATGTCTTATACAGTTGGTTCTTCTTGTAAGATGTGCAAGACCCCATCGGTCTTGTTCTTACAATCTTGGGCATAATGAGGCCCCCTACATTTCTAGCACTTGATCTGTAGCAGAATACCATTGGCTCCACTTGCTACTAGTTTGTTACCATTAGGAGCTGGTACATGTGGATTTGCACCAGATTTGTTGAAGTTCTTGTTTGCTGGAAAGTTGTTATTCTATTTTATGTATGGTTGTGGCTTAAACCCGGGCTTGTGGTTATCAGAAAAGTTCTTAGACTTATCTTTGTTTCGGTTCATGTTCTCTTTCCGTAGCTTTCCATGCTCATAGCAGAGTCTGGCCTTGTGTAGCATGGTATCCAAATTTTTTGGAATGTCCAATTCAATCCTTTCCCGAATGTTGGTAGGGAGACATCCTAAAAACTATTGGATCTTTACCTTTTCATCCTTAATGTATGTTACATAATGTAGCAGATCTAGAAATTTGTTAATAAAAGCGTCCATAGTCATGGACCCTATACGTAGCTCATGGAACTCTTTCACATTTCAGTCAAAGAACCTTTCCAACATATATTTCTCTTGGAATATTTTTCGGAAATTATCCCAGCATATTTCTCTTAGCTCATCTTTCTTGGTCTGTTTCAAATCCCTCCACCATCTTGCTTCCTTGCCATTTAAATTATAGATGGAAAGCCGATCCTTCATCTCACTTGAGTAGGTATGAACTTGGAAATATTTTCTCATACCCAGCAGCCACTCTTCATCTTTCTCCCCTGTGTTTACTTCACCTTCATAGGTCGAGGCTCTTATTTTTCTAAATTCCCCCTGAGGCTTTTCATTGCCTCTTTGTTTCTTTCTACGAGGAGAAAGAGAGTCCTCACTAGAAGGACTGTCATGATATCCTTTCGGTGCTTCAAGGGTACATTCTTGTTTTTCTTCTTCTCTTGGGATGCTGGCCTGTTTATGGTAAGGTTCTCTTTTGGATTTGTTTGTGGACTGAGTATGCTTTCCCTATGGGATTCCTCCCGTCATATTTCTCAATAATGCTTCAATAATAGATTTTTGTTCCTTTCTTTTGTTTAGAATGTCTTCTATGAAACTCTACAATTTTGCTTGAAGACTGTGTATGGTCTTCAAAATATTAGAATTTAATTCCACCACCAAATCTGCTTCCAAGGTGGGGGTGTTCATATTTCCTTTCTGACTGTTATCTTCCTCAATGTTCATAATCTGAACTGTTCTGTAAAAAATCCTGTAATTTCAAAAAAAATTAATAACAGGAAAATTTCTGTTAGTATCGAATTTTAATAACATACTTTATTTTCTTTGAGGTGAATTCTTGGTGCGCCCATAGGTCTCTTAGTATTGAAATTGGGCTCTGATACCACTTGTAATGTCCCCTAAAATTGAAAATAAAAATAAAAAGTTATTAGGCTAGTATAAACTACCTAAGCATGGACATTATTAGACTTGCGAAATATAACATACACTAAATGTACCAATGATTTATCGTAAGTTGTTCTTACATTTTACCTTCTTTATTTCAGTTATGTTTGTTACTGTATTTTACATTATGATGTTATAAATCTGATTACTAAGCTATTCTCATGTGTTTACATTGTTGTGTATGTGTAGCTACTTTGATTATGTACTTCTTTATTATCGGCATGGGTTTAATTATTATTTACATGTTCTCACTTAACTTTGTTCTTGGCACCAAAGTGGGAGGAGTGGCGGGACTAGTTCTCCCATGTAATTGAATCAGAGGTAAAGTTTCTACTTTTATAGCGGGTTTACTTAGTTCGGTTTGAACTAAGGCACTCTTAACTTGTTTTCTTGTAGGTGTACTTACCCTCGCAGCTAGCAACACCTGCCGAGTGTTATTATTTCTCTGTACATACTTGGTTTAGTGACAAGGTAATTACCACGATTATTCTTTTTAAGACCTAGACTGATTATCTAAGTGATGCTTATTATTTATTATATGTTACTGATCAATTGTTCATATCTTAACCTATTTGTATTTCATGTTTATCTTATTAAAGTATTAACCTATGTTTTATTATTCTTGGCAGGTTTACAAACTTGGTTAAAGACCAAATCTTTGATTTTATAAAAAAACGAGTTTACCATGGCATATTTCATATGCCATGGTTCTAAGCTTATTGCCTAGGAAAAATGATAAGCAAGGTTTAAGTCTTAGATCCTATTGTACACGATGCATACAATACTTTATACCCTGTATTAGACTTTGGGGTGGTGAATATATATTATGGTTTGAACATTACACATTGGGGTTTAACGCTTCTTCATAAAATGGAGGCAATTGATAATGGTTCGATTCTAAAATATAGAAGACTGGGTTTTGGAAGTTTGATAATGGTTTTCAAGATGGCACCATTAATGCTCCTTGGAGTTTATGGAAGCCCAATCTTAGGTCTTGGCTCATGATGGACCTTGGTCATTTTGCTCTGTTTGTTAGTTGTTTTGTCTCGGCTCTACGTAGTGGGTGAAGGAGACCATCAGGGTAATGAAGGTATGGCTTGATGTTTTTTCATAGCATTGTTGTTTGTTTGTTTGCTAACTTTGGGATCATACTTCTTATCCATCGAAGTGTTTCGTGGTTGTTGGTGACAGGGCGGTGAGGAGAAGTGAGATTTGTAGCATGACTGCGAGCCATGGGCTAGCATTACCATTACAGTAAACCTGCTAAACATGTCGATACTCATAACCTCTTGGTTGTAATACTGTTTTTTTAACTAGTCATAGTTGGGGTTTAAAGGCTAAGGGGTTTCATTGGCCTTCGGGTCTGAGTTTATAAAGATTTGGGGTTTTTGTAAATATTAAATATGTTTAGCCGTGAGGCAAAACTTGGATGTCTTGGTAGGTTTTGTGTAATTTTGGTTACTTTTTTAAAGATGTAATAGGCCATGGAAGTACCTTTTCTTGCAATGGTGCAAGGCCATGAGCAGTTTGACTGTGTAAATTATGTTAATGTAATGAAATGATGGGTTGTGAAATACATGTTGTGTTTACAATTGCAATGGTTATTAACTGGACTGTGTATATAAATTTATACTTCGTTATTGTTTATAAAACGTGGGTTTCATGTGGCCTCTGCCTTCATGGATGGTCTGTGTATATTTACTTCCATTATTATAAGAGTTGGGTTTATTAAAATGTTGTGTTTTGGTCCTGGTTATTATTTACATAGTATTTTCCTCTGTTGATTTTTAATAGTTATAATGATGCATACCCTGCCAACGAGATGTCTTTGGGGCCACACCTTACATGGCGTCGGTACTCACCATCATGGTTGCGATAGCGAAGGGGTTTTAGACTTATAGTTAGTTTTTAATGTATAATGTGGAAATGTAATAAGTTGTGGGTGTGAACCCTGGATGGCTATTGTTGTTGTAGATTTCGTATTGACAGGGTTTAGATAGTTAAGATTTTGTTTTCATTGATTGTTTGTTTAATTGTGACAATCGTGGCCATGGAACACAACGTATTTTATTTGTAAGGTCTCACGACCTCCGTGTTAAAAGATTAGTTAAAAACACATCCCACATACAAACTGTGTATAACATGGCTCTATGTAATGATTTTATGTTTGGATTACAACATGTGTGCAGATAATCGACTGTGGATTTGTAAAAGAGTAAAGAACCTTCAAGATTCGATCATCGGTCATGTTTTGTAATGAGGGTTTATTAATGTAATATTTGTGAAAATGGGAATACAAAGGGTTCACAGGATTTGATCCTGCGACCTCGTTGCACTTACATGGTTATTTTAATATTGTTACGACGGATTGGTTTATTTTAAAAGGTTACTGCATATGTATTATTGTTGTGTTTTATATTATGGCCTGCAATTTGTCTTAGATGCCCACCAGGGTCGATACTATGACCTCTATGTATCTAAGGGTCTAAATTACTGTAATTATACTTTGGCTATTTTATTTATACGATGGATGTGAGTAATATTTATATGGTATGGCATATGGTTATGGTTATGTATTTTTGTAATATTAAAGGGCTGTGAATTTACATAGGAAAGGAACTTGATCTTAGACCATGAATGGTCTCGATACTTGCTATGTTTACTTGATTATGATAAACTATATATATATACCAATAGTATACTTAGTTAGTTTTCTTTTTATTAGAATTAGATGATACTAAGTTAAATCAAGGTTTTAATTGCAACATAGATCTGAACTAGTAATTATTCAAACATGGCTCTGTTGACAAATGAAATTTGTTAGTAGAGTATATAGGCCAAAGAAAAGATAGGGAATATATTTGAAATAAAACCTAGTTTGCAATTAACACAGTTTCAATAGTAAAAGAGATACAGGAACAAAACTAGAGTGAAAAACCCTTGATAAACTTTTATAAATGAATTAAAATTTGCAAAAGTAAACTAAATGAATAGCCCTCGATAAATAGAGCATAATAAGTAAAGTACATCCTAGGGTTATAATTTACAATGTAAATCGTAGAATATTTAAAAAGAAATTAAACACATACGGTTAGAACATATAATGTGAACCCTTGCCTAATTCAACCATCTTTTATTGTATAAAAATAGTATAGGCAATATAGGATCTTATACCTATGATCTGAATCTTCTTTAATGGTTGAACTTGCACACTCAAATAACTAGCATTAACAATTCATAGGAAGATCTGACCTCTTTACTAGATGACCAAATCACTTGGGAACTACCACGTTCCACCCAACCATGACCCGAAACAGTTCTTAGTTTCAATCCAGATCCCCCAGACCTGGAATCCAACATGCAATTAGCTTAGAGCTCATAAGGTAGGGTTTTCTATCTGGTATATCAGGTCTGGATCAATTCTCCTTTTCTTTCTAGGTAATTGTTCTCCAAGAATTCACTTGAGAGCAAAACAGGCAGAATAATGACTCCCAAAAGATAGATCAGAACCCCAAGTCTTTTCTTGGCTTGAGACTTTATAGACATACTTTTCATTCAAAGGAACAGCTAAATCAAGAAACCTTGATTTCTTGATTTAACCCTTTTTAATTAATTTGGGTAATTTTTAATATTTTAACTTATGAACTTTCAACTAGTTCCTAATTAGACTTTTGTAGGTATTGTAATATTTATTATCTTTTAATAATAAATAATAATGGATGGATTTTTTCTTTTTTTCTTTCATCATTAATATTATTACTATATTTATTCATTATACATAACATGTATAAAATACGTAATAATATAACATTTGTTAACATTTGTCTTTGGGCATCATATACCATGATCCCTATACTTAATGACACTTCTGCATTAAGGTCAGATAGGTAGATGGTTAGGTCTATTAGGCTAGGAAACTCTAAACATCTTTGCATGTTGGATTCCCTTGTATAACATGGTAGTTTTAGTACTTGATGAGAATATAGAAATTCAAAATTTCATTTAATCACTTATAAATTAGTCTGATGAGATCAATGTTTTTCTCGAGTCGTTTTCAATCGAAAAATATTAAATTATTTTCAGTAACTCCTAATTCTTACCGGAGCCCATACTCAACGCTAAAACAAGGAGTTACAAAATTAGTGCAATTCCAAAGCTCTTCGCTCAACACTAATGCTAGGATGTACTTGTATGATACACCTAGGGATACAATGGCCAAGGATCCGATGCTCCAGAGCTTATGCTCAACATCAACATGGAAGGATCGAGGGATTATTCCCAACAATTCCAAATATATTTTCATGTGTTCCAAAGCTTTTCACTCAACACAAATTTAAGGACTCATGTGTTTCAGAAATTCTCAATCAACACAAATTTAAGTACTCATGTGCTCTAGAGCTTCTTGCTCAGCACAAAATATTAATTACCCATGTACTCCAGAGCTCCTCGCTCAAAAAAAAACATTAATTACCCATGTGCTCCAGAGCTCCTCGCTCAACACAAAATATCTCATCAATCATGTGCTTTAGGATCCAAGCCCAACACAAACAAGCATATATATCATCATCAATAATTGGCTTACGCCCAATATATAAAACAAATCATCATGTTCATATGCAGTGGGGTATTCAACCCAATATATCAAAATTAAACATCAAGATAACATCATAATCATTAGACTCATGCATATAAGTGTTAGGTCCAAAATTCAGGATATTACAACTTTTACGATACAACCATTTCACCATGATGAGGTTTTAGAACTGGAATGCTTCAGTTTCATCAATATATAATTCATGCCCTAATAAATTCAGACATGCATCTAGTGACAAACAAAATGCTTCAAAAGAATTTAACAACCAGATTCTCTAATTTTTAATTGGGAGGTTTAAGGACCAACTTAATTAGCCATTCTCCTTAACTTCACTTTGTACCAATTTAAGTTATAGTTTATACTACTTCCCTTGTCAATGATGCATTTTAATTGGAGCAACCATGTATACTCTAGTCATCACATAAGTAAAAAAATTTAATGTCTTATTTAAAATTTAACTTTCTTTGCCTTACATGTTGCACGATAAACTTTGTTGCAAACCATTTTTCTATTTACATAAACAATAATTCAGAGAGTACAAAACCTACTTGTGTATATGAAATTCCATTTGGCCGGATTGTTTTAACCTAAGGCCCTGATACCATTTGTCACATATCCATATTACCTGAAACGATTCTCTAGGTGGAAGCATAAAAATTTGCTTCTTCTACTACATTTAATCTCATTAAATCAATTTTAAATCAATTTTACTTGACCATAACCATTCTTTTAATATTACAAACCTACAAAGTACAACCACATACTGCAAATAATATAATAATGTGACACCATTAAATTAATTGTACGGTCAAACAAGTTACAAGTTAACATTTCCATTTAGTGATAGCACCCGGATGTTGTACTCGGTCCCCTTACATATCATTACCAATGATGGAGGCGTAGTCTCCTAGTTGGCTAAGCAGAAACAACATGGTTAGATGATTGGACATGATAAAAGAAAAGTTAATCTATAAAGTATGCACCTGCACGAACTGATTCATTTTACACTTGTCTTTCGATACTTATTCCAAAGTTTTTCTACCAATAAAAATGTAGCTTCTACAACCGTCACTGTATATAACTCAACACACATATTAGTACTAGATGTAAATCTATAAATCCAAGAGAATAAGTTTCATAAACAAGATAAATTAAAACCCTAAACCAATATAGTTGTTAAGGATACTTTTCTTGTCTTGGGCGACTCAAAACATGTATGCGACTTTCCTCCCAACCGTAGCTTTCATTTGAAGTATGGTTTCCCATCTAAATCCACCACCGACCTGGGCGATGAATCCACTAAGGTAATGAAGTAATAGAACCCTTCCAAAGATCTCTAAATAAGGCTATTTAAACAGTAAGAAGGGTTGTTTCATTGTTGAGCAGGAACAAGGAGGGAAGAGAATTGATTACGCATATTCAATGCAGGTGGAACATCTCAATGTGTACAACAAAAAATAGTGTGCCTTGTAGAAAGATATGTGTCAATTAAACCACTCTAATATCTAACTGAAACTATACCTCCAGTAGGAGATATTCACAAACTCTTTATCATATATCCAGAATATATGATTATCTACACTTACTTGAAATATGGATTTAATATAAATAACTCTACACAACTTTCTTATTTCATATCCTTGACCAAATCCAAAAAGTGTTTAAGAGAAAGTGGACATTTTCCACAATATATTTTATGAATGGAATTTTACGATAATATCCATACTTATTACTCTTAAGACTTTATTATAAGTTTATAAAATCTTTACTTTCAACCAAAAGGAATGATAAACTAAATCTTATAATAAAAGATCTATTCCACGTTTAAACTCCATAATATGGTATATATTATAAGTTTTTAAAATCTTTATTTCCAACCAAAAAAATATGATAAACTAAATCTTATAAATAAAAGATCTATTCCACCAATAATCTCCATAATATATATATCATATATATTATAAGTTTGTAAAATATTTAGGGAATGTTTCCACCCTGGTTTCTCGCAGGGTATGTTTTTCCTCTCTCTGCAGAGGTGGCCTTATCCAGGGTCTAGTTCTGCTCCTTTACTGCTTCCATTTTACCCTTCTGTGCTTGCTTGGGTTCAGCCCCTGGGATTCTGTCTGTTCTCTTTCTGTATACCCTTTCTGTCCTCGGTGTCTTCTTCTCAACCTCATTATCGGCTACTAGGGTTTCAGTCTTCTATTTTTTCTGCCCTTTATAGGACCCGGCAACTGGATTCCATCCTCCACGGTGGAGGACTAGTACCAACCAGCTGAAAAAAGTGGGAATTTTCTTCCGCCGGGTCTTTCACGGCCTTTCTCCTGCTAGGTTTGTCTCTGTCTGTACCTTGAATGAGGGTTTCCTTTGGTGTTGCTTCTATAAGGCTCGCCTGTTGGGTTGCTCAGCCTTTCACTTTCCGGGCTCACCACCTTCTGCTTCTTGGAAGAGGCTTCTCAGTTTTAGTGCTCAACAACTCGAGCTACGTCGTTTTTGACCTGTGGTCTCTACCACTACCCCCGGTTTTTCAGGGCTTTTCACCCTGGCGGTCAACTTAGCGCGTGCCCTTCTTGTCCCTTTGTCAGCTTCCAAAGGTTCCTCTCCCCCCCCTGTATACTCACTCCCCTCTTCTCGCATCTCCTTAGGGTTGACTTCTTCACTCCTTCGCTTACATCCTAGATCCTTCATAGTACTCTGTCTCTTTCGATTGACCTTCCTCTCAGTTTAGTCCTTAGCCAATGGGCACTGAACTGCTTGAACTCCCTCCACCGACCCTCTCACACAGCCGGCGTCGCAGGTATGCAAAATATCATAGGGTTCGTGAAGGGAAGCTATGTTTCGTCTTAGGAAAGGATATTTTTCTGGAAAGGACGGAGGCTCTTTGCAAAAGAGCTCTTATCACAATATTGGAGTACACCCAAATGGGGAAGGAAGAATGGCACTCTTGGGCAGTTGAAAATTGGAAGACACTCTTCTCTTACACGCCATCTATCATTCTGCTTGCTAGAGGATGGATTGTTATTGTCTTCTTGGAGGAGGCGCATGCTTTGACAGTCTTGAAGTCATTCTAGTGCATACAGGGTGGTTCGCTGGTACTGGATCGCTGGCACATACATTTTGATCCGATGAGAGAACGTATCAAAAAGAGACAATTATGGGTTCTCCTCCCTGGGATGCCTTTCCCACTATGGAATAGAGAGGTTTTGGAGGGCATAGGGAACACCATCGGTCATTTCGTGGCATTAGAAGACGAATTCCTCCACTCCTATAACAAGCTCATGGCTAAAATCCTTGTGGAAATGGATTTAGTTTTAGGCCTTCTAGCTAAAATCAAATTGTTAAGTCTGGAGCACTCCTTCCATCAAAGGCTTGATTACCTTAATATGACTTTCCGCTGTAGCAAGTGCAGATGCACTGGACATCTCTGAAGGACTTGTCTTGACATGAGGAAAGGGACTGTCTCTTGTTCTTCTACTCCTGCTTTGGTACGGGTTCACTCACCTTCCCCCTCTGTTCGGGATGCTCGTGGGATAGCGTCTTTAAAAGGTATGTTAACACAAGCATGTTCTTTCTTTGATGACACTTCCACTCAAGAATTACTTTATATGGATACTGTGAATCCCCCAGGCACCCCCTCTGCTTTATTTGAGCCCTCTGATCCTCAGGTTACTGACACACCCCCTGATTTGGATCCCCCTCTCACAACAGAGGATATTGTTCACGTGTTGCCTGAGTTGTCAGATCACCATCCCCCTTCATCTGATTTGGCCACCTCTTCTCCTTCAGCAGTGGAGCCTCCCCTCTTCACGGATTCTGACTTCCCCCCGCTTCCAGGACCTAGGTCCTCTTCTGTCTTGATGCCACCTGGAAGCCCAACCCTTACACCATCCTTTGCAGATCCTTCTCTGCAAACTCATTTGGACATTTTCTCTGACAAGACTCCACTTTCGCCTTCTGTCATACCCTTGGAATCCATTCGCTTCCAGAATGTTACTATCAGAAGGAAGTCTAGGAAACCTCCCCCCACTTCTACGGATTCCTCTCTTGCAGCTCGACCTTACACCCCTCTCTCCACTAGACTGAAGATTGCCCAGAATTACTCTCTATCCTCCCCCATCCGGGTCCTTAGAGAAAATACCCCAGGGACTTCGGATACTTAATGAAGATTATGTATCTCAATGTTCGAGGCCTTGGGGGCTTGGCCAAACATAAGAGTCTCCGGAACCTTTTTGACTCTTTAAACCCCGATCTCATCTTTCTTCAAGAAACAATGACTTGCTCCATCCCTGCCATCCTAGCTTTCTCCAAGCTTCACCCAGGGTGGGAATATTGTGCTCTTAGCTCCTCTGGGCTCTCGGGGGGTCTACTTGCAGCATAGAACCCTTTATGTTTCAAGGTAAAAGCTTTCAAAACTTTGGCAGGGATCCTTCTTCATGCTCACGTTTGAGGCTCCCCTCTGAACTTATCCTTCCTCAATTGCTATGGGCCCTACATTAACAGGGAGTCTTTCTAGGATGCAGTGGTTAAAGAAGGCCTTCTAAACCTTCCCAATCTGATCCTGGCAGGTGACCTCAACCTTACCTTAAGCAGCTCCGAGGTTTGGGGGATTAAGGCCCATGCAGACCCTCTTGGGCCCTATTTCACCAATTTGTTCTCCTCTCATCAGCTGGTGGATATTGTCTCAGACTTAGCGGGTCCCACTTGGCGCAACAGCCGCTCGGGTGATGATGGTATCAGTAAGAGACTAGACAGGTTCTTTCTTTCATCCAACTTATTGGATTATCTGCCATTATACAGGGCCTGGACCTATCCTTCTGCCATTTTGGACCATTACCCAATTATACTGGAATGGCATTTATCATCTTCTCAGATACACTTCCCCTTTAAGTTCAACCACTCTTGGCTTGCCTTCGATGACTTTGTAAAAATGATCCATAAAGAATGGCCTCTTCTTCCCTATGACTTGTCCTTCTCGTGCATGGAGTCTTTCTCCAGCAAATTGAGATCTTTAAAGAATTTGATTAAGTCCTGGACTTTCCAAAAGACCCTTGAGATGAAGGACAAGAGCATTTTACTCGAGGAAGAAATCCATAGACTTCTCTCCTCTTCCCCTTCGGGTATCCTTTCCTCTGACTCTTTGTATACCCTAAACTCTCTCCAATCAGATTTAAAGAAGATAAGGGACCATGAGATCCTCTTGGCCAAGCTCAAGAGCAGACTGATTTGGGCTAACTTGGGAGATGCAAATACAAAATTCTTCCATTCTGTGGCTTCAGCTAAGAAAAACCATAACTCGATTTGGAGCCTTGAAGATGAAAATGGGAACTGGGTCGATGAAGATAATGATTTAAAGGATCTGGGAGTGAGACATTTAAAAAATAAATTCAGCGAGGATAGCCATTCTAACATTTCTGATCAACTAAGGATTATCATACTCTTTCCATCCTTTCTCACCCCTGAGGATCGCTTAGCCTTCAACACCAAGGTCTCTTTGCATGAAGTAGAGATTGTGCTCAAGTCCTTCAAAAAAGATAAAGCGCCTGGACCCGATGGGTTTCCTGTTGAGTTCTTCATTGCCTTCTTTGACCTTTCAGGGAATGAGCTGGTGAATCTTGTGGAAGATGCTAAGCTGTCAGGAAGAGTTATTCCTTCCTTAAACTCCACCTTCATCACTCTTATTCCTAAATCTGACAAACCCTCTACCTTTGCCAGCTTTCGACCCATCTCTCTTTGCAACTTAATCTACAATCTTATAGCCAAAGTTGATTCCCTTCGACTAAAGCCCTTCTTGGACCGCTTCATTTCCCCTCAACAATTTGGGTTTCTTAAAAACCGCTAGATTACGGAGCCAATTGCGATTACCCAAGAAGCCCTTCACTTTGTCAGATCTAGGAACAAATGTGCCCTCGTCCTCAAGCTTGATCTCACTAAAGCTTTCGACAGAGTCAATTGGTCTTTTATTAGGCTCATTCTTCTTCAAATTGGCTTGCCTCTGGAAGGTGTAAATTGGATTATGGGTTGCATAACTTCGGTTAACTTTGCTCTACTCATCAATGGCTCCCCTTCCAGCTTTTTCATGGCATCTTGAGGCATCAAGCAAGGTTGCCCTCTCTCGCCCCTCTTATTCATCCTTGTGATTGAGGGCCTCAGTTTACTTATTGAAGATGCTCGAAAACTTGGCTATGTCAAAGGGATTAAAATTTCAAAAGATCTTTCTCTCATGCACCTGCTTTTTGTAGATGATGTGATTCTTTTTGGGGTTGGCACCTATGAAGAATGGTTGGCTCTCAAGGTTCTGTTGGACACTTTTTGTGCAACTTCTGGGATGTTAATTAACTATGAAAAATCTTGCTTCCTTTCAAATAATGTTGATGATGGAGTGTTTACAAGGATTACTCGCTCCCTGCCCTTTAGAACCCAGCCCATGACCACAGGTGTCAATTATCTCGGATATTTTATCAAGCCCTCAGGCTACTTAGTCAAATATTGGCTCTGGCTTATCGAAAAGTTTGAAAAAAATATTTCCCATTGGTCCTATAGACTCCTCTCAATGGGAGGAAGGCTGGTCCTCATCAAGGTAGTTCTCACCAGCATTCCGGTTTTCTGGCTGGCTTTTGTCCCCATTCCAAAATCCATTAAGAGAAAGCTGAAAAGCTTAATCTTTGATTTCCTTTGGGGCAGTTCTGGGAACAAGAAAATTTTCATTTGGTCGAGTGGCTTTCCTTATCTAAGCCCACATCTCAAGGGGGATGGGGGATAAAAAACCTAGAATGGTTTAGCATATCCCTAAGAGTCAAATCTTTTTGGCATGTTCTCTGTAGCAACGGGCTTTGGTTTAAATTAATCACTATGAAATATTTAAAAAAAAACACAGTGCTGACATGGATCCGTAATAAGGACTTCTTTGTCAATGGAGATTCAATCATCTGGAAGGGTTTCATTAATATTATTTCCTGGCTGGGCCGTGGTCTAATTTGGATGGTTGGCGATGGTAAAAACACAAGAATTGGTTTAGACCCCATCATTGGCTTGGACTTTAGTTTTCTGCTGCCAAAAGATCTTCGTGACTACCTAGAAGATTATGGTATCACCTTGCTGATCCACGCAAGGAATTACACACAGGGTGCTACATCATATTGGCTCATAGCCTCGGACTTGGATCTAGGTGGAGATTGGCAGCTCATCTGGAATAATTACATCAAAGGGCTCGATCTTGGAAAAATAAGACTCGGATCAAACTCTGATAGTATGCTTTGGGAATACAAAAAACATACAAGCTCTCTAATTGCTGTGATAGCTTATGACAGCGTGGCAAAGTTTTATGCGAATACCCAGAGTGGAATACATCCCATTCATCAGATCCTTTGGAAGCTAAAAATTCCAGAAAAGATTCGCTGCTTTATCTGGCTTCTAACGAGCAATAAGGTTCTTACATGGGATCAGCTAAAAAGAAGAGGCTTTCAAGGGCTCGGTCTCTGCATTTTGTGTAAGGCAAAGGAAGAGTCAGTACAACACCTTTTGATGGATTGCAGGTATACAAAGCTTGTCTTCAAAACTGTTTTTGAACATTTTGGCACCCGATCTCTTCATTCTTCAGCTATGGGTTCCTCTGTAAATCAGTTTTTGGAAGAATGGTTCCATGCTCATAACATGAATTTTTACCATCTTTACCTGCCTCTTTTTACCTTCTGGGTGATATGGAATGAAAGAAACAGGTATATTTTTGAAGAGGTTTCTCCTTCAGTTTACGGGAGCATTCTTCAAAGAGAAAAGCTCTCACATTCCTATCCAGTGCCTGCAAGGAAAACAAAGCTGAGAGTTATGGGCGATCCTCCTTGGAGACAATACCCCTGTGGGTATTTCGATGGTGCAGCCGCCAAGAACATTGGAGGGGCTGGATTTGTTTTATTTTTTAACAACACTCACAGTGTGCACTTCCCCTTAGGATGTGGAAAATGCACTAACAACAAATCTGAATTGATAGCATTATGGGCCCTTCTCACGGTAATAAAGCTGATGGGAATACCAATCCTCACCATCTTTGGCGATTCCCTTATCATCATTTCCTGGGCCACAGGCAAGACCACTCTGAACCTTCCTCATCTGAGACATTGGAGTGATGAGACTAGAATTCTGCTTCAATCTTTTCTGGGAATGATCATGAAACACATCTTTCATGAGCATAATCAGATTGCGGACAGTCTCTCAAAAAAAGCTCTTTCCTTAGATTTTGGATATGGGACTTTCTTTGAAGTCATGAATGATATCATAATTGATCATGGTAATTTCCAATTATTTTAAAAGTGTTGTGTTCTATTATATTAAGCACTCTATTTTCTTGTATGGAATCAGTATCTGGCAGAACTAATCTAGCAATCTGTATGCCCACGAATCTTGCAGTTTCTGACTCTCTCTCGAAAAGAAAAATATCTGACCTGTTTAAACAGGAGTGATGATAAAGCCTGTTAAATAATCAGGCTTGTGCTTTGCCTATCAGGTTTTGAAGTCAGGGAAACGTCATAGAAATGAGGATCTCTTCATTGGCTGAACTTTCTTGAGAATGATCTCTTGATTGATTGTATAAGATGATCTTTGATTCCATTTAATAGAATATCAAAATCTGGTATTTTTCCTACTGAAAGAAAAAAAAAAAAAAATTTGTAAAATATTTATTTCCAACCAAAAAATATGATAAACTAAATCTTATAAATAAAGGATCTATTCCACGTCTAAACTCCATAATATAATATATATTATAAGTTTGTAAAATCTTTATTTCCAACCAAAAAAACATGATAAACTAAATCTTATAAATAAAAGATCTAATCCACGTCTAAACTCCATGATATTATAAATTCCATGATATTATAAGAGTTGTTTCCAATATTATAAATTCAATGCAAACGGTAGGAAACGAAATGCAAGATTCGATTTCCCCAATCCAATACCGATATTGGAATTCGTCATCAAGATCAAATCCATTCAATATAACATATATTTTTAACCTATATATTTAGTAGCATGTTTTAAATCAACGACTTGGAAATTATCATCAAGTTAGGATATATCCACCCAAATCGTGAATTAAGTTCAGATGAAGTTCAGATCTATCCACACAAATCGGTTCAAATCAAGTTCAGTTTTATCAAATAAAATACCTATATATATTTCGTCGTAGGACCTATATATATTCCATAGTAGGCTTGGAACAACAACCCAATATAAAGGCGATACTGAAATTATCATTTAGTTCGGATATTTCCATTCAAATCGTGATTAAGTTCATATCAAGTTCAGATCTATATATATACAAAATATGTATTTAACCGTTATATCATATCAGTTGCAGACTCTCAATCTATACACACAATCCGATTCGATTTTGTTTACAGAGAACATAATCTACAACCTCATTCAGATCTATTCGAAATCGTAGGTAATGATTCATTGCATAGGTCGATATCTTGCTCCCAAACTAGATCTCCAATCCCGTTTGACACGTTTAACAATTCGTAAGACACGTTTCACTTCCAAAACGATTCTTATGACATGTTTCAAAACCATCCAAAGCTTGGGTTTGAGTAATTCTGTTAGGCTTCATCATATAGTTCACCTTTCTTTTTAGAGTGAGTGAGTGAGTGAGTGAGTGAGTATGTATATATATATATATATATATATATATATATATATATATATATATTAAATATATATATATCTTCATATCATAATATATATGTCAAGGTACTAGAAATATGGCCTATATATATAACAACTATTTCTTAGCTTAAAAACTTTAAACATAAGGGTAGCATTACCGGGTATAACGCTTCATTCTTTTAGTTGGGTGTGTTGATATTTTTCATAACAACAAGATGAAGGTTTTTACCAAGATAGTGAGTTAGTTCAATAATAGTACATTTAACCAAAATTCTTACTTATTTAACCTAGGTCATGGTTATGTTATTATGATGATGTCTTTTCGACATTGATACACTATATGTACATAAACTTAATTTGTGTTTACTAAAACTCTCTTATCTATAATTCGATCAGCGTGTAAGAAATATATTTACTTATGGTCATTATTTTCCTTTTTCTACGTCGTTGTCATTGTGATGACACTAGTTTAAACTTTACTAGATGTTCAAGGCTTTGGTAGCCATTATCCTCTCCCCCTATTGGATTCATCCCCCAATCAGCGTTTTATTCGTTAACGGTTTGAGTCTCCTAGCAATATTAATTTCATCTATAATTTGATGAAGCTAGGATAGTACTTACCGTGCTTTTTTAGCTACACTTTATCGTTTCTGGTCGTGTATTGAGGGAATGTTACACTTCCTCTTACTCTTTGTACATTTAATTGTGTCATGAAGACGTTATCAAGTGACAAATTTGAGTTTCTGCTCAGCCTAGACTCATGGGAGAACAAAGATCCCATCAATTCATCAATGGATAATTGAGTCAAATATTTTGACTCTTCAATTGCAACCACCACGACATCAAATTTTCTAGAAAGACTTCTTAATAGGGCTAGCATAAGCTAATGCTGGTCACTTATGATGCATTCGTTGCAATGGACTTTTGGAAAAAAAGAAATCTGAACGTCAAAAATCAATATTAGAGATAACTACACAACTTTTTGGAATATGGTGAAAGAATATAAAACTTGGACAATTGGATTACCTTCCGGAATATAAAACTAGGTATAAATCCCCAAAAACGAGGTTCTTCTAAGGTTGGTATGATATTTTTCCCCAAAAAATGATGAATATATTTGCGTTGGTCTATTCGTTTGGTATGTAGATGGTGGAATTTTGTGAAAAAAATTATATAGAGTTGTAGATAACAAGTGTCTGTAGTGCAGCATTATTTATCCATATTTATTTATGTTATATGTTTTTTTTAATTAAGGAAGTCAATGATGCCCTAAAATGACAAGGTCAAGCGTTGGTCCACCACATCTTGGTATTAACATAGTCAATGGACAATATTTTTTTTATGATGTACGTATTTTTGTCTTCTTGTGTGGGTTCTTTTCCATTTTCTAAATAGGTGATCCAATCAAAAGTTATAACCGAAGAAAATAGCCTACCTTTTGTGTTAGATTGACGTTAGTCCATTTAAAAATAAATAAAAAATAGAAAAACATAATAGATTTAAATAAAAATTACATATTCAGAATCTACAGACAGAGTTACACAAGTGTGTGAATTTTAATTAGTAGTGAACAAGCGTGGCATATGAAAAATCATGCATGAAATAGGAGAAGTGGTATAAAACATGTTTTATGTCATAAGACAGTCCAAACCACTTGGTTTGGAAACTCGAACTTAAATCCAAAGAATCCAAGTCATCCACCACATAGATTGGAAAAAAGGTGCCCGCCAAAATTCTAAATTTAAATCACACGTGCGAGTAGTTTAAAACTTAACACGCATGCACTAGAAGCACAATTGCCCTTATCAGTGCGTACGCGTTAAAGACGCGTGCACGCATATGTTAAGTTGAAACTTTGTTTTGATTTTATTTTCAAGCAATTGCAATGGAATGATGATGATGATGATGATAGGTTTAGTTGAAAATTTGCTTTGATTTCATTTTCAAGCATTTTCAATGGAATGATGATGATGAACAATGATGAGGAGGAGGAGGAGGAGGATGGCAATGATGATGATGAGGATGATGATGATGATGATGATCACAATGACTATGACTATGATGACGATGATTATGATGACGATGATGATGATTACAATGATGAGGATGATGATGGCGATGACAACGATGATGATGAGGAGGAGGATGATAATGACTATGATGATGAACAATGATGGTGATGATGATGATTGTGATCATGATGACTATGACTATGATGACGATGATTATGATCATGGTAATGATGATTAGAATTATGAGGATGATGATGTTGATGACGACGACGATGATGATGATGATGAGGATTATGTTGACTATGATGATGAACAATGATGGTGATGATGATGATGATGATGACGACGACGACGACGACGATGATGATGATGATGATGATGATGATGATGGTGATGGTGATGATGATGATAAGGTTCATGAGAATGATGATGATGAGGATGATGACTATGATTATTATGATGAGGATGAAAATGATGACGACGACGACGACGACGACGATGATGATGATGGTGATGACAATGATGATGAACAATGATGGTGATGATGACGATGATGATGATGATGAGGATGAGGATGAGGATGATGACGACGATGATGAGGAACAATGATGATGATGATGATGATGATGATGATAGGTTTAGTTGAAACTTTGCTATAATTTTATTTTCAGGCATTTGCAATGGAATGATGATGATGAACAATGATGATGATGAGAAGGAGGATGATGACAATGATGATGATGATAATGGTCACTATGATGATGATGATGAGGATGATGATGATGATGACGATGATGAACAATGATGGTGGTGATGATGATTATGATGATGAGGATGATGATGATGATGATGATCACGATGACTATGACTATGATGATGATGATTATGATGATGAGGATGAGGATGATGATGATGATCACGATGACTATGACTATGATGATGATGATTATGATGATGATGATGATTACGATGATGAGGATGATGATGTTGTTGATGACGATGATGATGATGACTATGATGATGAACAATGATGGTGATGATGATGATGATGATGATGACGACGAGGATGATGATTATGTTGACGATGATGACAAACAATGATGATGATGATAATGATGATGGTGATGATGATGATAAGGATGATGACAATGATGATGATGAAGATGATGATGATGAGGATGAGGATGATGATGATGATGATGATGATGACGATGACAATGATGATGAACAATGATGATGATGTGGATGATGATGAGGATGAGGATGATGATGATGATGACAATGATGAGGAACAATGATGATGATGATGATGATGATGATGATGACGATGACAATGATGACGATGACGATGATGACTATGATGATGATGATGACGATGACGATGATGACAACGATGATGATGATCATGAATACTATGACTATGATGATGATGATTACGATGATGATTACGATGATGAGGATGATGATGACTATGATGGTGATCATGATGATAACAATGATGATGATGAGGATAATGACTATGATGATGAGGATGAGGATGAGGAGGAGGAGGAGGAGGAGGAGGAGGATGTTGACTATGATGATGAGGATGACGAGGAGGATGATGATGATGATAAGGATGAGGATGATGATGATGATGATAAGGATAATGACTATGATGATGATGATGATGATGATGATGATGAGGATGATGACTATGATGATGATGATGATGATGACGATGATGATGAACAATGATGGTGATGATGATCATGATGACGACAATGATGAGGAATAATGATGATGATGAGGATGAGGATGATGACAATGACGATGATGAGGATGATGACTATGATGGTGATGATGATAATTATGATGATGATTACGATGATGATGCCTATGATGAAGATTATGATGGTGAAGATGTCTATGTTGGATGCCTCCCTTACCCTCTACTAGCCATAGGTAAGGAGCCTAAGACCTCATAATGTCACCCATGGGCCTAAGAAGAAAGTAATGGTCAATACTATATTGTAAAAATACTCATACATGTGTGAATACCAAGATGTTGTTGAAGAACGTTAGTTATTAAATGGGATAAACATTAGTGAGTAAATGTTAGGTAGGAGCGCGCATGTGTATATTTATGCATAGGCTTTAATGTGTGCGCGCTATTATACATGCATGAGCACGCTCAAATATGCATGTGTGCACCTGTTACTAGTTAAAAAAATAGAGATATGGATTCCTGGGATTGCTACCAATTTTCACGGGTTTTCTACAACTATTCGTGCTTTTTATGCTCCTGAACTCTACAATTTGGCTCACACTCAATCATCACTCTTTCATCTATTGGATAGAATATCACTCTTGGAATCTAACAAACATATTCAGTGGTCTTTTAAGTTAGTGAATACATTCAAACTACATGTTTTCATTGCAAGAAGAGATCATTTTCAATAGGTATGGTGAATTGTAAATAATTGTTTCCATTCATAAGATTTCAGATCATTTCATTGATTTATGTTTTATCATATGCCTACAACAATATCTCTCTCATAGACAAAATTTAATTTCACACGAAGAATTCCCAACTTCGCATCTAAACAAGTCTCATATTCTCCATACAACATGAAGTATGCAATGTTAACTAATTTACATTTGCACATGAATATATTTTGATTTCACACAATGATGGGGTAGATGAATTTATCTCTTGAGACTCTTCAATTTAAAAAATACCTTTGAAGTAATCATGGGAGAGAGTCCATATTGAATAGTTCACCAAGTTGTCCATATTCTATATACAAGGTGAAGTATGCAATGTAGACCAATAATCATTTGCACATGAATATATTTTGATTTCCCACATGGATGGCATAGATGAGGTTCTCTATTGAGACTCTTCAATTTGTATAAAAACCTTTGAAGCAATCATGGGAGAGGATCCATATTGAATATTTCACCAACTTGTCCATGCTATCCTCTTCATGCTATATTTATCATAACATGCCTTTGATCTTGACAGGGATTCCTCTACCTCAATGTTTTCTCTTTTTTTGGGGGGATTTGCAACCCCATCATTGTGTAATTAGTAAATTTGTTCTCTTAATAGTTAAATTGTAACTTAATGAGTGTAATTTATTTAATTTATTCCCAATACATCCAAACACCAATTTGTGTCTTCCCTCACAACTAATTTAGTTAATTATGTTGGAACGCGTCATGTTTCTTGTATAATGAAACTAATACCTTATTCGTTGCTTCTGATGCAGGTGTAGAGCTCATAGTTTTGATAAAGAAACTCTTTGAGATGGGAAAATCATGTAACAGATCAAGAAAAACTAGAAGAAATATTCCCATTGAAAATGAAAATGGGGTAAGAGAAAAGTTCAGGTTAACAATGGAGAAGGCGAGACATGGTCCAGACATTTCTATTGATATTGCGACGAATCCTAATAGAGTTGATGTGTCATGTCCCAAATTTTTCATTGGGTCACAATGGCCTAATAACATTTACCATATTCATGAGAGTTTGCCAAATTGATGATAAGGGTCAAATAATTGCCAAGGAAAATTATTAGTTTCCTAGGTTGGGGGTGGAAGCTTTGGGATTTGGTATAAGGGGGATAATGAATGATGTTTGAACATCATAATGGAATAAATATTTAATAAATATTCTAAATAAATAAAAGCAAGAGAAAATTGAAGTGGCAATGGAGCATGGAGACACATGGAGAGAATGGGGCCCACACAAGCTAGAATTTATGTGCCACATGGCATCCTCCTCTTGCAATTTTGAATCCATGGGAAGCCTAAAGGTTCTTGGATTATTTAGAAGGATAATACACTTGTCTATATGAATAATAGGTTGAATTTGGGAAGAAATGTAACTTACATGGAAGAGGAAGAGTCATTTTGGAGCTAGTGAGACACTTGGTGTAACGTCCCCAACCCTCTGACCGGTGAAGAGGACGCTACTGAACCATCAAACGACCAAGAAACTAGCCCCATGAATAAGAACATGCATATAATGCTGCAACATGATGCTTAAAACAGAAAACATGCAAGGATGCATAATTAATCAACATACAGTGGAAGCAAACATACATTCGAGCATCAACATGTTCATCATTATTCATCAATAATAAATATAACTACAGAGATGAAATGGTCAAGAATACTCATCTTGTAAGAAATCATCCCGCAACCAGCTATGTCGTTGTAACGTTCCACCCAACCATAGGCCAGCATGCTCATCAATCTCTCAGAAACACTGCCACCTCCGAGCTGGGCATGATTCCCCAAGGAATAAGGGACTAAGCAGGCTGACACATAGCCAAGGATACACAATACAGCCAAGTCAACACAGTTGGGTTTATCAGGTCGTCAAGGAGCTAGGAAAGGCTGAATGCTAAACTGGTACGCCCATGGAAAATCTAAGGACACCTACACCGGATCTAGCTTGACTTCTAAGACACTCACACACACCCGACACCAGGAATCAGTCCCTTCTCTACTTCACAGTCCCTCAAGCCTTGACTTCCCTTGCCAGTGCTCTTCTGGGGTTGTGGAGAATGAAATCCATCCATCTAACTCTCTCTGCGTGGCTCCCAAACCCAAGTTTCTTAAGCATACCCAGCCTTCAATCCCACTCCACACAGTCTGAATACCAACCACTGCATACCAGCAACAAAACAATCAGTTCACAACTCTGTGAAGAAAACCAAAGGAAACAGGGTGACAACCCAAAGATGGTGAATGCAGCTCAAGCCAAACAAGGTGATTCAGAGTTGTTCTTGGCCCTAGCATGGCCAAAACAACTTGGCAGAAACCCAAAATATACTTTCACACACAGCAACCTGAAACCAAGGGAAGAACAATAGCCCCAATCTCACAATGAAACAACGATAGCATTACACAGTCCGCAAATGGGAGAGAATCCAAACTCCCAGCATTGACAGGGGAAAACACATACGCAGACCAAAAATCGGGAGGGGGAAACTTACACCATCGAAATCGTGCCTCTCAGGCCACTCTTCAAGCTCACCGCAGGAGAACACACCCCCGACCTACGCGTGAGGTAAAACAATACTCCTTCCGTGAAAGGGGAAAACTTGCATAGACTACAATCAGCCAAAATTTGAGATCAGACCCTCCAACTGCCTGTGTGAGATGAAAAAGATGAAAGCGCGAGTGGAAGAGTGGAGAGAATGGAATGTTTCCCCTCTATCCAAGCGACGTGAAGAGGAAGAGTCCACTAGTGGAGTGGGAACATGGGAAAGGACTGACAGCCCTGCCACACCCACCACTACTCAGCAATATCTTCCCCCAACTAACAGACACCATAATTTTAAATGGGTGGTCAACACATGACAAACTCCCAATGGCTCCCATAGGTTAGATAATCCCCCCCTTAACCTTAGGAAATCATGCCCTTTTCATTAACGTTGCACCATCGTAGCTCGCTGTAGGTTTATTTTAATTAATGTGCATATTTACATGATGTCAAAACTATTATGTGCCTGATAACACGATATACCATTGGAAACAATCCCAATTGCCGAAACATAACACAACCAAATTGATGGTGGGGCTTTTGCCTTTAGCTCCACACCACGATTAATTACAATATACACATCATGTATCTTTTAATGCAACCAGGGTCAAAACCGGGGATATTACAATCCCCTCCCCCTTGGAATAACACCGTCCTCGGTGTTCCAATACATAGGAATACATATACAATTTGCACATCAAAATTTCAAAATTTTGCAGATCTGTCCCATGTTCAATTATTTACTTAAACTTTTAGGACCAAGCCCCTCGGCTTCCACGAGCTTCTCTTGCTAGTTCTTAGCTTTCGGATCATCCCCAAGTCTAGGAACTTTGTAGCTGCTACCCTCTTTATGTTCCCTTGTTGGGAAGTCCCAATGGTAATGATGTCCTCTACATTTTCGACATTTAGTTGGCTGCTTCATCTTTACCTACTTAATTTCCTTTGAGTCTTCATGCCTGGAATGTTTCTTAATGGATCGCTTGGATGAATGTCCCATCATTGATCCACTTTCCTTTCCTTTACGGATTTCTCCCAGAAGGATTTTTACCTCCTTTTGCAAACAAATAGAGTCTTTCAAAATGTGGTGGTTCATCTCATTCTGCCTTTTCTGTATCTTGAGCATCTCTCCAAGATTCTCTTGGGTCTTGGCAATTGTTTGAAGATGTAGAAATAATAGATCAATGCTATGTGA
>LPNX010936289.1:108003-133502 GCA_001517045.1 Pseudotsuga menziesii | reverse complement strand
AGGTGCCACCTAATTAAGCTAGTGGGTGAATAATTAATCAATAATGATTAATTATTTTATCCTAAGTTGTGAGTGGGTTTAATATATTCCAACAGAAGAAGACTTCCAGCCAAGTCCAACATCTTTTGGTCTGCTGCCATGAGCAATGTGCACTACTGGATTTCACTTTTCTCACCTGTGAAATGCATCATTGAAATTCTGTTAGACTAAGCATAATATAGGCATTAAAATCAGTCAATTAATTGCCCAGTTGGCATGACAGTCCAAGTGTCATCAAGGATACTTTCATATTTTTCACGCCTTCCTAGCAGGCACATGAGCTCATTCATGTCCATTTTTGGGCAGAGAATTAACTATTCCAGCATTCACAATTTATTTTAAGCAAATAAACGAATGCATTCAACAATCTTTTGTTTTCGCAATGCATTAGTATATATATATATAAAAGGAAAGCGAGAGCAGCAAGAGTTTTTTTTTTCCCTCTTTGTCTTGTTCCATTCTAGAACCCACACCACCACTGTGGTTTTCATGCTCTCAGCCTCTTTCACTTCACCATGAATGCTGGACCAATCCCTCTTGGTCATGACACTTAGTGTCTCTGGTCTATTTCAGACCTCTCAACCATGGAGCCTCCCCACATGGTTTGTCTTGGATGCTAGGACCTTCACAGTCTCACTAGAACCTTTTTCATTACTGCTCATTTTGAGCTCTTCAGGATAGTCACATGTCCACATGCACCCCTAGGATGCTCTCATAGTCCTCGCTCCCAGCGATACCTATATTCAAACATTGAAAATATTCACATGTTTAGTTTATTATTAGTTTATTCTCAATGGTTTTTATCTCTTAAACAAGAGCTTAGAATATCATAACCAAATCATATACACATGTATATTCATAAGCAAGAAATTGCAAAATAATCCAATACTTATCTGTATTGTGCGTTTCCTCTTTGGTCCACAGGATCTTGCTTTGCTTTGCAAGCCTTGGAATTGCCTATGGACTTGGATGTTAGGTCAGCACACAAGCTGCTCCTCAACATCAAATAATTAATTTTTAGCCAGTACAGCTTTATGCCGACTGGGATGGAACAAATCAGCCAAGCCAACACAGTTGGGTTTATCAGGCCATCAACAAATCAACAACGCACTTATATCAACAATACACTTATATCAACAATGCACTTATATCAACAATACACTTATATCAACCATGCACTTATATCAACAATACCCTTTTATACATATCAAGCACATCCAACCCAACCTTCAGTGGGGTTTATCAGACGGTCCAGCCAAGCCAATACACAATTGGGTTTATCAGGCTGCAAGCAATCAAGCCAATACACTACTGGGTTTATTAGGCTACTCAGCCAAGCTAGCTACCATACTGTAACATTTTCACAATTTCCAGGTTTCATTTCCAGAAACCAAGAAACCACTCCCTTCTCTACTCTTTAGCCCCTTGGGAATGTTTCCTTATCTGTGCTCTTCAGTCCCTCAAGAATGTTTCCTTCTCTGTTCTCTTCAGTAGAAGGTAGGATGATCCCAAGCCATTATCCATTTAGTGTGCAACACCAGAATGCATCTATTTAGCCTGGCAACACAAGCAATATAAGCAAACTCATTAGCGTTATTGTCATCATATTTCATATCATTCACTATCAAGTATTGAGACACCAGGAGTGCATCCACTCCCTAGGGTGTAATCAATATTGAAAACCCTTTCATGACCCGACATCGGGGAAAGTGTGCACCCTTTTCCAGTGTGTGCCATGTAGGCCCTATTCATACTCAAGCAATCGGTCATAATGGAAATAAAATCAAAACATGCTCTGCATATGGAATTTTAACAATTTGACATGCATATTCTTAGCTAAGGTCACAAAACACTTATCCATTTGCCGAGGCAGTATTCCTTCGTTAAGGAGGAATGGGGGCTCCCTTCTCTGAGTTGACAATCCCTCAGTTTTCCATCCCAACTCCTTTTTACATTTCATATCCACACATGTCTTACCGACATAATCTATACCATCTCACTCATGTTGCTTACCAAACATGTAGTGCAGATGAGACATTTCCAAAATGTCCAATGGAGTTTCACCCGAAATCCATTTCCATGATAGGGGAGAACCTCCCCATAAAGTTTGTCTCCTTTAGGCCATCACACATGGTATTCATGCAATGTGTACCCCTTGCACATTCATCAAGTAGCCAAATAGTCAATCATTATCTAATAATACAATCCAAATTGATTGTTCCATAACCAAGCAATGACATTAGTAATTAAATTCAATAGGAATTTGCAACTCTGTCTACTACAGAATTGATTTGCTTAGCAATGAGGTGATCCTCATTTGTTGGTCTCTTGTAAGCAGCACCACTATTCCCATTATAATTTTATGCTTACTAGCTTCACATGAACATCCACTTACAACACGTCCTCCTGACACAGTTCTATGCAAGCCAATAGTGATTAGCAGTTGTCAACAATTCTCAAATCTGAAATTTAGAAATTCAAATTGATAACCCATTCTGCATACAGACTATTTTCACAACCATGAGACTCTTCTCATGAGATTTGGCTCTTTCACATGGTAGATTCCAGTCTTTGTCATGGTCTTACCCACTTTTCCATGCCCCAAACAATCTACCTGAAATCTGAACTTCAATCAACCAAACACTTGGTAAGTCTTGATGCATATAACTTTTTTCATTGCTGCAACAATCACTGAAGAATTTTCATGATTATAGAATTCAAGTACTTTCAGCTGTTAATCACATCAGTATCACCAAAAATCATTTTACTTCATGCGAATCATTATCATACTTAAATTGCAAGGTATGGTCACATCATTTATGCAATCTAAATGAAATGTTTAGATACTCCTTGCTTCACAAGCGCATCATTTGTACCACCTTGCCCTTCCATAGAGAATTTTCGGCAGCTAATCGATCATGACTACCCTCTTCATGCACTTACTATCCTGCATTCATAAGAGCTCTTGAAATGGTTCCAGAATTGTCATCAATTCATCATTTCAGCCATTAGTTATTCATAATGACACATGCACTATCTCGATGCATTCATGCAATGCATCACAAAATTTGCACCCATACTTATGTATGCATATCTACAACATTTACTCATACTTTTCATATGTATCTATTCAATACATAACCACAAGATTTATGAAATATTTTAATGCATATCCACTCAATGCTACCTTTCATTGATTCAGAAATGTTATGCATTCAAACATACCATGCATGGCCTAACCATCACTACTTCATATAGGATGCATTACTATAATCAAGATCATCAGTAATTACTTTGTTTGGGCTACTAAGCTCATAACAACATATACAGGCATGATACCTCTCTATATGGATGTAGTATAAATTTTAAATAACCACATGGTATGAAACCTATTGCTTTTACCACTCCATGCAATTGTCATAATTAAACCATTACCTGCATGGATCCTACTTACACCCTTGACATTACTAGTTTGGTTGGTCTCTTGTAGGAGATTGCAGAATTCTCTCACCAACTTTTGACTCTGGACTTGTTTCCTTATCCCTTTCTCCATACGATTTTTGGTCACATTCTTCAGCATCAACAACATATTCAGCCATGTCCATGTTGTCGTTGGTTTTCCCACTAATGCCAACACCAATGTAATAATTACCATTAGTGGTTCATTATAAATGTATAATTCTCACTACTCTTACCAACATGTAATATCCTATGCATGAAAGGAATATCCTCATACATTTTATGTACAAAACTTATAAAATGTAATTCTAATTAGCAATACAGGGTTTAAGGAAATTTCCCTTTTCAAGTCCCTCATCTTTGCATGGAACTCCTCTTCCACACAACAGCTAGTTTGACTTCATAGTCCTTGCTACCTCTGGGAATGCAATTCCTGGATTTGTCCATATTGACATCAACACCTTTCTTTTTCAAACATCCACTAGTACTTTGTAGCACCACATTCAAACTCTGGTGATTCCTCCTTGTTCCTTGCTGGATAAGCTTTCCAACGCCTATCCACATGTTTCATTCTGACCTTGGGTGTGAAAACCACACCGCTTCTAAAATGATGATTTTCACCAAATTTAGGCAGAACACACAATTGTATTTTGGTCTGAAATGTTAACTTCAGCCTTCTAGAATTTCTTCTCCCTTTTAGCCCTGAAATCCTGCTGAGAATTTCACTGAAACCGCTGAAATCACTGAAAAATCCACTTTGAAAAACTCAAAATTTCCTTTTTCAGATCGGGTCTCATCCCATCTGAAATTCCGACACTTCGGTGATCTAATTAACAAATTTCTCCAGTGCTCATCGATGACCCTATCAACAATAATTTTCCACCGTATCGGTGGTTCCATCGACTATAGTTTTTCGATGTGAGCCTTCTGGACCATTTATTGGCGAGGCCAAGGTCTGTTGCATATCGGCAATAGGAAACACTGATCACTACAGCATCGACAATCGGAACCATTAATCATCGGATGGATAGTCTCTTAGGAGGCTGCAACAGTAGGCAAAAATCCCACTATGGGTTCTACAGACCCTAATACTCAATCGACTATTGGAAGTTCTATCCACTGTGGCATCGGCGATCGGAGCAACTGACTACTGTGACATCGGTGGTCAAAGCAACTAACAACTGTGGCATCGGCAGTCGAAGCAACTAAAAACTACAGCATCGGGTAGATAGTGTCTTAAGCTACCGCAATGGTGGTCACCAAACTAATTGTGGGTTCCCTGGACCCTTCATCAGCTGTCAGAAGCACTAACCGTTCGAGGGATAGTTCACTTGATAGCCGCAACGGTGGACGCATAAACAGCTAGACTTTTCTGATGTTCATCGGTGGTCCGATCTTCTAACATTTCCCGATGATGTCCATCGATGGTCTCATCGTCTAAAATTTTCTGATGTTTTCTTCACTAAGATGAAATTTTGGAAAATTCTCCCTCTTTGCATAGGCTCCTCAAGGAACTAGTCTTCGCCATCGTTTCGGCAGTCTTCGGAAGATCTCTGCTGAAACTGCGGCTCTTCCTTCAACTAATAATCACTGATCCACTTCACTAGTTTTCGGCAACTTCATCCTCTATTTGTCAATGATCCCATCTTCTAGTCATTGGCGATCCAATCAGCTAAACTTTTCCAATCACCGATGGTCTCGTGACTTAGAAAATTTTGGGAATTTTCTTCTTAGTCTTCCACCGCATCATCTCCCCAAAGAACTAAATCTCGCTGACAATGATGACGTTTCGATGACCTCATCGGTTAATCATCGACGATTCAATCCTCTAATCATCACCAATCGTCGATGATTTCATGACTTAGAAAAAAATTTGAGAAGATTTTCCTTTTATCCTTCTTTCCGCCGCCACTGTCAACGGCTTCACCAACTAGCATCTTGTCTTTTTCGCTGATGTTTCAGTGCTCATGTCCTATAAATTTCATCGATCAATCTACTAATCTCCGCCGAAACTGTGGGTACTCCATCCACTAAATCGCGCCGCTATTTCGGCGGTCTTTCGCTGATGGCTTCCGATGGAAGTTTCCTCTCCTCCACTTTGTCAGCTCTTCTTTCCACTATTTGTCATCGATCCAATCGACCAAATTCCACTGATTGCTTACAGTTAATCATCAAATTTTATTTTTAACTAAATGGAGCCGGCATTTCATCGGTCTTTGGCCAATCTCCACTGAAACTGTGGCTCCCACATCCTCTAACTTTAACCGACGATCGACGAACACTTAGAGAAATTTCTCAATTTCTTCCTTCGTCGGGTGACATTCCAACTAGATGATCCACTGCATCGAAAGAGTTTCCTACTTATTCTTTCGATGAGCCGATGGTTCATGCACTTATGCAATTTTTGTGGAAATTTTCTGATCTTCGTTGGTCAGAAGGCAACTTGCCTCTGCTAGCTGAACTTTCATGGCCCTCTGAGGCCCAAGTGCTACAATGATGGCTTTTCCACTGCATCTTCATGGCCCATTCATGCCCATGCTACAACATGAGCTCTGATACCACACTGTAACATCCCCAACCCTCTGACCGGCAAAGAGGATGCTACGAACCATCAAACAACCAGGAAACTAGCCACATGAACAAGAACATGCATATAATGCTGCAACATGATGCTTAAAACAGAAAACATGCAAGGATGCATAATTACTCAACATAGAGCAGAAGCAAACATACATTCGAGCATCAACATGTTCATCATTATTCATTAATAATAAATATAACTACAGAGACAAAATGGTTAAGAATACTCATCTTGTAAGAACTCATCCCGCAACCAGCTACGTCGATGCAATGTTCCACCCAAGCATAGGCCATCATTCTCATCAATCTCTTAGCAACACTGACAACCTCGAGTTGGGCATGATTCCCCAAGTAATAAGGGACTAAGCAGGCTTACTCATCGCCAAGGATACACAATACAGCCAAGTCAACATAGTTGGGTTTATCAAGTCGTCAAGGAGCTAGGAAAGTCTGAATGATAAACTAGTACGCCTATGGAAAAGTTAAGGATGCCTACACCAGAGCTAGCCTGACTTCTAAGACACCCACACACACTCGACACCAGGAATCAATCCCTTCTCTACTTCACAGTCCCTTAGGCCCTGACTTCCATTACCAGTGCTCTTCCGGGGTTGTGGAGAAGAAATCCAGCCATCTAACTCTCTCTGTGTGGCTCCCAAACCTAGGTTTCTCAAGCATACCCAGCCTTCAATCCCACTCCACACAGTCTAAAGACCAACCACTGCATACCCGTAGTAAAACAATCATCTCAGAGCTCTGTGAAGAAAACCAAAGGAAATAGGGGGACAACCCAAAGATGGTGAACGTAGCTCAAGCCAAACAAGGAATTTTAGAGTTGTTCTTGGCCCTAGCGTGGCCAAAACAACTCAGCAGCAACCCAAAATATACTTGCACACACAACAACCTAAAACTAGGGGAAAAACAACATCCCCAATCTCACAATGAAACAAAGACAGCATTACACAGTTCACAAATGGGAGAGAAGCCAAATTCCCAACATTGACAAGGGAAAACACATTCGAAGACCACAGATCAGCATAGGAAAAATTACACCGCCGAAAGTGTGCCTCTCAGGCCGCTCTTCAAGCTCGCCACAGGAGAACACACCCCCGATCTGCGCATGAGGTAAAATAATAATCCTTCCATGAAAGGGGAAACTTGCACAAACTACAATTAGCCAAAATTCAAGAGCAGACCCTCCGACTGCCTGCGTGAGATGAACAAGAAGAAACCGTGACTGGAAATGTGGAGAGAATGGAATGTTTCCCCTCTGTCTAAGCGACATGAAGAGGAAGAGTCCGCTGGTGGAGTGGGCACATCGGCAAGGACTGACATCCCTGCCACACCCACCACTACTCAGCAATAACTTCCCCCAACTAACAAACAACAGAATTTTAAATGGGTGGTTGAAACATGGTAATATCCCAATGGCTCCCATGGGTTAGACAATCCCCCTGCTTAACCTTAGGAAATCATGCCTTTTTCATTAACATTGTACCGTCGTAGCTGGCTGTAGGTTCATTTTAATTAATCTGCATATTCACATGATGCCAAAACTATTATGTGCCGGATAGCACGATATACCATCAGCAATGATCCAAATTGATGAAACATAACACAATCAAATCGATGGTGGGGCATTTTCCTTTAGATCCACACCACGATTAATTACAATATACACATAATGTATCTTTTAATGCAACCGGGTTCAAAACCGAGGATATTACACTTGGACTATATTCCCTAGCTCTATGACAACAATGATGAAGATTCTATGACACCTATGACACAAATCAGACCTGAAGGTTGACATCAGACTTATATGACATTTCAGGTCAAAATAGAGCATCCAATATAGCTCTCATGTGAGTGGGGTAAGCTCAATGGGTTCCTACGCAAATTGGGGGAAGATGGAAAGCTAGGAAAGGGAGGACACATGGCAAATCATGATCACACACCCAAATTCGAAATGGCTTGACTTTTTGGATTTATTAGGAACCTTAGAAGGCTAAGTATGTTTATAAAATACAGGAATAAACCAAGAGAATGGATTTTGATCATTTTATAAATTGTTATTTGTGAATTGTGAGAACTAGTGGATGACTAGTTTTCTTGCCTTAGCCAATTTCGAGGGTGAAAGATTCCCATACAAGTTGGTGTTTGGAGAGGCCACTTAGGTATTTAAAGGATATTTAATGGAGTCTTATTTGTAGGTTTAAGCTATAAGAAATCATGTGTATTCTTCTATTGGAGCACTCTCTCTCAACTATTTCCATTTTTCACACCATATTCATACTAATGGAGGGATTGCGCTTTTGGTGAGATATTGATCTCTTTGGGGAAGACTCTAATTCCCATTATATTATGTTATGATTTATATTCTATTTATTTCATGTTAATAATACTCTCAGGTATAAATACCGAAAATAATTCATGTAAATATGTGGACAATGAAGAAATAGTGTCATTTCCCTACTATCTTGTTGTGAACCATTGTAATGGGGATGATTTCAAATCGGAAGAGAATTTAATTGTAAATTTATGATTTTAATAAATTAAATATTATCTTTTATTCATTATCATAAATTTTCAATTCAAAATTACCAAGAGTTGTGTGTCAAAATGACTTTTAATGAGCAAACAATGACCATTTCCACTCTATTTTCATACATGCCATGGTAATGCTTATTATTTAGATTGGAGGAATGTATATATGATAAATGTATGATTAATTTACTATAATTAATGTTTATTTCAAGTCTCATGTTCATTAATTAAGCATAATAATCCATTTTACTCATTTTAATTGCATTGGGAGAAGATTTGGTGCCTTTTCCCCAAGGGTCGAAATTGTGATTTGGGAGCTATTTGGGAGAGAGTAATAACAGTATGTATAAACCTAAAAATGATGCATTTGAGAAATTAAAAACTTACCTCACTCATATCCTACCTCTTTTCATCAATTTGAGTGACATTTGGATCATTTGAGGAGCCATTTCCGACAATTACCCAAGGGGAATTGGAGCCCCAATTTGCTAGTAAAGACTCCTACTTTGAACAGAAGATTAAAAACGTTTCCAGAAGTAATTTTTTGGGTCCAAAATAATCCATGAAAATCCCTTTTAATTTATAATATCATTCATATACCTACTGAGAAAATTTGGGAGCATTTGGGTCAATTTGGAGGTTTAGACACCAAAACTAGTTAAGCTCGAAATTGGGGAAAAAGTGGAAAAATTGATCATTTAATAAAATTTCAGAAAGGGGAAATTTAAATGGTATCAGAGCATGATATTGGAAACTTATATGATTTGATATTTTTGAGTACAATAATTTATGGACCACCATTATATATTGAAACCCAAAAGTGCTTTTGTTGAAGAGGAAACTATGACTAGGGATGAAAAGGGAACCTCATATGATGGTGAGGAGCTTATAAAAATTATGGAACCTATATTTGAAGACATGAACAAGAATATTATGAAAGGATTCGAATTTTTGTCTATCCAAAGTTGGAAAAAATATATTTATTCTAATAAAACTAAGGAGGAAAATGTATCAGTTTGCTCAAAGGAGAAAAAGGAGGAGACCCATAAACCACCTAGTTTTGAAATAGGTGAAGCAGAAGAAGCAGTACATGAAGAGGATTGAAATTCACTCCCAAGTGACTCTAAAAAATATGAAGAGACATCACATGAGTATGAATAATTTTCTATTGAAAATACTGAAGATCATTTCAAGACATATTTTACCTTGGAAATGAAACAAAGAGTATCTACTGATGGATGCTTGAACTATTAAGGAGTACCTACTAATGGGTGCTCACACCTCTATGTTGGTGACATAGTGATCACTTTGGAAAGTGTTTCTGCAAGAAAAACTTCCATTACACATGAAAATGAATACCTTGTAGTAGTTGAATATGAAACAATATCAACTTCCCCATCATCACTTGGGCTTCATGAAGTTGGTCCAAGCAAGAAGGAAGAAGATGAGGAGGTTAATTTTCAAGAGCCTCATTTTCTTGAAGGGTCCTTAAATATGAATGAAAATAATATCCAATAGGACTTTAGGATAGTCCATGACACTCAAGCATTGGTATCAAATTCCTGTTAGAGAGCTACTTCCTTGGAGGATCCATCCTTCGTTGAAGACATGGAGAATATTCAAAGAGCAATGTGAAACATCAAAGGTAATTTCATGTCTTTGATTTTTGATAGAAAAAATTAATTGAGCTTAGTGAATGGTTACATGAATCCTACTTGAATAATAATGTATTTATTCATAAGATCACAATTCAAAATGAGCAACTTCTTTAAAAGTTGCAAGACACTTGTTTTTCCTCCTATGTTTCAGATTGTTAAATAGTAGATTGTTTTGAGGATTCTCATGACACGGTGGATCATGAAAAATGTGGAAATTTGAATGTGTTTGATGTGTTTGACGATGAAATTTAAGAGATCCAAACACTTGATGTGGTGGAAGAGGAACTTGAATTGTGTCTTGATGAAGGTTGTGCAATTTTTAAAGAAGAGCATGATTCCTCTACATTGGAACCAATCTATGAAAAAGGTTTCACACTTTTGAAAGAGCTGCATGATACTGCCCATATGGATCCTTCCCATGATGAAAATTTTGCACTTTTTGATCATTTGGATTTTGGTGGAGGTTCTTCATTCAGTCCTTGGATGAAAGAACACATGGTTGATTATATTGATGCACATTATATATCTTTGGAGCAGAATTATGGGACATGGGATCCTCGCCTATGTCATTGGAGCAGATTTGATTGGTCACTTGAAGCTTGTATGCACTTGGGAAATGGTGGTCTACTTACTTGGAGGTATAAGCACTTTCAGGATTTTTTTATTAGGAACCTCTTTGATGTACATATTTATTATGTTGTTATGTACTTTAATGATATATATTATGTACTCATAATGTTTATAAGAATGCATACCAGAAAATGGGATACCAGAATTCTCTTTCCTGATGGCATGGGTTGGAGAGCACTGTTATTTCTTGGAGTGCAATACATGCAATGGGACCTTCGGATATATTTTTAGTCCCATTGATTTCAATTTTTTTTGGAAACAAGAAGTATGGAAGATGGATTCCCCACTGAATAAAGTTATTTTAATCAGAGTAGTGCAGCAGCAAGCATGGTGGTTCCTCTCTAAAATCTTCATGGAATCTCAAAGACTCAAAGTTGAGAAACACAGTGGCACCTTCAAAGAATCATATAGAAATCATGTTCTTCAACACCCATGTTTGAAATTGCTTGAGGAAAAGAAAAATTGGGAAGGGAGGATTTGTCATGTCACAAATTATTCATTGGGTCGCAATGGCCTAATCACATTTACCATATTCATGAGAGTTTTCCAAATTGATGCTAAGGGTCAAATAATTGCTAAGGAAAATTACTAGTTTCCTAGGTTGGGGGTGGAAGCTTTGGGATTTGGTATAATGGGGAAAATGAATAATGTTTGAACATTAGAATGGCATAAATATTTAATAAAGAAGCTAAATAAATTAATACAAGAGAAAATTGAAGTGGCAATGGAGCATGGAGACACATGGAGACTATGGGGCCCACACAAGCTATAATTTATGTGCCACATGGCATCCTCCTCTTGCAATTTAGAATCCATGGGAATCCTAAAGGTTCTGGGATGAGTTAGAAGGATAATACACTTGGACATATCCATCATAGGTCAAATTTGGAAGAAAGTAACTTACATGGGAGAGGAAGAGTCATTTTGGAGGTAGTGAAACACTTGGACTAGATTCCCTAGCTCTATGACAACCAGGGATAATTTTAGGGGTGAATTTTATCCCAGTGGGCTATTTTTCCATGTTTTCTCCCAAAAAACATTTGCCATTTTGCATTTTTTGAAGCCTTATTTCCCCCAATTTTGATGGGGTAAAATTTTTTCACCCTAAAAATTGCCAAATTATTATATAAACGATATAAAATCCTTGGAAATTAAAATATTTTTTTAAAAATATCTCCAATAATTTTATAGTTGGAATTTTAAGAATTGGTAATATTCGCCAACATTTATACACTTTTAAATAAGTATGGTTCCTTAAAATAATCCCTGATGACAACAATGATGAAGCTTCTATGACACCTATGACACAAATCAGATATGAAGGCTGAAATCAGACATATATGACATGTCAAGTTGAAATAGAGAATCTTAGAGAGCTCTGATGTGAGCTTGGGAAGCTCAATGGGTTCTTACTCAAATTGGGGGAAGATGGAAGCCTAAGAAAGGGAGGACACATGGAAAATAATGAGCACACACCAAAATTAGAATTGGCTTGATTTTTTGGATGGATTTGGAAACTTATAAGGATAATTATGTTTATAAAATATATGAATAAACCAAGAGAATGGATTTTGATCATTTAGGAAATTGTCATTTGTGAATTGTGGGAGCTAGTGAATGACTAGTTTTCTTTCCTTTAGCCAATTTCAAGGGTGAAAGATTCCCATCCAAGTTGGTGTTTGGAGAGGAAACTCAGGTATTTCATGAATATTTAATGGAGTATTATTTGCAGGTGTAATCTATAGGAAATAATGTGTATTCTTCTATTTCATCACTCTCTCTCAACTATTTCCAGTTTTCACACCATATTCATGCTAATGGAGGGATTGCGCTTTGGGTGAGATATTGATCTATTTGGGTAATATTATAGTTCCCATTATATTATTTTATTATGTATATTATTTGTATTTTATGTTCATAAGACACTCAGGTCAAAATACCCAAAATAATTCATGTAAAAATGTTGAACAATGAAGAAATAGTGTCATTTTCCCACTATCTTGTTGTGAACCATTGTAATGCTGGTGATTTCAAATTGGGAGAGAATTTCATTATACATTTATGATTATAATAAGTTAAATATGATATTTTATTCATTCTCAGAAAGTTTCAAATCAAAATTTCCATTGTGTGTCAAAATGACTTTTAATGAGCAAACAATGACCATTTCCACTCTATTTTGATATATGCCATGGTAATGCTTATTATTTTGAATGGAGGAATTTATATATGATAAATTTATTATGAATATATTTCCAATAATGTTTATTTCAAGTCTCCTATTCAGTAATTAATCACTAGAATCCATTTTACTCATTTTAATTGCATTGGGAGAAGATTCCGTGCCTTTTCCCCAAGGGTCGAAATTGTGATTTGGGAGATTTTTGGGAGAGATTCATAACAGCCTGTATAAACTGAAACATGATGCATATGATACATTAAAAATTTCCCCTACTCATCCCCTACCTCTTTTCATCAATTCGAGTGACATTGGGGTCACTTGAGAAGCCATTTCTGGCAATTACTCGAGGGGAATTAGAGCCCCAATTTGCTAGTAAAGACTCCTACTTTGAACAGAACATTAAGAAAGTTTTAAAAATTAATTGGGGGTCCCAAAACATTCCTGAACATAATACTTAAGTTCTAATATCAATCATGTACCTAATGATAAAATTTGGGAGCATTTGGGTCAATTTGGATGTCTAGACACCAAACTTTAGTTAAGCCCGAAATTGGGGAAAAAGTGGAAAAATTGGTCATAATAAAATTTCAAAAAGGGTACATTACATGATGACATAACAACCTCTAATTCAAAACAATGGGTGTAGCTATTTCATCCAACATACCCAACTAAAAATCCAACATCAACACAGTCTCCAACGAACAATCCATCAACGAGCCATGTTGAAGATATTGAAGACATACGTATATTGAGAGACGGTGAGTATCAAGCGTTGGACCTAGGAGCAATGATTAATTTAAAATATATCCAAGAATACCACAACCATATAGAGCACACTCCCAATATGTACCAACATGTGAATGAAGCACCACAACAAAGAAACCCTAGGATTCGTAGCTCATGTCCACCTTCCCTACCTCGAGTGTCTACTGCAAGAAGAGGGACTCCTAGACATATCAATGTGGATAAGAGTTGTCTGTCAGGACTTGAAGGTAATTTTCCCAAATGCACTATCGATTGGCAATGTAGCAAATTAATGAAGGACTATTTTGAATCCAAAGGTGATGCAGGTAAATTTCAATTATTACTATGTTTGTTAAAGTCAAATTGTTTAGTTGTTGTTAGGAGAATTATGGTCATAAAGATGGTTAGAATTTCAGAGGCTAACAATCATATTGTTAGAAATATCCAATATTCTTTTAATGCAATTGGGAAGACGTCTCGTACTAAAGATATTTTCACGGCTCCTCGTGCGTTATCAGAATCATTTGTAAGCAAGTCCACACAGAAACGTCACCTACTTTCACACACTTCTTACATAATTAAATTAAATAGAAAAATTGTTAAGAAGTACTCTGTTATAAGAGAAAATATTCAGTCTCTAGGTAGAAAATATTGTTGGGATTTTGTCGTCAAGTTGCCTCGTCGAGATATGAATCTAACTGATGTTGTTAAGGACTTAGTACAAACGTTATGGTATGATCATACGAGACCTTCATCTAACCAAAGAGATGTGCTAAAAATGAGAAAAGGTTCTGCTGAAGGTGAACCCCATGTCAAACACTTCCTTGACACAAAACGAACTAAACTCTATGAGAGATACAGGAATGAACACACACAATTTAACATGGGCAAAAGATCCTTTGAGAAATGTAAACCATGGTACACTCTTATATGCATTGATCAAAACACATGTTGTATATACCATGTAGAATATGAATATTTGCATGAAACGTATAAACATATATTTTGTGATTTGCATACTAACCTTGAGTAGGGCTGCAATGAATCCGTAATACCACTAAATGCATCAAGATATTTTATCGTCAGCATCATGTGTCCAAGGCATGAAGGACAAAAATACTATGGAAAATAATTTCTATATGGGAATTGTTCCAAGTGTAGTGGGTTTTCTCTTTTCAACAGTTGCATTCATGGAAGTGATGAGCATCAATTTGGCAATATGAGCGTGGAGATGCAGAGCTTCAAGTACGTAACCTATCAGTCAGATAGTGTAAAGGAAAGTAAAAAGATTGCATTGGTGAATTCACAGGTGCAAATGATTATTGCATGTTTTTCCTCTTACATGTTTAGTTTCTACATATACATTCTTTAAAGGTCACATTCTAATACGACCCTTGTTTTCATGGAAACATGTACGGGTATGTAATTTTTTGATGGATTTCTACAAGAAAATCGAGAAATATGTTCAACATGTTCATGTAGCGTGATGGCAGGATGAATAGTACAAAAAATGTAGGGACAACTTTCCCATTGGGACCATATTGTCAATTATGGATTTTGCAGAAAACTACACACTTCAGCCACAAAATGAAATTCAGAGTCAATAATACCATTTCAACCATGTCAGCATCATGGTACATATTACATATAGGCATGGCCTTGAGAGCAGCATTAACAACAGGATAATACAGAAGGAGACAAACTTTTACATAAGTGATGACAGATTCCATGATCTGCATTGTGTGCAACATTGTTTTCGAATTTTATATGATCGACTAAAGGAAGGATATATATATATGGATAAGCATTGGATATGGTCAGATGGTTGTGCGAGCCAATTCAAAAATTCCTGAGTCTTCCAATAGATAAGTATGTTACATAAGACTTATAATGTGCTGCATATATGGAACTACTTTGAGACCACGAACGATAAAGGTGATCATGATGGGGCTGGTGCATGCATCAATACTGCACTACGAAGGGAGGAGATGAGGTTTACCAGAAACCCCCATATCAAAGATGCAGAATCCATAGTTCAATGGTGCTCTGCAACAATGTTAGACCGAACTAAAGTGCAACATACATCAAGAGGGGTAGGAAGGCTAGTCAGGAATTTTTGGCATGTGGTTGACATAGATCAATCTCTTTCCTATAGTTGTGGCACAGTACCAGGAACACATTGTTTTCATTCGGTTCGAAGATCAAACAACCCCCTATTTGAAATATGGATGCGGAAACTTGTTTTCTTTTGTAGCCCTTATAGCAGTGGTGAATGGGATGAATGTGAATGCATGGATTGCGTTGATCATTGGGATCATGTGTCACTTGCAGTAGAACCATGTGTATTCAGTCAAACAACCCACTTAGAGGAGGTTCAATCAACGATTTCAATAGACTACGACCATATCTTGGATCTTGTAGAACCAGGACACATATATGCAGTTGTTTCCCCGAAAGACAATGAATGGGGCATAGATTATTGGTTGGAACAATACATTTGAGGTAATCAAATCCTGAATGGATCATTGATTGATGATGAAGGAAATGAATTTCCTATTGGATTGATGGTGGTTGAGGGTGAATATCTTACACTTGATGGGAAATCATGAAGAACTAGTGGGCATGTATTGGTGGATTACAAACTAGGTTATGTGGTTTATCACTTCTCAAACTTGATTGTTGCCATGAGCATCCATCTACATACAATGTCAAATAAGAAATAAACCAAGGTACGTTACTTCTTGCCTCATTCATAGCACAAGATATTGATGGAGGAAATTAGCAACAGAGAGGATCCAGGCGGCTATATTGAATGAGATTGGGTAATTTTGTTTACACTCCACTTGGGTGAAAACCTAGTTTTCATAATCTGGTCTAGAGGCATTCTTGGGCTATGCAAAGATGAGGGGGAGGGCACCCTGGCCATAATCCCATGCCATGATCCCAATCGAACCGACGGTTTGTACATCGGATCCTTGGTCAACGTTCTATGGTGAGTTGCAGTAGGCCTGCAAAATCCATTCAGGGACACCTAGTCCAATTCAAGGTCGAGGTCTCCATACCAAAGCTGGTGGTGATTTTCACATCCGTCGGCTCCTGCAAGTGTGTTTTTGCATGATCTCCATGGGCACGACACCCCCGGACACCTGGCACATGGTTTTGAGGGTTGGTGCACCATTTCGAGGGTTGCATGAACCCCACTGGGGAGAAACCTTATTTTTCAAAATTTGTCCTAGAAGCATGCCCAGGCCATGCAGAGATGGGTGGAAGGGGACCCTGGCCATAATCCTGTGCCACGATACCAGCAGAACCGACGGTTCTTCCATCGAATCCTCTATTAACATTCTATGTCGAGTTACAGTAGGCCTGCAAAAGTCGTTCAGGGACGCCTGACCAAGGCCATGCCAAAAACACCTATAGGAGCCGATGAAATTGAAAATATCTGCTCAGTTTTTTTTTGGGACCCCAACCTTGAAAGCCACCCCTAGTCGCTTGGAATAGGGTTTTGTAAGGGCAGTGCAACGTTACCAGGGTTGCATGGACCCCATTTTCATATAGCATTCAACTCAACATAACTCAGTAACTGGAGGTCAGATCAACGAGCCGTCGACTCCATTGGTCTCCTGGCATGCCATTACCTATAGTGGGCCCTCTCCACCATGTTTTCATGGACCAGTTAGTTCATTGTGCATCAGTTTCATAAACTAGGGTTTTTCTCAGTTTCCTTCAATGCAACTCTTGTATTGGTGGGTCAACTCTTCAAAACCCTCCACCGTGCCAATATTGGTAGTGTTTCCATATCATGATTTTCCATACACACTTGTTGGAGCCAACGACATGCAATCTTGTTTCTCTGTTTGTTTTTTTGCTCCCGGACCAAGAGTGACCAAGTATCCCGGAATGACATTTTCATGCTACTTTCAACTCGACATAACTCAGAAACCGGAGTTCCAATAGATGAGCAGTTGAATTCGTTGGTATCTTGGCATTCTATTACCTTTAGTGGTCCCTCTCCACCATGTTTGCATGGCCCAGTGAGTTCATTGTGTATCGGTTTCGTAAACTAAGGTTTCGCTCACTTTCCTTCAATACAACTCTCGCATTGTTGGGTCATCTCTACAAAAAACTCCACCGTTCCAGTATTGTTAGTGTTCCCATATCATCATTGGCCATACACACTTGTCAGATCCAATGGCATGCAATCTTGATGCTCCATTTGGTTTTTCACTCCCAGACCAAGCGTGACCAAGTGTCCCTCGATGACATTTTCATGCGACTTTCAACTCGACATAACTCGATAATCGGAGGTCGGATCAATGAGCCGTCGACTCCGTTGGTCTCTTGGAGGTCCATTACCTCTACTAGGCCCTCTCTGCCATGTTTGCATGGCCTAGTGAGTTCATTTTTCTTCGGTTTTGTAAACTAGGGTTTTTCTCAGTTTCCTTCAATGCAACTCTTGCATTGATGGGTCAACTTTGCAAAACCCTCCACCATGCCAGTATTGGGAGTGTTTTCATATCAGCTTGGTAATAAACACTTATTAGAGACAACAACATGCAATCATACTGCTCCGTTTGGTTTTTTCTCCCACACCAAGAGCTACCAAGTGTCCTTGAACAACATTTTCATGCGACTTTGAACTCGACATAACTTGGCAACCAGAGGTCAGATCGATGAGCCGTCGACTCCATTGGTATTCTAGCATGTCATTAACTCTATTGGTCCCTCTCAACCACGTTTTCATGGCCCAGTGACTTTCATTGTGCATCCAATCATACTTGTGTTATTCAATTTGGACATTGCAATCATCAAATATGACTATTTTACTAAAACCACTTGTTTAAGCCTAAGCATGGAAAATTTTAAAGATCATGATTCCTTAAAGTGTAGAAGCCTTGGTGAATATTTATGTCTTAGACCTCCTCACACATGCTTTTTCTTCTGTTTTATTTTATTTTCTCTTATGTAGAACCACTTAGACCATATACCTAAGCTACAAGAGAAAATAGCAAAAAAATTAGGGTTTCACAAATTACAAACCATAAACCTAAAAACTAGGGTTTATAAATTTACACATATAACTACAAACTAGGGTTTTATAAAGTAAAAAATCACGTACATAGAGATCATGTGCTATGTTAGTATCACTTATGTAGAAATACTTAAACAAACTACCTAAGCTACATGCAGAAATTGAAAAAAAACAAGGGTTTCATGAACTACAAACCACAAACCTAAAAAATAAGGATTACAAATACCTAGACCATATACCTAATCTATAAGAACAAATGTCAAGAAAGCTAGGGTTTCTTCAACTAGAAACCACAAACTTAAAATCTAGGGTTCACATATTTAGACATAGAACTACAAACTAGGGTTTATGAACTCATTAGACTTATATCATTAGATTTGTTAGTCTCACTTAACTAGAAACTAGTAGAACCATATACCTAGAATATATATACTTGCACTACAACATATCTTGGGTTTGATGAACTGCATTGGATGTAATTTTATTTTCAATTATGCATGTGGTTGAAGCATGCTAGTGGTGTTGATGGGACGTTATCATCATATTGTACAAAGTCAACATATTTTCCAACCGACATACATTGACATAGACCCCAATCAATCCACTTTTCATGAAGATAGGACTGCCAAACTAAGAATGTTTTCCAGCGAAGTCAAAGTGATTATGACAGTCCAAAACACTAATTTCCAGCTTGCCAAAATGAGTGTATAATCCCAAATTCAAGTACTAATCATAAACAAGAGCTGAAATGGAACTTTGAATTAGTGCGAGGTACTGTCAAAACAAAAGTATTTCCAGCCAAGCATTTAGCATTATGACATTCCTATATTTCACTTTTTATCTTGTCAAGACAAACATACAATATTTTAAGTAAACATCAGTGGTAAACAATTTTATAAGTTCCAAGTTTCCATGCCAATGGGACTCTTAAACCAAATCAAATTTCCAGTCAAGTAAATTATCTTATGATAGTCCAAGATGTAATTTCCAGTCAAGTAGGAATGATAACAAGTATATTCACTTGGATTTTGATGACACAATGACTCGCAAGAAATTTAAGGCATTTTCTTGTATTTTTCCTAGTTATGGATGTTTATATACCACTGTCAAATTTGTTTAAGTATGGCTGGGAATGATGGTTTAGATATAGTCCCTTTAGGGTGTCTTTGTGCCACTTTAAATTGGGTTATGGACAAATTTGAGATGAGTCGTTAGTGAGTGGGAAAGATAGGAAGGCAAAGAAGTGAACTTACGCTATGATAGGTGGGTAAGAAGGCTATTACGGCTGCCCTAAATAGGACATTACAATCAAGCAGTTAGGGTAGCTTAGGATGAGTTAGTGGTTGTCTAGGGCTGTCCAAAATGGATATTACAGCTAGAGATATTATAGAGCCTCTTTCTCCCATAATTTTTGAATGTATGAGCTGTGGAAGATGAGCAATGTTTTGCTTATTTCATTATGGTTTATAAAAGTAGTGCTCATGAAGTTATAACCCTAGCTTATGTGAAGTAATCCATGCTCAAGCTTTGAAGTATTTCATTTGATTAGTCTATAAAGAATATGTGACATATGACTACAATCCTAGGCACGCTAATATACAAACAAAAAGGTACTTTATAAGAGGCCACAAGAGATGGTTAGGTAGGGTTGTTGTTGGGGTTTCCCTCCTAGGTTTAGGGTTTCATTATTAATTCTAAACCCTAGGTTATGCATGCTAACTGCAAAACACTGTTTGGGTCATGGTTTCCTCATTGATTATAAAGCCTAGGTTATGCATGCTAACCTTTAAACTTCAGTTAGGGTTAGGGTTTCCTCGTTGATTCTAAACCCTAGGTTATGCATGCTAAACCTTAAATCGTTAAAATTGAAACAAGTACAATAGATCATTAAATTGCAAGTGTTTATCAATAGCATAACAAATATGTATGTATCCAATGAGAGTAAGCAATGTCAAATTTGTCTTCAAATGGTATGAATTGTCAAATTGATCAAAATCAATGTTTTCCAAATAGATGTAACAAATGCAAGCCAACAACAGTCATGTTCAATATGATTCTCAGCTCATCAATACTATGAAATTTCTAGTCAATAAAAGGGTAAGAGAAGATCATATAGTGTTAAATTTGTATGCATTTTATTGTGAACATACAGACTTTATTGGTTCATCAACAATGAGTATTGCAAGCGTGTCAACTGTAAACTACTACTTCATTCGACATGATGTATGCAAATCTATAATAAATGGAGAAGTAACATAAAAATGTGAAAAATGATATATTAATATACACAAATTTCCAATCATATACAGTAGTAGTGAAAAATGGAACATCATTCCCAATGTCTATACAATGGAAACTCATGTCGTATACAAAATATGGAAACTCCTGACCTATAGAAAATATGGAAACTTGTGCCAAAATGCAACATCATGGCTATAATATGTAGGAGGGTCTCTCAATCCTCTTTCCCACCCTCGAAGCTCCCAGGTGCACCTCCAAAATCTATCTTCCTCTTCTTTGAGCTAGAGGAAGCTCAGTTCTTCTGGCCGATTCGACCACCTCCCCTTGGGCTCTAAAATGATAACAATCAAATGTCAACTCCTACAGGAAATTATACAAGTATAAAACATAATTTAAAACTAAAAATTATGTTTTCAAATATTAAATAGCTCACCTCAGATGAGACCATAAGTGTTGAGTGGGCTACCCTCCTCTATGATCCAAGTCTCTCTGCAATGCCACCTAGCAACATTTAAATAGTAAGATAACTCATACATTTTACTTCCTATGATAAATTTTCATTAATATTGCATGATATTTTCATAAAGTAATCAATCTCACTGTGAACACAGTAGGCTGATCCTGGGGGCTGGCAGTTGGAGTAATTGGCTAGTCCTCAAGGGTGGTAGTTGGAGCAGGGGGCTGTACAACCTACTCTAATGCTAGGGTGGATGGCATAGTGAAGGATGTAGCCACATCAAAGTTGGATACAAAACTAGGGGGCACAGTGGGAGATGTCTTGGACTGGAGTGGGCGAAATGGTGATGTACGACGATAAACCCCAACTGGCTGTAGAATGGAATGGGACACCCTGAAAGAGGAAATGAGGTTGGTGGGGGGATATGGGGGAGGGGGATGAGGTCTATGATGGGAAAGAGGGATTGGTGAATTTGGATGGATGGTGTATTGTGGTGAGATGGGGGAGGGTGTGAACATGGGAAATTTCAAGGGAGGGGGTGGATGGGTGGGGTGGCGAGGAGTGAGCGAAGGGTGTGACGAAGAAGGGGGAGCTTGATGGAAGTGTGTTGGTGGATGGGTGGGGCATGGGAGAGTGAGCAAAGGATGTGGCAAAGAATGGGGAGCTATATGGAAGTGTGGTGGTGGATGGGAGGAAAGGGATGGATGGAACTAGGTGGGGAGGGATGCAAGGAAAGGGAAATGTATGCCAGGGGCTACACCTGGAATATATGGTGGGAAAAAAATAGTCAATGGAGAGATAGTGACACTGACATGCCTATGTACTCAGACCTACATGCATATTCATGGCCTCATACATTAGTACATAAAAAATATAACTATACCAATCTAAGCCATCAAAACTAAAATTAAATTTATACTTTACTACAAGATACTTGATCAAGAGGGGATTTGCTGAACCCCAGTGGGGATGGGTGTTCACTCACTCCTGTGGACACCTGTTCATTTGCACAAAATATTTAGATTCAATTACTAAATATTAACTACATTGGATGACAATATTAAATACTAACATTAAATTTAATTACTGAAATAAAAATACCTATGTGTATGGTGTCACGATGTCCTCTGCAACTGCCATGGCTCCATGTAGGTTGAAGGAACAACCGTCCTCCCACCTGGGTGTTGGAGACTTTGCACAGAATAGTTTTACATTAAAACAAATCAAATCATCAACATATGATTCTAAGTTAAATTTATTATAAATTATGATATTGGATAACGTATAATCAATACTTGAACATTAAATAAAATAATAACTAACCTAGTGTAGGTAGCTCTCTATGGCATGTTCCTGCATGGGAACATGGCATGGATTCCCACAATGAGAACAACGATGTGGAATTGGTCCCGTCAATATGGATGGATCATCCTCGCTACCACCTATAGCTAATATCCCTCGCCCACCACCAGGGGGTTGAGGAAGTAGGTTTGGCTCTCGCTTAGGTGCAGAAGGTCCTTTGAGTGGGTTTCAGTGGGCATGAGGTTGATCTTGGGATCAACCAAAATTGAATCCCTAGAAATCGGTGATGTAGAAGTAGTTCACACGGAACCCTAACAAAAACTAAGCCCACAGGTTTCTGAGAAAATAATCTGGGACCTCGACATTGTTGCATGGAGGCTTGTCAAAAATCATGAACCATCTCTTCCTCTAGTTTTCTTTCCATGGATGGTAATTACACTAGTCCATGGAAACCTGCCTCTTCCTCACATATCAAGGTTGTCCTGTTCTCAGATCTATAAATTTTCTCCACAGTTGGGATTTTGTGATATTCAGGCTTTTTAAATCCTCTTTGGATATACCAGTGCCATAATGTTCTCTCATTTGAGCCCTATATTCGCTCAAATTGGTTATCTCACTATGGGAAATGTTTATTGACTCTATTATGTTTTGTAGTGATGTGGCGAGGGAAACACGAGAGGGTTCCCTCATGTTCTTCAGTTCATCACTCAAAATTCTTAATTTGTTTAAATCCCCATGCAATTCATCTTCGGGGTTTTCTTCATTTAATTTGGGGTTTGGGTCCTCTGATTGGTTTGTTTCATTCCTTTCTTGGGATGGTTCATTGGTATTTTTCATTATGTTTAGGTAATTTATACCTACAATATCAAATTTTTCCCATTTCAATTCATTTTCCAATTTTTTTAATTTTGTATTTTATTTGAAAAACAATAAAAAAAAACATCAAAATAAACAAAATAAATGGCATTCCTACTCCATCTACCTTAATTCAACGTCATGGGTTTTGTTTTATAGTTCGACACTTTCGTTGGGCTCCTTGGGGGTCATTTTTGCCTCCTCGGGGATTGTTTTCGTGTCCTTGCATGCTCGTAGGTGGGTTGTGAACAAAACAAACTATTCACTATTTTGTTTTGTTTTTTAATACACGGGGACACGTGTGCGTCCGTGTGTGCGATCGCACAAAAAACGCATCACACGTCCACCTACGCGATCGCGCCATTAGGGGCGTGTGCGCGCTCCTATTGTCCACGCTGATAGTCCTGCTTGGAGGTTCGCCACTACCGAAGCAGGACCATGTGTGCGCATACAAGGGTGTGTGTGCATTCTTGTTTTGGTACACTCGCGCTCCCATTGCATCATATTTGGGTAGCAAGTTCTTCCAGGCACCCAATAATTTTTCCACCACCTCATGGTCATATATTTAATCACCATGAGGTCTCATGTGATTCACAACTATCATTAACTAATTATGGAATTGATCTATAGTGTGTGTATCATTCATTTGCATATTTTCAAAAAATTTCCAAAATTTTCCTAAGGGTTTGTAATTTAGAAACTTTCACTTTACTTAAACCTTGATAGTTTGTCTCTAAAATATCCCATGCTTCTTTGGACTTGGTTACAGATACAATTCTAGGAAAAATTGAATCATCCATAGCTTATTGGATGAGTGAAAGTGCATTAACATCTTTCTTGTGGTTGCTTTTCAAGAAATTTTCATGTGCTTGTGTTAAGGACAAATAAGCTCCCTCATGTGGGCGTTCTACATACCCATTTTGAACTAAATCCCATAAATCTTGTGAACATAGAAGAGTTTTCATTTTTATTGACCAAAGTTCATAATTCTTACAAGTCAAATGTGGAACCCGAGGTTGTCCTCCATTGCTATTGGAAGCCATAGATCATAACCTCTGAAATTTATTCTTCTTCTTTAAACAAAATCCTTTGGTCTTTTAATTTTCTTATGGGCCTTCACTTATTTACTGCTTTTCCCCACTTAGTGGTTTCCAAAGTATCTCAACAATTTTCTCTCTGAGAGACATAGCTTCAGCTCTTAAGTTCCATCCTTCTCTTTTGCTCACTCCAACAATCATAGCAAACAATATAATAGATTCTAGGCTTCAACTACATTCTTTGATACCAAATTGAGAGGCATAAGCAAATAGCATACAAGAAAACAACACTCAATATAAAATCAGAAAAGCCCCAAATATTTTTGGTTAATTGCTTAACTTCAAACTACGTAAAAGCTCGGTGCATTAGTACATTAAAACATTCATAGATGGGTAGTTGGTTCACTAATTCTGAGAGGCATATCCATCCATCCCTAGAAACATCTACAACAAAATAATTGCTTCCTTGGCAAGTGAACTTGTTCTTTGCATAGTTATTTAATTCACATCTTATTTGCAATAACTATAACACTTGGAAAATGTGACAACAATAAGTTGGATATGATAGCGGTAGATGATTGTAATAATGCCAATACTATGTTATAATTTTAAATTGTATGTATATAAGTTAATTGAGAGTATATATTTCTCTTAACAATCAAAACCTTTGAGGTGTAAACTTTTTCTAAAGTTTAGCATTATAAAAAGAGTTTACACTTCAAAGAATTTGATCTCT
>LPNX010936289.1:79589-106375 GCA_001517045.1 Pseudotsuga menziesii | reverse complement strand
TATTGTGTAAAAAAAACCTATCAAATCCCATGCTTATGGAGCATTACTAACTTACTACTGAAATAAGTAAGAATCTATTGTATAAATAAAGAAAAAAAATAAGCTATCTCAGTAATTGGGGTGAGAACAACTAACATATATTCATCGCCACTGTAATCAATAAACAATAAACATAGCATTGAAATTAAGAAATTAATTTATTAGATGAGGAAAATGTTTGCTCCATAGCATTGAACTTAATTTATTAGATAATTCCAGGAAAATGTTTGTTCCATTATAAGTTGAACAATAGAGTTTAGGTATGACAGAAAATGATGAAAATTCATGAGATGTGTTGATGTTTCTAGTATAGAGTTGAAGAGTAGAATTGGAAAGCTTTCTACAAAAGAGAGAACCGGAGAGAGGAAGTAATCCACTATCTAAAGAATTGATTGATCCACTAGAGGAAGTAATCCACTATCTAAAGAATTGATTGATCCACTAGAAGAAGTAATCTACTATATAAACAACTGAAATAGGAGTAATATACTATCTAAATAATTGATTGATCTAGGGGATGAAGTAATCCACTATCTAAAGAGTTAATATGAGAGTGATCCACATAAAAAGAGTAGATATTAGATATTAATCTATAACTAGGGTTTATATTTCTGAGACGATACTAGCATAGACGACTTCTTCCAACCATTAACATTTAAATCGATATCTTAAAAAAATGAATGAGAACCAATCTTAAAAAAATGAATGAAAACCAACCTTTTAGCTCCCATAAATGAATAGAATCTCTGAACCACAACTTCTTGCCTACGTATCATTGTTTCGTTAGTTATTGTTTGACAATATTTTATGAAAGGAGTGAGCATTCCATCACTAAGGAACTTGAGTTTCTGCTATCAAAGTAGGTATCTCACTTATGGATTTGGACATCCTGAAACCACTTATGCATAATCTAGTATGATATCATGACTTCTAGCTCTACTAAATATAAAATGTAAAAACATAATTGATCCAAAACATCAACACAACTATGGATAGCTTCAAGTTGATTGAAAATGTATGGAAATATAGGAAAGTAAGGGATAAAGAGTGACCTCTCTAAATCCATTTCAGTCTATTGAGTCTTTCCACTCGACTAAAATGAGGGTAGATTGGTGGGAAATACACACTAATCATAAGTAATCCTCGATCTTCATAAGCCCCGGCACTACCGAAAAGCCACACATCTTCCCTCAGTCCTACCTACATACCTGATTTGAAAACGAGCATGCTCATTGAAAGAAATCGAGTACTTAACTATTATGAAACTCTAATCCATGTACTATCTATAAACAGTTCTAGAATACAATTACATGTCTGGTCCATTCATTACTGGCCAACGATGAACAAGGAAACTAGAAACAATTAGATGCATGCATTAGAGTTCATTCTATGGAATGGAGGGAATAAAGAGATACAAACCTCCTCCATGATTTCGACATGGATGGCTTTGGTTCACATGAAATAATATGCATGACATCCAAGATGGAAATCATTGCACTGATCGATCATAGAGAAGAGTGAGACACCTTAATTTTTCTGATAAGCTTCATTAAGAAATTGGGATAGAAAAATATAGACTGATCCATCCCTTTAATCAATATTCTAGATCCCTTCCTTTAACCATTAATTCCTTAGAATTACGTAATATAGTCTCAAAAATAACCATGTTCCATGGCATTGGGGAGATCCTTGGCTAGATCCTAGAGGGCCAAACCACTTCATTAAATTCTTATTCCAAGAAATTAGAGGCTAAATTTAGCTCCTAAAATTTGTTTTGTTTGTTTTCTTCTTAACTCACATATTTTTGAAGAAGTGCACTATGGGTACAACCAAATGAAGAAGTTAATAAGAATGACTAAGTAGCTACCATTGATGAGCAAGATGAAGATTTGAATGTTCTCCAAGAAGAGATGAACTCTATTCATATTTTTTCTGACAAAATTTTTCAGTGTGCACTTAAAGTAGACAACAATAAAAATCATGTTGAAACAAAAGAAGACTTGCACTATGTTCCATAAGCAAAAGAAGAAGCTGAAAAACACCTACTTAACATCAAGATCTAGAAGACAAAGAAAAAAAATCCAAGTACACATCAAGGAAGAAAGTAAAGATGCAATTTTTAAGAAAAATGTAAGCCTAGGTGAGACATACACCAGCATGCATCTTTTTACATTGATACTGTTGAAAGTATTGTCCTAGTTGAGATTATGGGGGTGTGTTAAGAATTTTAATCTCAACCGTCCATTATGGTTATTAGTGCATTTATGTGGTCACCTTACCTACAATTAGTGACCCATGGTATTGACCCACTATTTTGCTGTTATGTAATCCTATATATACATTTGGTTAATAGTATTAAGGGATTCCATTTCCCATACAACTAATATTCCCATTGTGTATTCCATCATAGTGTGCTTCTTGTCTTTAATGTTTAACAATTAAGAGTCTAAAGGAGTTTATTAGTTCTACTAAACCTTGTAGCGGCTAGATCCAATACCACTTTCAAACTACACATTACCATGCCATTGAGTTATTTTCATTTTTATTATAATTATTTATTACAAATTTTGAACAACCACCATAGAATCAATCTAAACATTACTAGAAAAAGCATAGGTAATATTCCACCCAAAAATTCTAAGATCTAAAGACCTATGACATAGTTAAGTGAATCTAAGTGGATGCCAAACCAGCTAAACATCTACTAATGCTTGCCCTACAAGGGATATAAACAAATCCTATGAAACTTTCACTAAGACAATTCTTGAACAATATGGTGACCAAGAGGGAATTGGTTTTGGATGCACGAAAATCATTGTTTATTGGGCAAGACTACTTACAACATCAATGTGTATCATAGTAGGACTTTTCTATACATAAATTTAGAGGGAGTTTCAAAATTACCTAAGGGCTGATGCACAATCATGGACTCCTTTAAAGACACTTTAGATGCCACATAATACTGAAAAAAATGAGAAACTATGACTTTAGGTGAAAATTAGGGGTACTTCCCTAACTTATTTGAAGATGAAGTAAAAAGAGAAAAGATAGGTAAATGAATCAGCTTTCATAATATATAGCATTTATGCAGACAAAATGTGTGTAAATGATTATAAAATTAGTTTCCGTGAAATTGGGTTTTCAAATTTTCAGCACATCTTAACATATATGTTTGTACGGGTGCAACAATATATGAGGTAAATGATGTCAATTTGGGATAAAATCTTGCAAATATATAAAGGACATATTGGCCTAGTGCAACACTATTTATTCAGAATTTTTCATGAATTATTATTTTTATTATTAATTATTGAAGTCACAAAATCTTGAAATTAAAACGTTATGTGCGGGTGCAACACTTTAGGGGAAAAAATTAATGAAATCCTTGATTCTAAATATAAGATCGTAGAGCTTGATCTCGTCTAGTGCACCATATAGTTTTCTTGGGAAATGGTGATGGAAATCAAAAGTTATATAAAAAACAATCGATGTATCTATTTTCGAAAACTGATGTGTGTCATTTAGAAAAATAATTATAAATAAATAAAACATAGTTTTGAAGGAAATAATTACATATTCAGAATCGTAAGATCGTACTCTACAATATTCTAGATTTTCATAAAACAATATTGTGTATGTCATAGCAAAACATGCCACTTAAACTGAGCGTATTGATAGAGTTCTATATGACAAGCAATAGACCTGGTTTATTTGTCCTAGCCAATAGGTTCGGTGGTCCAAAGCTATTTCCGAACATAATGCCAAACCTTATTATTGCCGATTTTTTTAATTTTAAAATAACACATATGCATTATGACACATATGCGTTATAGCTTATTCACATCGCATATGCGATATGAATAAGCTATAACGCATATGCATTATAACTTATTCATATTGCATATGAAATATGATAAAGATATAATGCATATGCGTTATAACACATATGCATTTTTGCTTAACTAATTTGGTACGAGAGTAAAAAAGAGTAATGGCATCCTTATCCCATTATAATACCATTTAGACAACACTGTGATGGACATAAATAATTCCTCTTTTTAACGGTGAATGAAGCAATGGGTTGTGCATCCAATAAAATAGGGTGGTGAACGAAGCCATGGGCTGTGCATCTAAGAAAACAATAATTCCTCCCATCCTTTAATCTATTCAGCTTCAAGGGAAAATTTGCAACATTTTTTTTTTTACTAGGGAAATCGCAACTGGGGCCATGGTACTCACATGACACGGGGTCCAGGGAACCATTCTCGCTACCACTATAACCCTAGGTGCCCCACACCCACCACAAGACATGGGACACAGGTAAAACTGGGTGGGATTGATCTCGTGACCTCCAATTTACAACAAGTGACTTCATAACAACGGAACTGCCAATGAGCCACACCCATGTGGGATGGAAAAATTTGCAACATTAATAGAGAGATTGAAGATTGATTTATGTCAATGCTCAAAGGACGTTATAAAGTCGCGAGAATGCTTCTTTGGTAGCTCTTTTGGATGTAAAAAATCTAGAACGAGTACCGATGGATCAACGTACTCTCTCACTGCAAACCACTAGTGATGATTCATCGATAGGCGATAGGTGACTTTAATCAACATTTTTATAGTTATCATTTTCTTTTAATCGTCATTGTGTTATTTTAATCCTTGATTAAGGATGTTCGGTTCTTTTAATCTTTGATTAATAATGGATGGCCAAAATTCAATCAAATGGCATATATATCTTAAAAATATTTATCATCCTCCATGTATAGAGCCAAAGTTTCAAATTCATTATTCTCATCATCATATTCATCATCCTCATCATCATCATCATAGTCATCATCCTCATCCTCATCATCATCACCATCATTGTTCATCATCATCGTCATCATCATCATCATCATCATTATCATTATCATCCTCATCATCATCATCATCATCATCATCATCATCATCATCACCCTCATCCTCCATCATCATCATCATCATTGTTCATCGTCATCTTCATCATCATCGTCGTCATCATCATCATCATCATCATCCTCATCGTCACCATCGTCATCATCATTATCATCATCACCATCCTCATCGTCATCACCACCACCATCACCATCATCATCCTCATCCTCATCATCATCATCATCATCATCACCCTCATCCTCATCATCATCATCATAGTCATCATCCTCCTCATCATCACGATCATTGTTCATCATCATCGTCATCGTCATCATCATCATCATCATCAACCTCATCATCATCATCATCATTACTATCATCATCATCCTCATCATCATCATCATCATCACCACCCTCGTCCTCCTCATCATCATAATTGTATCATCATCATCATCATCACCCTCATCCTCATCATCCTCATCATAGTGATCATCCTCCTCCTCCTCCTCATCATCATCATTGTTCATCATCGTCGTCGTCGTCGTCATCATCATCCTCATCCTCATCATACTCATCATCCCCATCCTCATCATCATCACCATCATTTTTCATCATCGTCGTCGTCATCATCATCATCATCATCATCATCATCATCCTCATCATCATCATCATCATCACCCTCATCCTCATCATCATCATCGTCATCATTGTTCATCACCATCGTCATCATCATCGTCATCATTATCATCATCATCATCACCATCATCATCATCATCATCACCATCATCATCCTCATCCTCCTCCTCATCATCATCATCACCTTCATCCTCATCCTCATCATCATCATCCTCATCCTCATCCTCATCATCATCATCATCATCATCATCATCATCACCACCCTCATCATTATCGTCATCATCACCACCCTCATCCTCATCATCATCATCATTGTCATCATCATCGTCATCATCATAGTCATCATCCTCCTCCTCCTCCTCATCATCATCATTGTTCATCATCATCATCATCATCATCATCATCATCCTCATCCTCATCCTCATCATCATCGTCATCATCCTCCTCCTAATCATCACCATGATCCTCATCCTCATCATCATCATCATAGTCATCCCCCTCCTCCTCCTCCTCCTCATCATCATCCTCATCCTCATCATCATAGTCATTATTCTCATCATCATCATTATCATCATCATCATCATCAACATTATAATCACCATCATCATCCTCATCATCATCATGGTCATCATCATCAACATCATCATCATCATCACCCTCATCCTCATCATCATCATTATAGTCATCATCCTCCTCCTCCTCGTCGCCATCATCACCATCATCATCACCATCACCCTCCTCTTCCTTCTCCTCATCATCATCACCATCATCATCATCATCATCATCCATCGTCATCATCATCATCACCCTTATCCTCCTCATCATCATCATCACCCTCATCCTCATCATCATCATCGTAGTCATCATCCTCCTCATCATCACCATCAGTGTTCATCATCATCATCATCGTCATCATCATCATCATCATCATCATCCTCATCATCATCCTCATCATCACCACCCTCATCATCGTCATTGTCATCATCATCATCATCATCACCCTCATCCTCATCATCATCATCATAGTCATCATCCTCCTCCTCAACATCATCACTATCATTGTTCATCATCATCATCCTCACCATAATCATCCTCATCCTCATTATCATCCTCACCATCATTGATCATCATCGTCATCATCATCATCATCATCATTGTTCATCATCATCATCACCATCACCATCATCATCATCATCATCACCATCATCATCCTCATCATCATCATCATCATCATCACCCTCATCCTCATCATAACCATCATGGTCATCATCATCATCACCCTCATGGACATCATCATCATCATAGTGATCATCCTCCTCATGATCACCATCATTGTTCATCATCATCGTCATCGTCATCGTCATCGTCATCATCAACCTCATCATCATCATCATCACCACCCTCATCATCGTCATCATCATCATCACCACCCTCATCATCATCACCCTCATCCTCATCATCATAGTCATCATCCTCATCATCATCATTATCATCACCATCATAGTCATCATCATCCTCATAATCATCGTCCTCATGGTCATACTATTCATTATAGAAGTTTAACATATCTCAGTCCAAGTTTGAAATGCATTTGATTTTTAATATTTTAATATTTGATAAGCATAGATAAATGTAAATTGCATATTCAGTGAGCACTAAATCACATATGCGATATATCCCATATGCGATATATCGCATATGCGTTTTGGAGATCATGTAAAAAACCTGCCCGTTAATTAAAAAGCATTGTATCAATATCGCATATGTGATATATCGAAGGTGCGTTATATCACATATGCGATATGTGTTGTAAAAAAAATGTTGGGTTGCGTCCTGTGGGCCAGGTTTGCTGTAGCAAAAGACATAATTTGTCTGAACCCATGCACAGAGAACTGTTCAACGTGCAATTTTAATAATTACTTATAGAATTCCATAGTTTTGTATAGGTTTGGGTGGATTTCAATGGGGAATGTACGTAATAGAGGTTGAAAGTTAGCAAGGAAGGTGTTTACACCGAAAGAAGCAGAAAATAAAAAAGAAAAAAAGAGGGAAGATTCAAGAAATCGTCGGCATTCATTACATGAGAAAATAGTTCCCATTCCCCCTCAACAGATACCCGGCATAGAGGCTGAGGAAGATAATGCAACACTAAAGGAAGCTGGTTATACGGAAGTTGATATTATTGATCCATTAGTAAAAGGACAATCTTGTGAAGAGTTCAATAATTATGTTACTCCTGATGCAGATGTGACTCAACAACAACCATGGTCGGTGGTTCAATATCCTAATCGAAGTTGTCAGCCTGTAGTGGATGTAAACGTCACTCCAACATTTCAAACGACAACAAATTTTGCATCAAAACGAAAGAGAAATCCTAAATGAATACAAGTGGACGAGAGCGAATTGACTTCCATGGAAGGTAAGGTGGCTAAACGCACTATCCTTCGTCATTCTTCTCAAATAATGAAACATTATTTTGATAACAAATCCAAAGCCGATAAATGCCAATTGTTTTTAGCTTTGTTTAAATATAGAAATATGGCAACTGTTAGAAGAAATTTATGCATAAGAACAATGAAGAATATCGAATCAAGTAATCACATTGTTAAATCTCTTGCTGCTGCATTCACATTGATTGGTAAAAAAACTCGTTCACAAGACTGTAATGTGGCTCGTCGTGTATTGGCTAGATCAATTGTATGTAGATCCACAAGACAACGTCGATTACTTAAATGCACATGACAAATTGTGCCTTTACATCCAAAGACACTTAAAAAATATTCAATAAGAAGAGACAACCTTGATGTAGAGGGACAAATGGAAACATTATGTGCATTTAGTGGTAGGTTTCCCCACAAAGACATGAAGTTAGTTGAAGCAGTGAAGGGCCTAGTGCAAACGTTTTGGCATGATAACACTAGGCCTTCTTCTAACACGAAGGATGTGTTAAAACATTGTAGGAGTTATAGAAACAATGAACCTCATGTTAAACATTATGTTGACATGACACAAACTCAATTGTTCGAGATGTTTAAAGTTGTCCATGTAGAGATAAGGCTCGGGCAAAGATCTTTTGAAAAATGAAAACCTTGGAATGTTAGAATCAATACCATCCAGAACACTTCTTGTTGTAGATACCACATAGAGTTTGACCTATATTACCATATATTTGCACATATACATCGTTTTTTGCATCCTAACCATGTGCAGGAATGCTCAAGTACAGTACCGCTAATGTCATCCAGAGATTTCATCCATAGCATAATGTGTCCGAGGCAAGATGGGCAGACACATTAAGTTAAAACAATGTGTAGACGGTTCTTGCAAAAATTGTGGTGGGCTATCATTATGGTCTGATTGCATCCATGAAAGTGAAGATCAATCATTCGGGAATGCAATTGTCGAGAAGCAGAACAATCAGTATGAGACATATCAGCTACATGTTGGGAAAGAAAGCAGGAAGATTAAATTGGTGACTTCACAGGTAAATTGTTGAATATTGACATATTAATATTCATGTACACATTTTTTTATGTGGTTTATTGACATATTAATATTCATGTACACATTTTTTTATGTGGTTTATTGACATATTAATATTCATGTATCAGGTGCGAGTATGTGATTTTATTCCAGAGTTTTGTAGAAAGATCCAATAGTACATTCAACATGTCGATATGGCACAGTGGCAAGATGAGCAATTCAGAATATGTCGGGGCACCTTCCCTCTCAGAACAATACTGTCAGTGGTTGAATTTGTGGAAAATTACACCCTACAACCACAAAATTAAATACAAAGTCAATACTATTACTAAGAGAAGGTGAGCATAATGGTGCATATCACGTATCGACATGGGCGAGATAACAATGAAGAGAAATGTGTGATACTGAAAGAAAGTCACTTCTACATAAGTGACGACTAGACCCATGACATCCATTATGTGCAACATTGCTTTAAATTATTCTATGATCATGTGATAGATATGGATATACCATTTTATCGTCATTTCATTTGGTCAGATGATTGTGCTGGACAATTCAAGAATGCACGTGTATTTGAATGGTTGTGTTTGTTGCACATAGAATACAAGGTGCCACATGTATGGAACTACTTTGAAACTGGTCATCGAAAAGGAGATCACGATGGTGCTGGTGCATGCATTAAAACTTCCCTTCGAAGGGAAGAGATGAAGTTTACAGGTGCTCACCTTTGAGACATTGCATGTATAGTAGAATGGTGTGCATCTGTCATGGGAGAACAAGCAACAAGGAAACACTTCGTGCGAAGAATATTTTGGGAGGTGACAAATGTGGAACGATCACAAACACATCGGGTGAACACAGTGCATGGAACTCGATAGTTTCATTCAATCAGAAGCATAGACAACTTGGCCCTACAAATTTGGACAAGATTGAAGGCTTGCTTTTGCAGTTTCTGTAGCATTAGTGAATGGGATGGTTGTGATTATACGGATACCATTGATACATGGGATCGAGTGACACTTGGCACCAATTTCAACGGGGTTAATGAAATAGACCATTTGGAAGATGATCAGACATATATTTCTACAGACTATGATCATATATCAGATCTCATACAAGCAGGTACATGAGTAGTACCTAAATTAGAAAATGCATTTATGTATTGTTTACTCGACCTGTGTAGAATTTAATTTATGTAGAAATTAGAAATGCAAGACCTTATTTACAAAATGTATTGTTAACTCAACCTATTTCCTTTCACAAGTTAGATATATGTAGTGGTTTCCCCAAAAACTAATGAATGGGGTTCTGACTATTGGTTGGCACGTTGCTTAGAGGGGAAACAAACCATTCCCAAACCTATTATAGATGATGAAAATATTGAATTCCCAACCAGCTTGATGATTATAAAAGGGGAGTACTTGACACTTGTAGCACAACAGAAAATGAAGGGTGGGTATGTATATCAAGATTATAGACCAGGAGCTATTGTATACCACTTCACCAACCTAGTAGATGGTATAAACATCAAGCTGCGTACACTTGGTCACAAAAATAGGTCACATGTATGATACTTGCTACCTCATATAGAGCATGAAAGATTGATGGACACCATCAACACCAGAGATGATCCAGATGACCTACTTGTATGAGTACATTGTCAGGTGCATTATTTAACCTTTAAAGTGAATTCTGAAGCACAATTTCAATTATTTAGCCTTACTTTATTCCCAATTTAAGAAACCTATGATTGACCGATACCATTCACAGACATAATATTATTCAGAGGATACTGGACACTATAAACATGATCGTACAACCTCGGGTGAGTTATCTATAAATCATGTTTGCACATTTTCATTGGGTTCTCTTTTTTCTCTTATGATGTTACTAATGTCTAGCCTTTCGTGTGCCTAGGATACAAACACCATCTACAACACATTGGAGGCACGAAGAATGGTGTCTTTAGACACCAACAAATAGAGTTCGGAAAATAACAAGCTCTCGATTTGTTGAAATTTACATTTCTTGATGTTTTTAGTTTAATATACATTTAATTACATTTCCATGTACAAATTGGAAACCAACTAGGCTTTCAGAAACACCACTTTGCATGCTATCACTAGGGTTGACAAGTTATGAGATGGAACTAGGGTTTAGTGAGCAATTTACAAGTTAAGGGAGGGAACTAGAAATTGGAAACCAACTAGGGTTGACAAATAATGAGATGGAACTAGGGTTTAGTGAGCAATTTACAAGTTAAGGGAGGGAACTAGAAATTGGAAACCAACTAGGGTTGACAAATAATGAGATGGAACTAGGGTTTAGTGAGCAATTTACAATTTAAGAGAGGGAACTAGAAACACATGGCCATGTACAAATCGAAAACCAACTAGGCTTTCATGAACACCGATTTGCATGCACCAACTAGGGTTATTGAGCTCTTTACAAGTTATGAGACGGAACTAGAAAAACATGGCCATGTACAAATCGGAGACTAACTAGGATTTCAAAAACACCAATTTGCATGCTATCACTAGGGTTGACAAATAATGAGATGGAACTAGGGTTTAGTGAGCAATTTACAAGTTAAGAGAGGGAACTAGAAACATATGGCCATGTACAAATCAAAAACCACCTAGGCTTTCATGAACACCAATTTGCATGCTATCACTAGGGTTGACAAATAATGAGATGGAACTAGGGTTTAGTGAGCTCTTTACAAATTATGAGACAAAACTAGAAATACATGGCCATGTACAAATCATAGACTAACTAGGCTTTCAAAAACATCAATTTGCATGCTATCACTAGGGTTGACAAATAATGAGATGGAACTAGGGTTTAGTGAGCAATTTACAAGTTAAGAGAGGGAACTAGAAACACATGGCCATGTACAAATCAGAAACCAACTAGGCTTTCATGAACACCAATTTGCATGCAATCACCAGGGTTGACAAATAATGAGATGGAACTAGGGTTTAGTGAGCTCTTTACAAGTTATGAGACAGAACTAGAAAGACATGGCCATGTACAAATCAAAAACTAACTAGGCTTTCAAAAAAACAATTTGCATGCTATCACTAGGGTTGACAAATAATGAGATCGAACTAGGGTTTAGTGAGCAATTTACAATTTAATAGAGGGAACTAGAAACACATGGCCATGTACAAATCAGAAACCAGCTAGGCTTTCATGAACACCAATTTTCATGCTATCACTAGGGTTGACAAATAATGAGATGGAACTAGGGTTTAGTGAGCTCTTTACAAGTTATGAGATGGAACTAGAAAAACATGGCCATGTACAAATCAGAAACTAACTAGGCTTTCAAAAACACCAATTTGCATGCTATCACTAGGGTTGACAAATAATGAGATGGAACTAGGGTTTAGTGAACAATTTACAAGTTAAGAGAGGGAACTAGAAACACATGGCCATGTACAAATCGAAAACCAACTAGGCTTTCATGAACACCAATTTGCATGCTATCACTAGGGTTGAAAAATAATGAGATGGAACTAGGGTTTAGTGAGCAATTTACAAGTTAAGAGAGGGAACTAGAAATTGGAAACCAAGTAGGGTTGACAAATAATGATATGGAACTAGGTTTTAGTGAGAAATTTACAAGTTAAGACAGGGAACTAGAAACACATTCCGATGTACAAATCGGAAACCAACTAGGATTTCATGAACACCAATTTGCATGCACCAACTAGGGTTGACAAATAATGAGATGGAACTAGGGTTTAGTGAGCTCTTTACAAGTTATGAGACAGAACTAGAAAGACATGGCCATGTACAAATCGGAGACTAACTAGGCTTTAAAAAACACCAATTTTCATGCTATCACTAGGGTTGACAAATAATGAGATGGACCTAGGGTTTAGTGAGAAATTTACAAGTTAAGAGAGGGAACTAGAAACACATGGCCATGTACAAAATCGGAAACCAACTAGGCTTTCATCAACACCAATTTGCATGCTATCACTAGGGTTGACAAATAATGAGATGGAACTAGGGTTTAGTGAGCAATTTACAATTTAAGAGAGGGAACTAGAAACACATGGACATCTACAAATTGGAAACCAACTAGGGTTTCATGAACACCAATTTGTATGCTATCACTAAGGTTGACAAGTTATGACATGGAACTATGGTTTAGTGACATCTTTACAAGTTATGAGATGGAACTAGAAACACATGGATGTATGTACATATTGAAAATCAAATACGGTTTGTAGGGTATGATGTTAGTATTGTAGAGTATTGTACGGTATAATGTATGTTAGTATGGTATGATGTTAGTATCATAGGGTATTGTAGGGTATGATATGGTATACACATGGCCATGTACAAATCGAAAACCAACTAGGCTTTCATGAACATATTACAATGGTATGGTATGTTAGTATGGTATGATGTTAGTATGTTATGTTATGGTATGTTATTGTATGGTAGTATGGTATGATGTTAGTATCATAGGGTATTGTAGGGTATGTTATTGTATGTTAGAATGGTATGATGTTAGTATCATAGGGTATTGTAGGGTATGATATCATATATTACACATCCATGCATGACTTAGTGTTATCATTGTTAGTGTATGTAATTTAGTTAGTGTATGGTATGCTTATGATGTTAAAAAATTGAGGATAGCCATAATGTTAAAAAGTTGAGGATAGCCATAATGTTAAAAAGTTGATGAGTCATAAATTCTTCCTTTAGGTATTGGAAATTCATAAGTTAGCACACATGTGAACCACACATATCATGTTCCAAGATCAATTCAACCATATATGTATAAATTTGAACCTTGCTTTATATTATATATGTATAGAAATAATGTTACAAAAATTGGCATGCTACATGGCCATAATACAAAATAGTGGATCAAAAAGTACATCTATTTGTATATGAATATTACATCTATGTATGCCCCCTATACATTTATTCTAGTTATCCCCCCTTTTGCTGCCACTGCCAATGTCTTCGGAGAAGTCTAGCTTTCTTTTTCGACTGCTCACTGGTGATCCCCATCGCTGAACAAGAGGGATAGGTCGCATCAGTGGAGACTGCAGAAAAACCAATTTTTGTAAGTTAGTTTACCAACCTTTAAAAATTCTATGTACATTTGTTCAAATTCCAAAACCAAAATAACATTTTTACTTACTATACGTGAGTAAGTAATGGTGGGTCGTAGTGCCTCACTAACAACGACCCTGATTGGGTGTTCTTCAAGCACCACTTGCTCACTATCATGCTGCATAAAAAATATATATATGCTAATGTCAACAAATATACATGTACATTGGGGGGGAAAAGGTGGGTCACCGATTTGGGTCTCTTCAAGCACCAAATAAGAGAAAGCGATACACAAACGTACAAAGAAAGCGATACATAAATGTACCTGTTGGCTCGTCAAAGGTGGGTCACCGATTTGGTGCTCTTCACACACCGGTGCCTCACTAGAAGCCTGCATAAAGTAACATATATGTCAATTTCAGATAAAATAGTGAATCAGAGACATATATACTACATGGATGGAAAATGATGTTTCTAAAGAAAGTGAAACGTACATGTACCTGGCTGGGCGGAAGAGGTGGGTTGACAACAACCTCGCTTTGGTGCTCTTCAAGCACCACTATCTCAATAGATTCCTGCAAAAAGTAACATATGTCAACGCGATACATAAACCTACAAAAATGTACAAAGAGAAAGCACCAAATCAGGGAAAGCCATACATAAACGTACAAAGAAAGAGATACATAAAATTACCTGCTGCATTGTCAGAGGAGGTGTGTAACCGGTGGATCATTTAACTAGCAACGAGAGAGAAGGACTTCTACTTGTACTAGCGAAGAAGCTCACTTTTTGGACATATTCATCAAAATCATGTTCCTACGTACAAAAGGATAAAGATAGAATTAGACAATTTCAAAAAATTGAAAAAGTACATGTTGAATCATTAAAATCACAATTAAAAGAAAGCGATACATAAACATACCCACTCGTTTGTGATAGGTGGCTCATCAATCTGGTGCTCTTCAAGCACCTGTGCCTCAATAGAAGCCTGCATAAAATAACATATGTCAAATTCAGATAATAAAAAGAATCATAGACATATAAACTACATGGATGAAAAATGATGTTTTCAAAGAAAGCGAAACATACATGTACCTGGCGGGGGGGAAGAGGTGGGTCGGCAACAACCTCGCATTGGTGCTCTTCAAGCACCAATGGCTCAATGGTTTTTTGCATAATGTAACGTCTGTCAATGTCAGATAATACAAAGAAAACGAGACATATGCATGATGGATGAAAAATGATTTTTCCAAAGAAAGCGAAACATAATTAAAAGTATATTTAAAATAATACCTGTGTTTGGGAATCTACCTCTACATGAGAGGGACTAGGATGAGATTCAATGTACTCATCCTGATCACCCTGCATAAAACATGTTGTATCAAAATTAGGATGTATTTAATGTTACAATCTCTACTATAAATATGTAAATAAAGTTGACAAATTAACATGTATGGTTCTTACCACTAATGGTGAAGAACCAAACCCATATGCAATATTGACAGCCATATCAATGTTCTCAACATTGATCGGTGGACTATGCGACTCTGGTGTGTCATGGGACACTAGCTGTAAATTTGTTCACATAATTTGTTAGATAATTAAAGAGAAATAAATTGCGAAACAATTGAAAATTGTGATATGAAACAAAATATAATATGAAAATAATGAGTTTTACTTACAAATCGAAGTATTCCATCATCCCGGAAGTCTGAAGCAGGGCCATAGCATATGCCTCCACACGATGTGAAAGGGTGTGGAGTAACATGATGCTATGAATGCCCTGCATCTCCTGTGTGATCTGTAGATGGGTCCGCCTTAGAAGTTCCAACCCCTTGGCCTACATTTCCTTGGACATCAGTCCCATGCTGAAGCAATGTATCTGCCAAGTCAAATAATGCCTCCTATGTATCCTCAATCACAGGACCCATAGGAGGATATAGCTGAAGGGGTTTTGGTGTGCATGGAGGGTGTGGCACATGGTTAGGACCTTTCCTAGCCCCTTCCCTATCTTGGGGCATCCCATGACCAACACCTTGGAAGCCTAAGATATCGAAATAGTTAACATGTTTCCCTAGGATGAATTCTGCATACAACTTCCTAAGGAAATAAAATGGGATGTCCCTATTCCCATGAGGGTCTTCATCGAAGAAAAAATACCAACAATCCATCCAATTGGCCTTTATATTTGGTTCAACGCACCAGTCTATGGAAATGTGTGGTCGACTAGTGGGTGGAACCAATCCGGTGCTAGGGTCCCAAAATAATGAAAATAATTGGTCTTGTGTAATCTTTAGGCCTTTGATGTCTTTGTAACTCAATCCATCGGAGTAGTATTGCCTCCTAGATTCTCTGTACGAGGTAATGTTGTACAGAGCTCCTTGGGCATTGGCAATTGTGTTTGTTATTGTTTCCAATGCATTGAATAAAGACTGTCTCAAATGATCCCCCCCTCTAATAGATGAGCTAAGGCGCCTCAATGACGCCAAATGCTCAAGAATCTGTGAGTTTCAATCTTGTGCCCCCCCCCCGGATTTGGGTTTGGGTTCATGTTTGGGTAGGTTTTGGGTGTTTAGAGGGTTCATTTTCCACATTATCTTGCTCATTTCTGTTATCTGTTAAGATGTAAACAAAAAAATACAAGTTGTTTCAATTTATCATTCTTTGATTTCATTCAATTTTTTTTTTATTAAATTTGTTTTAAACAATTATAAAAACTATGAAATTAAGAAAAAAAATAAAGAATTGGAAACTAATTGAAATGGATAAGATAAGTTATCTACCATTGGATCCAATCCACCTCCAACTCGACCTCCAAATCGACCTCCAAAAGGTGAAACACAAATCGTGTCTACGTTTTTTCGCCAACGCGGTTTATCGCTCTCCCGATGCTTCACTGTGCAAATGATATTTGAGGCCCACGGCCTCTGTTTTGTTTTTTTTTAGTTTTCAATATCGCATATCGCATATGCGATATATCGTACTTGCGTTATATGTCGCATATGTGATATATTGTACTTGCGATATATATCGCATATGCGATATATTTCACTTGCGATATTTAACTTTTACAAAATGCATTAGCGATATATCGCATATGCAATACTTCCTTACAAACCTTAGCCTTGTATTTGGGCTCGGGTTATTCCAAATGTACCATCAAAAGTATGCCGAGTGGGTACTTGTTGGATGCAGAATTAAATTCCACATCCAACGAGCCCTCCTGATCGAAATTTGAGTAAAAACACAAGGAGATATGTCGAAAATATGAACAAAAAAAGTAGTTTTTTTATGATACCTATCCCCAAATTTATATTAAAAAATTGTTTAAGAGGTGCTCCCTTTTTGAATTTTAAAGAATTTTGATTGGCTAATACATGATGACATGGAATTTGTATTATTTTTGGAAGGCCCATTTTAAATTGAAATTTCCTCTAATGCGGTTTCCTCATTGATTATAAATCCTAGGTTATGCATGCTAACCTTTAAACTTCAGTTAGCGTTATTAAACTATAGGGACATGCAAATAGGAAGGCATTTTGGACTTTGAGTTGTAAAACACATTATTCTAGATCTGCACTATTGATCTTTTAGTCTAGCTTCAATGGATTGATCCAAAATAGGGTGCAACCTTTCACAATGGTGGAAAATTTTCAATTTTCATATTTTCTCTTTTAGAGTATGTCTTCATTCATATTTGAAATGAAGCTCAGTTTATAGAGAGAATGATTGTATTAAGCATCTCGACAGTTCCTGTCTTCATATTTAGCTATCTTAATTTGGACCCTATAGGTTTTGACTTCCACTTCTTGCAATTTTTGGAAGAGATTGACTAGAAAATTTGGCAAAAGGATTATGAATTCTTACCATGACATACTTCATTGTGATACAAGGAAGCCAAAAATGTCAACACGCCTAGATTTATCAATGGATCAGTAATATTCTTTCTGGGCCATCAACATATATTGGACTAGGTATTTATCTTGGCCTTTCATGAAGAATTTTTTTTATGTGGCATGGATTATACTTTGGTTACTTATTATTGCTTCCTTTGTTATTGCAGGTCTTTTATATATGTCCATTCCTGCATAAAGCTGGTTACTTTATGCCATGCCAAGAAATGAATACAAATAAAGAAAATGTGAATATAAACAAGCTTTATGATTCTTGGGAATTGGTTCTCGTGTGGTCTCAGCCCTAGTGCACTGTTAAAATCACAAATTGTTTACTTTAGCCGCAAGTCCATGCCATGCTGGAGTACACTGGTCACGAGCATGCTATGTAGTGTCAAGACTTGGATGTTTACTACAAATGTTGATATGTGTAGTAGCATGCATGCTATTTAGTACATGGTCACCATCATTAGTGTCTGTTGAGCAGAAAATACAGAGGTACACTTCGGAAAATAAGTATATAGATTGTATTTAGATTCGAACAGTTTGTCTGATTGGGTTATAAAGGTGACCCAATGAAACTCACAATCCATACAATAAAAATAAAATAAACAAGAGTTAGCAGGCTGGGATGTAATTTCCAGGGGTACTTAAGTAGAATTATAAGGCTTTTATTGTCTTCTTCTTGATATGTTTAGGACTTAGAGAAGGGTACTCATGTAGGATTGTACGGATTTTTTTGCCTTGTTCTGGATACATTATATAAATACAAATATAATTTATTTCACTTCTGTCCGGAAACTAGTTTTGAGTTTGTTATGTTGTGTTATTTCTGGTCAACATAAGCCACATTACAAAGTATTTTGTCGTTGTTTAAACATTATGTTCAACAAAACATTGCTTGATACATTAGTGTTGTATATTTTGGTTAAATATAAATATTTATTTTGGTTGATTGTATTTGGGCAGTTAGAGTTTATCAATGTATCCACTGTATTACCATATTTGAGAAAGCTAGATGCGTGTGTACTTATGGTCGATTGTACATATTTCAAAGTATATGGAAAGCTTCCTGAAACTATTGTGGGGTGGCTTGAATTTGAGCAGGAATTTCCTTTTGATGTTGATTAGCACAATTGTCAACTTTCAGAAGCTTCTAGAGATAATGCCATGAAATTGATGGACTTTGCAGTTTCTAGTCTCAATGAATGTTGTGCTCATGATTCTCTTGAGTCCTGGCAGAATGACAAGGATGTCTGCTCATCTTGACAATGGTGATTGAGTGACAGTGTGTATAATGGAAGTCACTTGTTTCTAGCAAGATACCTTGTTTTGGAAAGAAAGCATGTAGTTGTACTATTTTGAAGCATTTTTTTAGCTTTGTAAGGTTATGTTTACATGTCCTTTTTTCTTCTTTTTGAGCAATGATGGCCATCAAAATTATGTCATTCCTCCTTAACAACAACATTTTAGGATAATGTACATGGATTTTCATTGCATTGAATTCAGGTTGGCTTCCTTGGCTTGCTATTACCAATAGCTTTCTCTTCTTACATCATCCAGGGAGCTTGTCTCTCCTTTATTCCATTCATAAGACTATGGGGGAAATCTTAGCAAAGGCTAGCATACTGACTTCCTTTACTAGTTGGTTGTAAATCCCAAGGATTGCTTTCTTCTGTTTTCACCGTTTTAGGGAAGATGGGTTATGTTGAGCATGGAATGACTCAAAATTTTCATCAAACAACTACAACTATCAAGGTATCATATTGGTGTCATAATTTTTTTGTGGTATATAAGTACTTGGAATTTTATATTGTTGTAGAAATTTATAGTAAGAATAGTGATCCAGGCGACATTGGACCATTATATGTATAAGGTTTTATTTAAACATACAGAAATCAATATAGACTCTAGAGTGAGTTCTGCATTCCTGAATAACAAAAATTGGTTTCGTGTTTTAGTATATGTCTGTCATTCATTCCCTCGTCATTGCTTCCAAACAACTTCAATAGCTTGATTGCGTTGATGAGGATAAATTTGTGTCACATGATCCCTCGCATGACGCGAGGGCATCAGGAAAAAGTTTGATCACATTTATTATAACAATAATTACAGCAGCCTCATCTTCTGTTGTTAGTGAGCATGCCACCATATTTTTATCAACACTTAACAAAGATGCAGCAGTCTAGGGAGATAAAAAAAATCCTTTTATTTGTGCTAACTGGTTTCTTGAGGTATAATGTGTTCATAAAATTGTTGGTCTTTGGGGTTCTTTGTATTCTATTTATGTAGCCATAAAATCTAATTAACAATAGTTTATTTTTACATGTTGATAAGTGTAGCTGAGCATAAATTAGACTCACTTCTTCCTCCTTATCAATAGCAGTTGAGGATGTCAAACCTAGAGTACCTGAGTGTCTCTGGTATTACTCACTTGATACAGGCAATAAAGATTTAATGTATGAATTATCTTGTTGTATATGCTATTGCACAATGGTTTTTTATTTCTCATACACCAAATAACTACATGAAAGATAATACATTAATATGTTTTGAATCTTGATTGTTTTGAATTCTTAATTAGAATTTGTTAGATTAGATTTTCCTATTTTGCACATGAACTTGGATATTGTTGTTGGCTATTGAACATTATAAATAATTTGCTTCATTTTTTTCTACTTTATAGTTCATTGTTTTTCTATTGAGATTTTTTTATTGGATTTTGCAGTAGAGAACTTAACTAAGTGGGCCATTGAGTAGGAAGAGCTTGTTGTTGAGGCTTTTCCATTGAGTATGAAGAGTCTGCTGTTGAGGCTTCTAGGCTACTAAGTATGGGTTAATTGAAGTTGTCATGGGATCTAAGTATGGCTTAGAATTCAAGTATAACTGGGATGGTTTAACCATTGTAATATTTTGAAAAGTCATCGATGCACTAGATGATTTTCATGTAAAGTTATATGGAGATAGTTTTTTAGAAAAATCATATTTATTGTAATACTTGACATTTCATATAATATAATTTGTGCAGGTTAAAAATTATATGGTTGTACTTTATATTATTTATAAGCGTTGTAATTAACTAATTAATGTGGCATTTCATAATTCACATGTGTATTAGATGATGATAAATCATGTATGATTCTTTTTTTAATTTAAACATAATATCATATTAAAAATTTATATTGATTAATAATGGAAATCATTAAAAATTCTAAAATATAATAACCACACATAAAACGACTAAAAATGACTAAATTAGTGACCAATAAATGAGATTAATGACCATCATTCACATATATAATGACCAAAAATTGAGAGATACGTGACCAAACAATGAGATATAAATGACCAAAAAAAGAGCAAACTTTGCATATCAATGACCAAAAAGAAGTTTTGGTGGCTAATTTACGGTCTTTTATTACACGTCCATATTTGGTCATATTCTATTTTGTCACGTTGTCATTAATTTGGTCATAAAAGTGGTCATATATTTGGTCATTGATTCAAATATATGACCAAATTAATGACCAAATATATGACTAAATTAATGACCAACTCACAAGCTATAAATGACCAATATTGGTTGCGTAATCAAAGACCATAAATTAGCCATCAGTGATCTCCAAACCAAAAGTCGTCATTGATATGTGGATTTTGGTCATTTCGTTTGGTCACTAATCTCTCATTTTCCACTAGTTAAAAGAACCTTTTCCGATGCCATGGAAACAGAATAAGAAGACAACTCATTGAGATCAAAGAAGAAAAAGATTGAAGTTGAAGGAGAGTTGATAAAAGTAACAAAGACTGAAGGCAAGAAGAAACACATGAATGTGAAAGCCCAATATTTGAGGTAAAAGAATATGCATTTTCAGAGTCTCCTGAAGAGTCTACAAATCAATTTAAGACTAGGGAAGAGTTACTTGATAAGTAGAGAGATGATAAAGAAACATCAAATTAATGAGTCCCTAATGTTGTATGATGATCTAAGGAATATTTCAAGTAAAGATGTCTCTTTAGTCATTATTAGGGATCATACTCAAAATTCCTTAATACTAGAAGTAGCTACTAAGAATAAAGTGGTAGAAATGAGGATGAGTTTGGAAAATATCCCTATGCCAGACATGATTGAATTACATAAGTAGACTAGAGAAGTCATATACAATAATTTGTTGAAGGAAACCCTAAAGGTATCTCTGCTACAATCCACCGAGACTAAAATTGAAAAATTAGTTAAGACAAGAGAGGGTGGACAATAAAGCACACCTACAACAAATAAAAAATCTCCAAGGATATTTGTTGACTGCTGATAGTGAAACAAACAAAGGAGAAGAAACTTAGAATTTGTTAGGAGAAATAGAAACTACCATCCAACTATTGAAGAAGAAACTAAAAGTTCCTGCTACTTAGCTCATTCAAGCTTCAGAGATGACAGAGTTAGAGAAAGAGAAAGAGATACCCAATACTCAATTAAACAATTACAAAGCTAAACTTTTGAATTTTTCTGATGAGAAAAAGGAATGGGAGAAAGAAAAATTGCTCTTGACAGAGAATGTAAAGGTCCTCAAGAAAAAAAAACTGAGTTGAAAAAGGAAATAGAAGAAAGCAAAAAGGAACATGAAGTAGAGATAATTTCACCAGCTGCACCTGCACAAACAAATGAAGAATCAGTTGTGCATCCTATGTCCCATGTAAGCTTGAGATATCTAGAAATTGTTGGGATTAAGAATCAGAATAAAATCTTGGATAATGCAGCTTTGAAGAAAGATAAGGAGAGAAAAGATATAGAAAATAAGTACAAAGAGCTCCTAGATAAGAATGATAAACTAGTGAAACAATTGAATGGACAATTGTATGTACAAGGAGTAATGCATATCATTTGCGATATGATTATAGCAGAAGTAGGGAAACTTAGGCCATATCTAAATTACATAATGGATAAGGAAATTGTCATACAAGATGCTAAAAAAATCTCTATAGCAGTAAAATAAGTTCTAAATAAGAATCCTATAGATACAATGAATAATCAAATCAATTTCTTAAATGGTTTGTCAGATGATGACTTGAAGACAATGAATATCAAAGATAGAATTTCAGTAATAACCTGGGAAAGAAAAGTGGTTGGAAAAGATGAGCATTTGGATACTGTGCAAGCTAAGATAGACATTACACAACACCAGGTTAAAATGCTCATTGAATTATTTACACCAGTGTTTAAAATGGGCTTACCTTTCTTTTGGGAAGAAAATGGTAAACTTTTATATCAAGTGGAATATCATGCCCAATTGGTGAAGTACAGGTTAGATCATAGGAAGTTTGAATACATGCAACAATCTCTATCTGGAGAAACAATAGTTGAAAAACTATCGGAGGATTTTGAGATATTTTATATTTTCATAGTGTGGAGAACCTCCTATAATGAACAATCAAAATGCACGATATAATAGAAATATTGGATCACAAAAGAGATTTTATTGATCGTGTTCCACTTCGAGGGGGCAACCTCTTTTGAGCAAGCTCAATACAAAATAACTCTTCGATGATTTCATTAGCCTCAACACATACTTATATACTAAGTCTAATCTAAACAACTATTACCTCCCATGAATGTGGGATAATGCAACATAATAACTGGACAACTTAACAACTATTACTTACTCCCCATGAATGTGGGATAATACAACATACTGATGGGACGACTTACAAAGCATATGCGTCTGATAAAATATACTAACAAAATAAAGAGGAGGGTTGACACGGGTTCTTAACATCCCCTCCCTCTTAAAAAAATATTTGTCCTCAAAGCTTTAGATGTGGAAACCGTTGCTGAATCTAAAAGAGCGGTTCCCATGTAGCATCCTCTGGTTGCATGTTGTGCCACTGAATTAAGACCTCTATGATGGACCAAGAGTGAAGCTGAGAAGTGCGCTTATTGAGGATGGCCTCCGGATTTGAAATGATGGATCCTTCATTATCCCATTCTAGTAAAACAATTTGTGCTCTAATATTGGTTCCAATCACTTGCTAAATGCTAGAAGGAGGAAGTGCCAATTTATAAGCAACAGACCCAATCTTCTGAAGAGCTGTATATGGACTAGAGATCTTTGGAGTGAGCATTTGATTCCCTTTGAGGTTCAAGGAGGATTGATTGTAAGGCTGCAGACGAAGAAAAACCATGTCACTGACTTGAAAAGTGCACTCAGAAAGGTGATGATCGGCTTGGTGTTTCATGCGGGTTCTTGTCATGTGAAGATTGTCCTGCAGAAGGTGAAGAATCTAATGTCAGTTTCAAAGAACCATGTCAACTTCCTGAACTGGTGAACTGCTGGGGGTGTAGGGAATGAGTACTGGCAGTGTGTGACCATAAACTGCTTCATATGGAGGCATTTGAGATGTAGTATGGTAGGAAGTATTGTACCACCATTCAACGAGAGGGAGCCACTTTTCCCATAGATGTTGTTCTTCAGAGGTGAAACAATGAAGATAAGTTTCCCAATAGTTGTTGATGACTTCATTTGGACCATCTATTGGTGGGTGATAAATTGAACTCATATTCAGTTTTGTGTTAGTAAGGAGAAAATGACTTGTGAAAGGTGCGTTGCGGTCTAAGACAATGGAAGAAGGGATTCCATGAAGAAGGAATATATTGTCCATGAAAATTTGTGCGATTGAGGAGGTCGTAAATGGAGGTTTGAGAGCACCGAAATAATGAGATTTGGAGAGCCGATCAACCACAACCAAGATTACGATCTTCCCTCCATATTTAGGGATCCCTTGAATGAAATCCATTGAAATATATGTCCAAATCCTTGTAGGGATGGGAAAAGGTTCAAGCAATCCGGAAAAGAGTGTAGTTTCACCTTGGTGGCGCTAACAAGGAACACATTCGGAAACCATCTGTTGAATTTCTCGTTTCATTCCCTTCCAAAAGAAGTGACATCATTCCCTCTCATATGTTTTCATGAACCTAGAGTGCCCTACCAATGGAGAAGCATGGAGTTCATAAAAGACTGCATGTTTAATATCTGTGCTCTTGGGAAGCACCAGATGACCCTTGTATCTCAGAGAAGAGTCATCTCAAGAGAAATGCAGTACCACAGAAGGGTTACTAGCCAATGGTTGGATGATTTGAGATAATGAGGAGTCATTGACATAGCCTTGCTGAACAAAGTGTAACCAAGTTGGAATAGGCATAGCAATAGTTGAAAGAGAGACAGGGGCAGCAAATGTACGAGAATGAGTATCCACCACAAGATTGTCCTTAGCCTTCTTATAATTGATCTCATAGTCATAACCCTTGAGTTTTCTAACCCATTTCTGTTGTGTTGGGGATGAGACCCGTTGTTCCAAGAAATATCTCAGACTCTAGTGATTAGTCTTGATGCAGCAAGGATTCTCGAAGAGGTATGGCCACCACTTCTCTACTGCGTGCAAAATAGTCATCATTTCTTTCTCATATGTGGAGGTGGATAAATTCTTTCCAGGAAAGGATTTACTAGTGAATGCCATGGGATGTTCATCTTGAAAAAGGACAACACCAAGTCCATTGTCACAAGCATCACTCTCAAGGGTGAAGGGCTTGGAAAAATCAGACATCTAAAGGGTGCATCAGAATGAAAGATCCAAGCGAGTATTTGAGACTGCCCAAGGTTGCATCTGAATGAAATGGAGCTGAGTGATGACACCATGTGAATTCTTCTTAAGGATCGTTTCCATGCAATGTGAACTGATGATGCTGAGATACCCTAGTTTTAAGCCATTGAATGTGTGTTTTTTCCCATTGACTAAAAAAAGCATCCACAATTCAGAAAAAATCCCATAAGATGGGTCCAAGTGTGCATAACCATTGAGTGCCCGAAATCACAGAACAACCTCCTAGGGGTATGGAAAACATGTTAGAGCGCAAGTTGTAATATCTAATAGAGATACACACACTGCGACACTTTCCTTTGCAAGGTAAGGTGCTCCCATTGGCAACCATGAATTTAAAGCTGGAGAAAGGATGGACAAAACAATCAAATTGTTTAGCAATCTGAGGGTCAATAGGCGGCTGCAGAATGTCGACCTGATCATCTACTAGATCCTGAGTAGCGTCACAAATTTCAAGTGCAGGTGGAGAAGCCACATTCAAGAAATAAGGCTTCTATTCAGTACATTGATGTCCCCGAGGGAATTTATCATCACAATTATAACAAAGCCCTTTTTCCCTATGTGCCCGCATCTTGGCTTCATACAAATGCTTGATAGGAGTCATTCTAGGAGTCAAAGGGATTGGATGTCTTTGGGGAACCATAGTTTGAATGGAACAAAAGTGGATTTGGGCCATTGCTGAGCCCTAATATTGTCATCTTCTAACTTAGCCAACCCTAGGATTTCCATCATTATGTTGGGACAGAACATTGTAACGTCAGATCGGATTGTATCCTTAAGACCACTGATAAAGCAACTCCTGTAGAATGCATCAGAAAATCCTTTTGTGTGCTTAACTAAGTTCTCAAATTCTATCTGATACTCTCTCACAGTGCCAGTCTGGCAAATTTTGGTGAGTGCTCCTGTGAATTCATCAAAACCACTAGGGCCAAATCGGTGCAAAATGAGTTGGCAAAAATTTGTCCATTGGGGCTCTTCATGATCCTTGATGTACCAACAGAACCATTGAAGGGCTTCACGTTCCAAATGAAATGATGCAAGTGGGACTTTGGTGACATCAAAAGTGTTATGCATATTAAAGTATTGTTCTTCCTTGTGTATCGA
>LPNX010936289.1:0-79123 GCA_001517045.1 Pseudotsuga menziesii | reverse complement strand
TTTGGAGGAAGAATGAAAAAAACTACTTTTTGTGTTCGTATTTTTGACATATCTCCGTATGTATTTACTCAAATTCTGAGCGGGAGAGCTCATTGGATGCGGAATTTAATTCTGCATCCAATGAGTACCCACACTGCATACTTTTGACGGACCCCGCTACCCCAAAAACAAGAAATACCTAAAAAAACATGATGATGATGTCATCATCACATTTTTTTAGGTATTTCTTGTTTTTGGGGTAGCGGGGTCCGTCAAAAGTATGCAGTATGGGAACTCATTGGATGCGGAATTAAATTCCGCATCCAACGAGCTCTCCTGCTTGAAATTTGAGTAAAAAGACATGGAGATATCTCGAAAATACGAACAAAAAAAGTAGTTTTCTTTTATGACAAATATGTCAATTCAACCATTATGGTTGACTCATTTTATTGAAATTCTATTGGTTCTTGAATTCCAACTCACAAATTTTTTTGTTGCCGCGTTTTCTTATAAGGCCCATTTTAGATCCCAAATTTCCTCTAATGCCACTTGGATCATCACCATTGAAGTGAGGGAATTCAATCTTCGACCCACAAAAGTTGTTGGAAGCAGAGAAATCTGTTGCCGGTTACTCATGGCTGAATACTAAAAATGGAGGTTGAGAAATCTGTTTCCGGTTGCTCATGGATGAATACTAAAAATGGAGGTTGAGAAATCTTTGATCCATATCTGCAAGTTTGGTCTTGAGGGTGACAAGTTCTTCTTCCATTTGTCTATCTGCTCTTGCGCAGGGGACAACCATAAGCAAGTTTTTTTTTTCGGAAATGGGTGGAAAAACAAAAACAGAGAGGGTTTTAGAAAACGAAAAATTTTGTGTTGGGAAAAATGCGAGTGGGTAGCTAGGTTGTGGACACTTTCTGAGGGACAAGGAAACAAAAAATGGGAATTTCAGAAGCGGGGTGAAAGAAGGAGATGGAATTTCGGGCTTCGAGAAGTAGACTTGGGATAGGGTCCTCAATGAATGAAATATGTAGAATGGAATGACATGGGTTACAGTGAATTTTCAAGGGAAACAGATGTAAATCAAGGAATATATGGCTGAATATTTTTTTTTTTTGAAGAGATGATATGTGGCGGTGCTAGAAATCTGTGCTTTATCAACTTGAATTGGAGTAAATGATCTGTGAAATTTCTGGAATTCTGCGTGTTATCAATTGTAAATAGATATGGACCCCAGGTATATTCAGCTTCCTAATGTTTCAAAGGTAGTCACTCGGCCACCAAGGCTATCTCAGGCTTGAGTATTGAGGCAGTACCCCTCACTTCACGGTGTAGGTAAAACTACGAATTGCTTGGCCAAAAACGACAGCTCTTTGGTTTTCCTCATGGATGGGAATCTAGTCAATCTGGTGGGGGTCATTGCCCTTTTTGCTTGGTAGGTTTCTCGATGGCCAACTACTTCGGGGTTCCTGTGGTACTCCTCACAATGAGTTTTAGGGCTATTCCCAAGTACTTCCCACAGTTAAGCGGATAGGGTTTATTCCCTGATCCGAATGAAAAATACCGCTACAAGAAGAAGAACTACTGCAATAATCATAGTGCCAGAAAAAATGTGGCAAAAATTCCACCCAATGCTCAAAAACTCGTAATTAGAGTTAGGGTTTTGAGACGAAAACTTTTAAAATGAGCATAACCTAATCTATATTGCTCAGAATTGCTATTATAGCCTGTTTCTGGAACTGGAACAACCACGTTGCTTCTACTCACAATGTCAGAATAGAAATCTGGGTACCCGGTCAAAAGATTTTCACTCTGTAATTTCCGCGGTCGTCACTAAAATTTTGAAAAATTGTTGATTTTAAATCCGCGATATCTCCACTTTTCAAACTCCAAATGACATGATTTTTTTTTTGAAACTACGTATTTTTGAAAGAGGAATTCAGATATGCAAATATTTTTTCTTTAATATGCACAAAAAGTTTCAAAAATTGATGTGAAAGTTGTCACCCAATTTTGCCCCTTTTTTCTTCCAAAAAAACTTTTTCCCACTTGTGCCAAGGAAATTGCTCTGATAGTAGATGTGGAGAACCTCCTATAATGAACAATCAAAATACACAATATAACAGAAATATTGGAGCACAAAAGAGATTTGATTGATCGCGGGCCACTTCGAGGGGGCAACCTCCTTTAAGCAAGCTCAATACAAAATAACTCTTCGATGCTTTCATTAGCCTCAACACATACTTATATACTAAGTCTAATCTAAACAATTATTACCACCCATGAATGTGGGATAATACAACATACTGATGGGACGAATTACAAAGCATATGCGTTTGATAAAATATACTAACAAAATAAAGAGGAGTGTTGACATGGGTTCTTAACACATAGCTACTTGCACTCAGTTGCCAGTAATTTCCTTCATGGACCATGTGGAAATGAGAGTTCTTGCAAAGGAAATGGCCAACTTTGAAATTCCAACTCTTGATCCGTGGAAGACAATTGAAAATTTTGGAAAGAACAAGTATAGGTTGCACTATTGAGGACCATTGAAGATTATTTAGTTAAATTTTGTAATTTATTTCTGAGCAGTTAGTCAATTAGGGAGAAGTATGACAGATGTCATAAGGCAGTTATTTTTCCTATTTTTAGTTTAGAGGAAGTTATCATCTCCAGGAGCATATTTTGTATTCAAGAAACAATTTGCAATGTAACAAGGGTTGAAACCCGTGAGAGAGATTGTTATTATAACTCAGATATAAAGATTAATAAAATTTCAGAGCCAAGAAGACCTTTTGACAGAGATTCTTGTGTTATTTCATTTGTTGTCTATATTTTCCTCTTCTTATATGTGCATGTATTTCCTGTTAAGCTTCCATTATGTTATCTTTTTCACGCTTACATGAGTTTATAGTGGTTCAGAATTCATATTAATATGCTCTGTTCCATTTCTTTTAAGTATTCATAAGATCTTTCCTATAAAGTTAATAGTGTATTCGTCCTTGATAGATTCCCACGTTAATGGATTGTTTCTAAATTCTTCTTTGTCACTAGACAAGAAATGTTTTGACTGTGAACAAGTAGTTATCATGCCTCTGTTAAATTCCTTTGCAAAATTATTATTTATGTTTGTTATCACATATGAATCCATGCCCAATGAACATTTGTTTCAACCACAATCATTATTAAATTTCATTTCTTTGCAAATATTACTGGCATGTGAGATAAATATTGAGAGATCCCTCTCTAGAAAGAAAGAATCCAACATTATTCCTAAAGCTTGGTTCTGTGGTTACCTTGGGATCATCCTTTCATAACCGGTGTTAAATTATGAGTGCTAACAACCACAAAATTATTAAATGGGATCTATTAACCTTAGAGATGGTTAACCTTAGAGATGGCGATCTATTAAATTTTGTAAATCTTTTTATTTCTATGAAATACTTAATAGCCTATGAATAAATATAGATCTATTTCTATATAGTCTATGAGAGAAAAAAGAAAATAGCATACAATAAAATATGTGCTACAACACTCAACATAAAATCACAAAAGTCACAAATATTTCTGGTTAATTGCTAAACTTTAAACAACATAAAAAATGGGTACATTAAAATAGTCGCATATGGGTAGTCGGTTCACTAATTCCAAGAGGCATATACATAAAATAAATTCGATCCTTCTCGAGGCTTCCTTCGCAATCCAACTTGTTATTTATACAATTAATTAATTCACATCTTATTTGCAATAACTATAATAGTTGGAAAATGTGACAACAGTAGTTGGATATGATAGCAGTAGATGGTTGTAATTAATGCCAACAATATCCATCTTAATTGCAACCCAAAATACAAAATATGATATTTCTTCTGCAAAATCATGATGTGCAACATACAACTACAGTTATACATAGCTCTAACAATACCGATATTCTCCCTATTGTTATAGCAAATTTCACCTCACTAGGTGAATCACACATTGTATGGCCTTCCCCTGTCCCGCTGCAGACTCATTAGCCCCTTTGGACCACTTTTTATCTTTTGATGTATCATTGACCATCCCTAAAAACATTATAAAAGTGATATACGCGGCATTTTCCCCGATAACCGCGTACATACGCAGATATTCCCCTTATAGTTGCGTACATCGGGATGTGTACATAATCCAAAATCCTTTGGAGCATTCCTTGATTTGGATCCGATTCATATGACTCCTGGCCTTCCATATGCCTTGAGATCACACGGATTCGACCTTTTAGTATACCTTTGAAAAGCTATATAAGGAACCCTTGAGACATTAAAAGCATAAGAGAGAATTGAGAGTACCGAAACTATAGTCCATTGTTGCCAGAACTTATGCTTGAGTCTGCATCCCTTTGTCCCTTGGAGCACTGTTGTGTTCTTCCCAAGCTTGCCCTTTGCTAGTAAGCTTGCTATCGAAGTGATGGAGGATTGAGGTGGTGGAGGCCCAAGTGGGGGATTCAAATTCTCCGGTTCACAGACATGCCGTTAGAGGTTGTCACTTGTAATCTCTAATTCATATTAATAGAAATATCTTTTCCTGTCCAGTAATGTGTATTTGAATGAATATTGTTTCCATTGGAATATGTCAAATGCTCATACATTATTGATTATATATGCTAGAATAGATCTAACACCATGAAATATAGTATGCTTGTATTGTTTACTTGTTGTTGAGGACGTGCTATAACAATTCAAGCTAAAGATTGGAAATCTCAACGGGGATCTACTTCAACCGTCCGGAATAAGGTACGAGGTTCGATCCTTTAGTGTTAGATGTTTTTATTTCTATCACATATCGGGAAAGATTGATTTATGGAGTCTAGCTATCTGTTGTGGTACCCCAAGCCATAGGAATTTCTCTCCGTAACAGAATTGGCGACTTCGCTGGGGAGTTCCTAGTAATTTTCCTTTGGGGGTTGATCTTTTGGCATTCAATGTATTTGAATTGCTCTCTCGCTCTTGTTTCTGTGTCAGGTATGGGGGCATGTATGCCGGGTAGATCCTGATTGGTGTGAATTTAGTCTCAGCCTGTCTGTTTTCCTTGAATTTGTGCATCTTTCTCTTCCTGTACGCGGGTTTGTCAATTATAGTCACGTATACACGCGGTTTCCTCTGGGATTTCTGCGTATACACGCGGGTTCACTGCGCACAGTCACGTATACTCTGGTTTTTACCTTTTTGTGGAAGATTGTGGATTGCTGGGTGAATGCTGTTAGTTGTTGAGTCTCCTTTGGCACTGCCTGAGTCTGTTAATACCTCTGTGTTTGACCAGAAACGTTTTTTTTAGCCTAATTTTTTTCTTTTAGGAAAGTTCTTGTCATGGCATCTTTGATTTTTTGTTTGAGATTAGTGCATTAGAGTCCTTTTGCGTTAGTGCTTTGCTGGAATGTTGTTTATGTTTGCTTGCAGAGTCTGGGGTGGTTAGAATCATTCTTTTGCTTTTCGTATCTCTTTATTTTCAAAAAATCCAAAAACATTTGCTTATCATCATGCATTGCATTATGCACTTTGCATTGTACTTGCATTAGATCTAGATTTGCTTTGGAGTAATAGTTAGGAATTCATATAGGGAAATTTGCATTCAGCATTTGAAGAAGAAATTGTGCATTCACGTAGTACGCATACCCTGTTTTCATGGACACAATGCATTTGCATTGATTGTTAGGTGTGCATTTTGCTTATTGTTGCGTCATATCACCATTAGTTGCACGACCATATCCTATTTTTGAGTAATAAAGCCAAACTAAAATCAACGCTAATTAAAATGAATTACACTCTTTTCTTTTCTAGGGTGCACCAACAAGCTTAGGTTTTAGGATCTTGGAATAGTTCATTGTGAGTCAATTCTCCAAGATCACTAAACAAAAACAACTAGGTGTCTGTCCAGGGAGTGTGTGAAATCCTTTATATAACCAGTGTTCTCAGGAAGCTCCTCTCAAAAGGGATTCAAGCACTAGGCAGTGTGAGCGGTTGTTGATTGGGATAACCCCTGGTCGAGAACTGTGTAGCACCGGTGATATAGCCAGGATTGTATTCGTATCTGGGGGCTCTTTCGGGAGTTTCAGGCTTTGCTACCCTGCCCATACGGTCAATCCCGCCTGCGACTGTCCTCCTGAGCGTTGATTATATTGAGGTGACCTTAGTGACCTTACCTAGGATATTGAGGGGGTACGTGTAGAGGTTATTCTGCATGTGTCCCGGCCAGGTTGGGGTTGGACAGCACAGTCGCTTTACGCGTTGAAGCTGAGGGCCACAATAATTGGTTTCGAACCTCCGCTTGTGGTGACAAGGGCCTCTCAAGCCTCTCCTAGGCGAGACATACCGGCCACATTCGGGAGCTCACTTATCCAGCCCTTGTTTACTTGCTTTTGGCTTTAGATTTTATAGTGATTGCTCTATGCATGCTAGTTGGCCTAGGTTTGACGTAAATAGAGAGTCTTTGATTTTTGTTGAGTCATTGTGGAGTCGGGTGTGGTTCCGCGCCATTCTCGTCGGTTAGTAGGACTTCCGCCTTCCACTTCTCCTCCTCCTTTGGGAGAGGGGCCTAGACGGTCCAAGTGGACTATGTCACACACTGATTCACACACCATGGAGGATCATTCAGAGACTATTCCTGAGCCACCTCCTCCCATTGGTATTGACGATGGGGAGCTTACCCCTACATATGATCCCTCACCTGACCTAGCTGAGATTGGTCCTGTTATTTCCCAAATAGGATCTTTTCATGAGAGACCTCCTCACCCTAGGGCAGATTCCCCATTGACCCGTTACCGGTATGGAATACCGGATGATGCCGAGACTCACTTTGACCCTCCTAGTACCAGCTATGGTAGTTATGTTACGACTGGTTTTCCTATGCACGATTTGAAATTTCATGTTGAATCCGAATTTGACCCTAACACTATGCCTGGGGGCATTCCCATGCCTTACCTCACAGAGAGGTTTGGGAGTACTAGTCACATTGCACCTTCTGTCCCAGTGGCGGAAGCTCCATCTTATATACCTCCTAGGTCTAGAGTTAGTGATCCGATAGGGATACTAGGTTCTAGACGAGTGACGATAAGCACTAGTACATTTCTTCTTACAAAGATTCCTTCGTCCTCGCTTCTGATTTCTTCAAATGTAAACCCTCCACCTTACTCTCATGGTCGTTCGAGTTGGCACGTAGCTACGAGTCAGATCCGTACTGCGATTACTAGACCATTTGTGTCTCAAGCCTACATACCACCCATGGTTTCAGGAGGTTATGTTCATGTTCCTAGAGGTCAGATTGCTACTTCCTCGACATATATCCCTACTTCCGGTATGTATATTCCTACTTCCGGAATGTATGTACCTACCTATGGAGTGTCTCATGGGGCATCACAGCCGATGACCTATGGACCCTACTATGGGGCATAGTATGGACAGGTCTCTCAACCTTATGGAGGCGGGTATTCACAACCTGCTTACTCTCCCAACTATGGATTTTGAGCTCCTACTAGTCAAGGTCCACCTCATTATGCGACTTCCACGCCACCCTATACAGGTCATACAGGAGGAGGTCACTATGGCCAAGGTCATGGTGGTTATCAATCCTATATGAACCAGGGAGCGGTCCCTAGACCTCATCATGCTAAGCTCCCTTTCCTCGCGACACTCAATTTACCTGACTTATCGAGACTTACGAACGATCCTGTGGCTCATGACCCAGCTTGGCCGGCTGTCCCTACCAAGCTTCCTTCGGACATACCTAAGTTCGAAGGAAAACCAGGAGAGGATACGAGTGAACACATTTCAACATTCCACCTATGGTGCTCTTCCAATTCATTGCATCAGGACTCAGTCCGTTTGAGACTATTTCAACGCACCCTTACAGGGCCTGCGGCGAAATGGTATATAGAGCTACCTAGGGGTGCCTTTACTTTGTTCGACGACCTTGCGATGACTTTCCTTAATCACTTCCAGCTACCGGTACAATATGATGTTGGTACTGAACTCGTGTCGACATTTCGGCAAGATAAAGCCACCCATATTTCTGATCATATTCAGGAGTGGCGTAGACGGAAGAGATTAATCAAAGCCTTTATACCGCTGGAATTTCTCCTTGAGTGGTTCCTCAAATCTTTATTGCCATCAGGAATTTCTCCGGAGTGCAGAATGAGGAACAAGCCATCTTTAGGGCGCAGGAACTAGACTTGATCTATGCTCAGTCTGGTTTGTTATATGAGATTATACCTAATGCCCCTCGTTCTAGTTTCGATCCCAAGGTCAAACCTGGACCACATGCCGATGGCATTGTGGGTAGTGCAAGTAAGAAACCTGCAGGTTCAGTTGTGAAACAAGTTTCTCAATTGTCAATCAACCAATTTGCCTCGGGACAAGCTACAGCTTCGTCTTAGCCTGCCCAAACGGTGAATGTACTTGCTGTGCAATCGTCCGACCAGAAGGGTAACCAGCAACCCGGACGGAATAGAAAAAAGAGTAAAAACAATAATAAGAAGGGTGGGAATAAAAATGACAATTCCAACAATAATGACAAGAACAATAAAAATGCTGGGGGGGACAAGCAGAATAAGCGTAAGGTTAAGTTTCCTTGCAATCTTTGTAAGGATGATCACCTCACTTACTTGTGCCCTAGGATGGATGAAGCTTCGAAGTTCATAGCACAAGGCCCAGTTGTGTTAACAAACCCTTTACCACATAACCAGAATATGAACTCGAAGTCCCATGATCAATCTAGTGATAAAGATCCACCTGAAACTAGTAGTCGTGGGTGCATTAATATGGTCCATGCCATGAAAGTTGTGACGCATGTGAAATATTATTCTTCATCACAACCAGACCCAGGCAAAGAACCTGATCCACCAGGAACCCCTTTGCGTATTGAGAAACCTGTAGATAAGGCTGAAGCTGCACCTCGCATTCCTAAGGGAGTACTTAAGCATTCGGGGCATAATCCAAATGCCCGAGCCGCCTAGAATTATTCAGTTGTCGAGGACTTGGGCCATACTCCTTGTGCGATGTCTGCATTGGAAGTGCTTCAGAGTTGTTCGTCGCAAAGGAAGGCTTTGCTTTCCGCTCTTGGTGTGAATGGTGATGATTCTTCCTCAGTGATCAAATTTGAAACCGTAGGACATCAGCCTCACTTTCCCTACTATGTGTCCCTTTTGGTGCATGCAGAATGTCTTAATATGATCGTCAAGCGCACTGTGATTAACGAGGGCACTGCTTCTTCTGTGATGTCTTTGTCTTGTTGGAAGGGTCTTGGTTCTCCTGAGTTGTCAACGTCTACGACCATGTTAACTGCTTTTGATGGGAGATCATTTAGGCTGCATGGTATCCTTCCTTCTCTTAAAGTCCGTTTGGGAGGGAAGACCGTTGCAATAGAGGTTGAGGTGGTTGATGCACCCCTTGACTACAATCTCTTACTGGGAAGGAATTGGATGTATAGTATGCAAGCTGTTGCATCTTCCATATTTCGCGTTGTATGCTTTCCTCATAATGGGAAGATTGTGACGATTGATCAGATGTCATTCAAGAATCCGCCTGTTAGTGCATCTTCGGAAGCTTTGGTTCCGAAACTTGAACATTCCCAGCCGGAAACTGGGAGTGTCGGTGTAGGTATGTATCCTTCCCTTATGGGAACCTTTAGTTGTCTTTCACCCATCCTCATGATAGGATCCCGTTTCGATGGTGCTTCCACGTCTATGAGATCGGTGCCTTTTCGCACAAATCATATGGAAGATCCTTGGATTCTTCCATCGCCGAGTCCTTCGAGTGAGGCCATTGAGACGAGTGTGTCGTTGCCTGCAGCCATGATTGCTTACCAAGCTAATCTTCAATCTGCTACAGAGCCTTGTTCTTCTTCTTCACAGACAGAGGAGGAATACCCCTATGTGCTGCTCGCATGGGCAGTACATTCTTCTCATGCCCACGATTGCCTTGATACGGTTTTCCCTTCAGATGAAGCGATTATCGAGGCTATGTCAGGAGTTGAGCCACCATGGGAGGAACTTCATCATGGATCATATTTCCTTCCATAGCTTGACCTTTTGGAGCATGAGGATTATAGGGAGATTCTTAGACAGAAATTTGGTAGACCCATGATTCCATTAAGCTCTCCTGGTCAGATGGCTGATGAAAACATGGCAAACATATCATCAACTATGCCTATCAACATTTCTCGCAACCCTGGTACAATTGAGAATGTATACATTGGGGCGGATTGTTCCCAAGATGAGATTCATGAGTATACCGAGTTGTTCAAGGAATTCTGTGATGTTTATGCTTAGTCTTACGATGAGATTCCAAGGATTGACCCTCGGATTGTCGAACACGAAATTAAGACTTACCCCAACGCTAATCCTGTTCGACAGCGTTTACGCGCGGTAAATCCTAGGAAAGCACCTACCATAAAGGCAGAGATAGAGAAGCTATTGAAAGCTAGTTTCATCTATCCTGTTCCCCTGATGGAGTGGGTTTCAAATCCCGTTACGGTGGATAAGAAGCAAGGAGCGATCCGTATATGCACTGATTTCTGTGATTTAAATCGTGCATGTCCTAAGGATAACTTCCCCACACCGTTTATAGATCAGATTTTGGATGAGTGTGCGGGTAGCGAGGTGTTCTCCTTTATGGACGGCTTTTTCGGGTATAATCAGATTCAAATTAAACCCAAGGACCAACATAAGACCGCATTTATTTGTCCTTGGGGAAAATTTGCGTATCGAAAAATTCCTTTCGGCCTTAAAAACGCCGGAGCTACCTTTCAGCGGGCGATGACCTTGATTTTCCACGATCTCAAGTCCATTATTGAAGTATTTTTGGATGACCTCGCTACTCATTCTCGCATGAGGATGCGTCATTCTTATCACTTGAGATTGGTGTTCGAAAGATGCTGGCACTATGCTGTTAGATTGAACCCTCATAAGTGCATCTTTTGTGTTAAATCGGGTCGTTTGTTAGGATTTATCATTTCGAAAGAGGGTATAAGAGTCGACCCCTTGAAAGTGGAGGCAATACTTCAGTTGTCTCCCCCGTGAAATATTCGTCATCTTCAGTGTTTGCAAGGCATGGAAAACTTCCTATTAAGATTTGTTGTCAATTTCGCCAATTTGACTAGAGGCTTCATGCGTCTCCTGAAGAAGGATACTCCCTTTGAATGGGATGAGCGAGCCCAGGAGTCCTTCGATGCCCTTAAGAGAGCCCTAGCATCGGCCCCGGTGATTAGTCCTTCGGATTATAGCCGCGATTTCCTATTATATGTGGCCACGTCTTTAGAGACGATTGGGATGGTTTTGGTTCAAGAGGATGAGGAGCTCCAAGAGCATGTCATATATTATTTGAGCTAAAACCTTATTGACGCAGAGATTCGGTATTCTCATGTAGAGAAGCTTGCCTTGGCCACCGTACATGCGGTGCAGCGTTTGAGACATTATATTCTCCTTCACCAAACCTTGGTTGTTGCCCATGTCAATCCATTTCAGTTCGTCCTCACACGTAGGATGATTGGGAGAAAATATAATAAATGGATTGTCATCCTACAAGAGTTTGATCTCGAGTTTGTTTCGGCAAAATCGAAGAAATATTTAATCTTTGCAGAGCTCATATCGGATTTTTCGAGTGAGGCTAAGGAGTCGGTATGTGAAGATACGTTCGTTGATGAGCACATTTTCTTGATCTCAACGGATGACCCATGGTACGAAGATATCATAGTATATTTGTAAACGCAGAGGACCCCTACTCACCTCTCGTGAGATGAGCGACGTCGGTTATGTCACGTTTCCAAGAACTACCTCATAGTGGACAATACTTTGTACCGCCGTGGAGTAGATTCCCTTTTACGACATTGTTTAACTCATGAGGAGGCTGAGGTAGTGCTTAATGATTTCCACGGAGGGGCGTGTGGTGGTCATTTATCTGGGCTTGCTACAGCTCAAAAGATTTTGAGAGCAGGATATTTCTGGCCGTCAATCTTCAAGGATTGTATTGAAGTGGTCAAGAGGTGCCACCCTTGCTAGTTGTTTGCACGTAACATGCGCTCGAAGCCTGCCCCGTTACACCCTATTATCACCACCAGTCCCTTCACCAAGTGGGGGATCGATTTTATGGATTGCAACCCATCCTTGGCTGGGGGGCACCATCATATCATAGTGGCTGTCGATTACTTCATGAAATGGGCTGAGGCAATGCCTACAGTAAAATTTGACAGTGAGACAGCCGCTCACTTCGTATTCAACCAAATCATTTCTAGGTTCGGGATTCCGAGAGAGCTTGTCACTGACCATGGCTCGCACTTTCAGAATCGTATGATGGAAGAGTTGGCATCCAAGTTAGGGTATAAGCAAGAGCACTCCTCTTCTTACTATCCTCAAGCGAATGGACAGGTTGAAGCAGTGAATAAATCACTTAAGTCCATTCTCCAATGAACCATCGCACAAAGCAAGACGAATTGGCATATTATGTTGTACCCTGCTTTGTGGGCTTATCGAACCGCAGTAAAGACTGCCACTGGTTTTTCTCCATATCAGCTTGTTCATGGAGTGGAGTCAATATTTCCGGTTGAATGCGAGATTCCTTCATTGAATTTATCCATGGAACTCTTACCAGACACTTCACCTTTGGAGGAGCGTTTGGTTCACCTTGAGCAACTCGATGAGCAGCGTAGAGATGCCTTGGTGACTCTAGAGGTTAATAAGCATCGCGTAAAGGCCCAATACGATAAGTCTGTCAGTCCGAGAGTGTTTAGTGAGGGATACTTGGTCCTTTTGTGGGATCAATCGAAAGAACCCTTGGGGGCAGGGAATTTCAATCCTATGTGGCGTGGTCCTTACGTGGTCAAGCGTGTGTTAGAGAAGAATGCCTACGAGTTAGTGGATTACGAAGGGACGACCTTGGCGGAGCCTAGAAATGGGCTCTATCTTAAGAAATACTATGCATAATCTTTAGCCAAGGTTGTTTGTTGTATATTATTGTACATCTTTTTTTCATAGTTAGGTCTTGTTTATCATGATCGGGTTTGTGATTAGTTTCCATTTTTTGTGGCATATGTCAATGGAATCTTCCACCTACATAGGATTCGCAGATGGTGCAACCTGTCACACTCAACACTCAGCCTCAGCTGCTTGGGTGATTTTTACTCCTATGGGTCATGTACTATATTCAAGAGGTGTATGTTTACGGCCATCTTCCAACAATGTTGCTGAATATAGTGCCGTTATTGAGCTTCTTCGGGATGCCATTTCGTATGGTGTTCTCTCTCTTGAGGTACGTCTTGATTCAGAGTTAGTAGTGCCATAGCTCAATGGTTTGTACCATGTTAGAGATCCAATGTTATTGAGGAGATTCTTGCGTGTGAGATTGCTAGAATGACAATTTGAGAACATAACATATATACACATTCCAAGAAATTTTAATCAAATCGCCGACTCATATGCTAACTATGTGTTAGATTGGCATTTGTTTCATTCATCATAAATTAATCATAAACACATTTTTTACACATGTAAATAAATAAACCGATCACCATAAAACTTTTTTATATACATCAAAATGTGGTAATACATAAAGTCATAATACAAAATTGGGGCTTTCAAAGCCACCATCATATACACGGTAGTACAAAATAGATACACTCCCAGGTGTCTACTCCTGTGGAGGTGGATGAGGGTTGTGATCATGATATGTCACCATAGCTCTAGCTAGCCGCCGGAATATACGCACCTATGCATGTGGTACACCCACCACCTGTCTCTGCATAGCCTCAAGCAAGTCCTCGACTTGCGCCATGGGAATCCTGTGAGTCAGTCGCATGAAGTTGGTATGGATGCTTTGGAGCGTTCGCTCCGCATCCACACCGGTGATATCGTCTCCTCCTCCCCTCTGTCTATGACGTGGGAAGCCCTCTAGTTGCCGTGGTCCCACATATGCACATGAATGGTAGATGTCATTATGTATTGTCACCCAAAAACATGCCTTTTTGATTCCATTAATCAAGAAAACACAAAAAAAAATTAAATACTTCAAAAAAAATTAAAAAGAGTAAGGGTCGAGATTCGTTACCTATGCCTCCATATGCTGATCCTGGTGGTAATGGCATGTCCGGGTCTCCCCGGAAGTCTATCCCTGCATAAGGTTAGTCCTCTATGGAAACAATCTGTCGTCGCCACCATGGAAAAAAGTCTGCTGGATAGGGGTTGGCCACCCTACCACCCCCCAGTATGCACATCGCGTCTACCCAACGTCGTTGGGCCGGATCTCGAACCCCGTGGAGAGGAACATCCACTCTAAGGCTCAATCCTGGAACCCGCTCGAAGAAGAAAGTGCTCAAGATACTGTTGAACCCAAAGTTCCGTATCCTACCTGCCTTGCACTCACTGAGCTGATGTTTCATGTTGCTCAACAGTGATGTGCTCCATGGGAAGATGGCCTTTAGGCCCAGTACCTGTATAGCATTGGTGGGGACTTGGATCCCCACCTTCTCTGTCTCTGGATAGCATTACACTGTGATGTACTCATCGATAGTCATCCCATGACCTGGCCCTCCTCGGGCACGAAGGTTCACCGTCTCACCTCGCTGTGATAGACCTGTGATAAAGTAGATATCCTCCACCTCAATGGTGAGGGACATACCGTTTAGCCGAAAGGACTCTGAGTCCGGATCCCAATAGTCTACAAGCATCTGTAGTAGTCCTGGTTTGGCCCTCAAGCCTCCTAGGCACCAAAACTTGTAGATTCCGCATCTTCTTAGAGCTTCTTGAGCCATTCTGTCAGCCCTTACTGCTTCCTCTACATCACCGTGCTCGCGTTCTCGCCACTCTAGCACCATCCTGCATGAGAGTTTGACCAAAATTTCCATTAGATTCATGAAAATCTTAGTGCACGGCGTCATACGCGGCTGTTTTCAAAACAGCCGCGTATGTACGCAGTTTCAGGTCCCTTTTCCATGTATATCCAGCCCTATACGCGGAAAAAGCCTCGATACCCACGTGGGCCGTGGCGCCCATGTAAGTTTGGCCTTTAAAAATTCATTTGACCATGAAAAATTATAAAAATTGTATTGAAATGCAAGCAGAGAACATGAGTAAATACCTGGAAGAATCGGTTGTGAATTCCGCCGGCTAGATCTCCTGGAATTTGCAGTTGAATATCAGAGCTCAAATGGGTAAAAGTTTCAAATGATTTCTATTTTTTACTATTTATAGAAAAATTTTCAAATATTTGAAAATTTTTACCCCCTTTCCTATAGTTTTGACCGTTTCTAACCATTTTGGACTGTTTCTGACCTAATTTGTGATGTAGAAGACCATTTTAAGCTCCGTTTCAGCCTTTGGATTGACCCGTTCGTACTGATCTCAGGTATAACGTCTATACTGGCATATAGGTTAGGTTCACCACCGTTTGCATTTTGCATGACCTTATGACCATGTCACTATATCCTTAGGTACGAACCCACTCTATTATGTCACGAAACCTTCTTGCTGCTATAGAAGTGGCATGATATGAGTGGTAGAGCCTCACCTTACATGGGTACCCTAGTTAGCACCTTATTTGCATTTGGTGCCCATGCCGATGTTTCCCCCTTTAGGGTGTGGGAGTCCGTTGTATAGTATTGCCATGACATTTAGCAAGAGCCTCATACTCCTCTTGATCTTATGCTGGCCTTTTTTCCCTCCAGACTCCCCTTGTATCAAGTTGTGGATGAATTATCATGAGCCTTTGCCTATCTTATTGAGCTTTATGCCGGCTCCCCTGACATTGCGTTTCAGCCATATAGCCTGAGCTTGTCTCATGTCTAGCCATGCAGAGCCTTTATTTATATCCTTCGCAGCTTAATTCCCTTTTTACCAGGTATGTTACCTTTGATTCCCTTTTCAAGCTTTTCAAATAACTGAAAAAGACCAAAAAAATCAAAAAACCAAAAAGACGGACAAGAAAAGATATTATCTTTGGCAGCTGTCGAGTCGTGTCACCTTCGAACAGAGCACTATATATCACATCCATTGGTTGGGTTATAGTTTGACTTAGGAGCTATACTCGTTATCTGAGTTTTATCTCCACCGACTGGTTAAGCTTCTAGTCCCTATGGAGCCTTTATTGATGCCTCCTACATCATAGAGATGTCCCAGTTTGTGTATCGAGTCTATGCTGCCTTCATTCAGTCACCATACGCTGTTATGCTCTTGTTCAAAGGAAGTTGAAACCTGAGTCGGCAATTCCTCAGTTATCTTGACTTTGCATGTCAACCATTCTCGGTACAGTTACTAGTTCGTGCACCTTATGATCGAGTCCTTCCACATTATACAGCTTTGCTGAGTACCTCGTGTTGGATGATGGGGGATGCCCTAATGCCCTCCTTCCAGCGGATTTCATCCCATCGACTTCAGATCATTTATTCTGGGATTGGAATCTAGAGTCATTTTGAGTGCCTTGAGACTTGCAGTCATCAGTGGCAGGTTCTCTCGCCATCGACAGTTTTGGGAATACATCAATGTCCCCTGATCAATGGAGTCTCTCAAGTGTTCTACCTCAACACATTTATTCACACTTTTTAGTTTGCACTCTAGTACCTTGATTCCCATTTTCATTATTGGTGGGTGATCTCGCGTCTGTTAACGATATACATCAATGACCGGTAATCAGACGATGGACTACTATGTTCGACCTCGACACCTCTATTCGCATAGTAGGACATGTACTCGTAGCGGTTTGTGTAGAAGACCTTCCAGATTGGTGGCATCCACTATATGCTACCTCCTTGATCGTGCCAGTGTTCATGAGATTTCAGCTCTCGTGACTTGTTCCAGTATATGTCAGACATTTCCAGCCACTATGGAGATCTTGATCTGTTATATATCTTCAGCCTTTGTGGAGATCATGGTCCGTTGTATATCTTCATCATGGAGATTCTGATCTATGTATATTGTACGTGGCAATGACCACATATGTGTTATCATGCTTCATGCCTATTCAAGGCCATTGTACTCTTATGTATCCGGGACTGCTCTATGTACTTGCAGTTATATGCAGAGTTGTATTATGGTATTATGTTGATTGGGTGGTTGGTCTTCCATTTGGGTACCTTCATCACTTCACTTCTGGGATGGACTTATAATGTATTTCGGTCATCGTATAACCCCTCTGATCTCATACATTAGGGGGCATCTGTTATAGCGGATTTCACCTCACTAGGTGAATCACACATTGTATGGCCTTCCCCTGTCCCACTGCAGACTCATTAGCCCCTTTGGACCACTTTTTATCTTTTGATGTATCATTGACCATCCCTAAAAACATTATAAAAGTGATATACGTGGCATTTTCCCCGATAACTGCGTACATACGCGGATATTCCCCTTATAGTCGCGTACATCAGGATGTGTACATAATCCAAAATCCTTTGGAGCGTTCCTTGATTTGGATCTGATTCATATGACTCCTAGCCTTCCATATGCCTTGAGATCGCACGGATTCGACCTTTCAGCATACCTTTGAAAAGCTATAGAAGGAACCCTTGAGACATTGAAAGAATAAGAGAGAATTGAGAGTACCGAAACTATAGTCCATTGTTCCCAGAACTTATGCTTGAGTCTGCATCCCTTTGTCCCTTGGAGCACTGTTGTGTTCTTCCCAAGCTTTCCCTTTGCTAGTAAGCTTGCTATCGAAGTGATGGAGGATTGAGGTGGTGGAGGCCCAAGTGGGGGATTCAGTTTCTCTGGTTCACAGACGTGCCGTTAGAGGTTGTCACTTGTAATCTCTGATTCATATTAATAGAAATATCTTTTCCTATCTAGTAATGTGTATTTGAATGAATATTGTTTCCATTGGAATATGTCAAATTCTCATACATTATTGATTATATATGCTAGAATAGATCTAACACCATGAAATATAGTATACTTGTATTGTTTACTTGTTGTTGAGGATGTTCTATAACAATTCAAGCTGAAAATTGGAAAGCTCAACGGGGATCTACTTCAACCGTCCGGAATAAGGTACGAGGTTCGATCCTTTAGTGTTAGATGTTTTTATTTCTATCGCATATTGGGAAAGATTGATTTCTGGAGTCTAGCTGTCTGTTGTGGTACCCCAAGCCATAGGAATTTCTCTCCGTAACACCTATGGAATTCAAAAGACTTTTTTGCTAGAGGCTTAGTAAATATATCTGCTAGTTATTCCTTGGACTTTGAAAAGTTCAAACTAATTTCTTTGTTGTTAACAAGTTCTCTGATGAAATGATATCGAGTTTCGATATGCTTGCTTATTTTGTGGAATACTTGATTCCTTGAGAATGGAATTGCATATATATTATCACAAAATATCACAGTTGGTTCCTCTTTCTCGTGTAATAACTCAAACAAAATTATTTGCATTCACATGGCTTGGCATGTTGCCGACGTCACTGCGACATATTCTGCTTCAGCTAATGAGGAGGGCACTATGGGTTTCTTCTTTGATGCCCATGAAACTACACTCGAACCAAAGTTATATATAACCTATTGTGATTTTCCTATCATTTATATTTCTTGAAAAATTGTTGTTTATATATCCTGTTAATTTGAAATATGAACTTGTTGAATACAAAATTCCATAATTTATTTTTCCTTAATCATATCTTAAGATCCTTTTTCCAAATTTTCAATGAGACCTCTTTGGAGATTCCATAAATATGGAAATCAGGCTCACTACCAACATGATATATGGCCTTGTTTCCATTACATACATCAAGCTTCCAACTAATTTCTTGAACTATGTTGGATCTACAAATGGTGCATTGTCTTCTTTACTTAGTTTAGTTCTTGTTGCTATAGGTGTTGACATTGGTTTAGAGTTCAACATTCCAAACCTTCTCAACACATATTTAGCATACTTAGATTGACATATGAAAATTTCATTTTCATATTGATCAACGTGATTCCCAAGAAAATACTTCATCATTCCCAAATATGCCATTTCAAATTCTATTTTCATTGTTGTTTTGAAAACTTCTATGCACAAATTTCCATTGAAAATCAAGTCATCAACATACAAGCATACAATCATGATTTTTCCTTTTTGATCTATTTTTTTGTACAATCTAAGCTCGGTAGCACATCTATTGAATCCATTACTCATTAGGTATGAGTTTATTCGGTTGTACCACACTCTTGGTGCTTTTTTTAGCCCATATAATGCCTTTTTTAACCTATATACTTTATTTTCATGTCCTCTTATCTCATAACCAGCTGGTTTCTTTACATAAACCTCTTCTTCTAAATACCCATTTAAAAATACATATTTTACATCCATCTAAAATATTTTCCATTTATTTTGGGTTGCAATAGCTAAGACAAGTCTAATAGTATCAAGTCTTGCTAGAGGTGCAAAATTCTCATTATAATCTATGCCAAATTGTTGGCAAAAACCTTGTGCCACAAGCTTAGCCTTGTATTTTTCAACATTTCCATCAGCATTTAGTTTTATTTTATAAATCCATTTTACACCTATGTAGTCCTTACCTTCAGGTAAATATACTAATTCCCAAGTTTCATTTTTATCTATCGCATCTATTTCATCATCCATAGCTTTTATCCATGCACCATCTTTAATTGCTTCTTCAGAATTAAGTGATTGATAAGCTAATAATGCGAAGTTTGAATTTATGTCAAATTCTTCCTCATGTTGTTCATAAATGTCTTTCTAGCTTATAGTTTTTTGTCCTCTAGTCCTAGACCTCAATTCTACTAGTGTAGGATCCATCACTTACTTGTGAAATTGATGTATGCTGGCCTCCATGTCCTGATTGTTCTTCTTGCATGAAATGTCTTTGTGTTCTTACTTGAGGTGAATTGAGACATGTTGAATTCCTTCCTAATGTAATTTATGCAAGTTCATGTGCTTGTGGAATTTGTTGTCCATCTTGCACAACTTCTTCATCATCTTCATCATGAGGTAAAATTTCCCCATGTGTAACTATTTCATCAATGCTTCCACCCCATGCTTCTTCTTCCTTAAATTCGACATCTCGGCTTACAATTAGCTTCTTGGTAATCATTTATACAATTTATATGCCATAGAATGTTCACTATACCCAATGAAGATGCATTTTTCACTTCGATTATCCAATTTTCTTCTCAAGTACATGGGAGTGTGCCACACACCCAAATATTCTCAAATGTGAAAGATTGAAACTTTAACCACTGCAAGCTTCTTAATGTACTTTATTCAACACACATTTTGTAGGACACCTATTCAAAATGTAGACCAAACACACTACTGCTTCTTCCCAATACTCATTTGACAAATGCTTGGCCTTTAACATACTTATTTGCATGTTCGTAATTTTCCTATTTTTCCTTTGTGAAACACCATTTTGTTGTGGTATATAGAAAGTGGTAAATTGACTTTTAATGCTGTGATAATTCCAAAATTCCATGAATTCATTCAACTTATATTTGCCACCTCTATCAGACCTCAACACTTTGATGAACTTTCCACTTTTCTTTTCAGCTAAAGTTTAAAAATTCTTGAACACTTCAAAGGTTTCTGATTTATGTTTTATTAAACATACCCATGTCTTTCTCCTATAATCATCAATGAACATTAGGAAATACAATATTCCATCCAATGATGGATTTTGCATTGGTCGACACAAATCTGTATGAACTATCTCCAAAGGTTCTTTTGCTCGATAAGATGTGCCTCTAGAAAAGGATTCTCTATGATGTTTTGCTAAGATACAACTCTCACATGAGCTTGTTGGTTGATCAATTGGTGGAAACCCTCTAACCATTTTCTTTCTCTGTAACAGACTTAAACCTCCAAAACACAAATTCCCATATCTCAAGTTCCAAAGCCAAGACTAATCTAGGCTTTGATCTTTATAAGAATTCATAAAATTATGAATTTCACTCTTCATCTTAATAGGAAAAATCCTATTCTTAGTCATTTTAACCCTTGTAATCAATATTTTTCTAGGATATTTGTCAAAAATAGTGCACATATCACGATTGAAGATTACCTTATACCCTTTCTCCATTAGTTGTCCAATGTTGATTAGATTTGATTTCAGACCTCAAACAAAATATACATCATTAATATGTTTTTATCTCCAATTTTGGAAAACACATTAATCATACCTTTTCCATTCAGTGATACTCTATTGTCATCCCCAAGTTTCACTTTAGACTGTACATAGCTGTATAAATTACTGAACAACTCCTTGTTTCCAGACATATGATTACTGCATCCATTGTCTAGAAACCATACATCATTTGAATTTTCCTCAGGACCATTACAAGTACTAAGGAATAAATCATTTTTGTCTTCATACTTCTCAGTCATATTTGAAGATTGTTTTCTAGCATATGCTTCCTTCTTTCTGCAATCCCTAGCATAATGCCCAAATTTCTTCCAATAAAAACATTGAACTTTAGATTTATCAAATATTTGATTATGTTGTTGATAAATATTTTTGGGGGGGATTCTAAAGTTTCCTGCATTTGGATTTTGGATAGGCCTACCAATCAAGTTTATACATTATTATCCTTCTCTTTGAATTTGAAATATTCCTCTACCTCTGTAGGTTGTCCTTCCTATCAGATACCCATATTATCTGAAAAGATTCTCTAGGTGGCAGCATAAAAATTTGCTTCTTCTACTACATTTAATCTCATTAAATCAATTTAAAATCATTTTTACTTAACCATAACCATTCTTTTAAGATTAGGAACCTACAAATTACAATCACACAATGCAAATAATATAATAATGCGACACCATTAAATTAGTCGTACGATCAAACAAGTTACAAGTTAACATTTCCATTTAGCAATTTCAACATATGTTGTACTCGGTCCCCTTACATATCATTACCAACGATGAAGGCATAGTCTCCTAGTCGGTTGAGGAGAAACAACAGGGTTAGATGATTGGACATGATAAAATAAAAGCTAATCTATAAAGTATGCACCTGTATGAACAGATTCATTATACACTTATCTTTTGAGAGTTATTCAAAGGCTTTTTCACCTTGATGAAATTGCAGCTTCTGGAACCATCACTGTATATATAACTCAACACACATATTAGTACAATATGTCAATCTATAAATCCAAGAGAATAAGTTTGATAAACAAGACAGATTAAAACCCTAAACCAATCTAGCTGTTAAGGATACTTTTCTTATCTTGGGCGACTGAAAACGTGTCTATGACTTTCCTCCCAACTGTAGGCTTCATTTGATGTATTTTTTCCTGTCTAAATCCACCCCCGTGATGGGAGACAAATCCACTAAGGTAAGGAAGTACTGGAACCCTTCCAAAGATCTCTAAACAAGGCTACCTACAGAGTAATAAGGGTTATTTCATTGTTTCTAGGAAGAAGGAGGACGTAGAATCGATTACACATATTCAATGCATGTGGCACATCACAACGTGTACAACAACAAATCATATGCATTATAGAGAAATATGTGTCAATTAAACCACTCTAATATCTCACTGAAACTATACCACCAATAAGAGATATTCACAAACTCTTTATCATATATCCACAATATATGCTTATCTACTCTTACTTGATATATGCATTTAGTATAAATAACTCTACACAACTTTCTTATTTCATGTCCTCAGCCAAATCCAAAGAGTGCCAAATCCAAAGAGTGTTTAAGAGAAAGTGGACATTTTCCACAATATATTTTATGAATGGAATTTTATGACAATATCCATACTTATTACTCTTAAGACTTTATTATAATTTTATAAAATATTTACTTTAAACCAAAGCAAATAATAAACTAAATCTTATAATAAAATATCTATTCCACGTTTAAACTCCATAATATCATATATATATATATAAAATAAGTTTGTAAAATATTTATTTCCAACAAAAAAAAATATGATCAACTAAATCTTATTAATAAAAGATCTATTCCACGTCTAAGCTCCATAATATCATGTATACTATAAGTTTGTAAAAATTTTATTTCTAAACCAAAAAATATGATAAACTAAATCTTATAAATAAAAGATCTATTCCACGTCTAAACTCCATAATATCATATATATTATAACTTTGTAAAATATTTATTTCCAACCAAAAAAATATGATAAACTAATTAATGCAGTAGATGGTTGTAATTAATGCCAACAATATCCCCCTTAATTGCAACCCAAAATACAAAATATGATATTTCTTCTGCAAAATCATGATGTGCAACATACAACTACAGTTATACATATTTAGCTTTAACAATACCAAGATTCTCCCTATGGAATTCAAAAGACTTTTTTGCTAGAGGCTTAGTAAATATATCTTCTAGTTGTTCCTTAGACCTTGAAAACTTCAAACTAGTTTCTTTGTTGTTAACAAGTTCTCTGATGAAATGATATCGAGTGTCGATATCCTTGCTTATTTTGTGGAATACTTAATTCCTTGAGAATGGAATTGCATATATATTATCACAAAATATCACAATTGGTTCCTCTTTCTCGTGCAATAACTCAAACAAAATTATTCGCATTCACATTGCTTGGCATGTTGCCGGCGTCACTACGACATATTCTGCTTCAGCTGATGAGGTGGTCACTATGGGTTTCTTCTTTAATTCCCATGAAACCGCACCCAAACCAAAGTTATATATAACCTATTGTGATTTTCCTATCATTTATATTTCTTGCAAAACCTTTGTTTTTATATCCTGTTAATTTGAAATATGAAGTTGTTGAATACAAAATTCCATAATTTATTTTTCCTGAATCATATCTTAAGATCATTTTTCCAAATTTCCAATGAGACCTCTTTGGAGATTCCATAAATATGGAAATTAGGCTCACTGCCAACATGATGTATGGATTTGTTGCCATTACATACATCAAGCTTCCAACTAATTTCTTGAACTATGTTGGATCTACAAAGGGTTCATTGTCTTCTTTACTTAGTTTAGTTCTTGTTGCTATAGGTGTTGACATTGGTTTAGAGTTCAACATTCCAAACCTTCTCAACACATATTTAGCATACTTAGATTGGCATATGAAAATTCCATTTTCATATTGATCAACGTGAATCCCAAGAAAATACTTCATCATTCCCAAATATGCCATTTCAAATTCTATTTTCATTGTTGTTTTAAAAACTTCTATGCACATATTTCCATTTAAAATCAAGTCATCAACATACAAGCATACAATCATGATTTTTCCTTTTTGATCTATTTTTTGTACAATCTAAGCTCGGTAGCACATCTATTGAATCCATTACTCATTAGGTATGAGTTTATTCGGTTGTACCACACTCTTGGTGCTTTTTTTAGCCCATATAATGCCTTTTTTAACCTATATACTTTATTTTCATGTCCTCTTATCTCATAACCAGCTGGTTTCTTTACATAAACCTCTTCTTCTAAATACCCATTTAAAAATGCATATTTTACATCCATCTAAAATATTTTCCATTTATTTTGGGTTGCAATAGCTAAGACAAGTCTTGCTAGAGGTGCAAAATTCTCATTATAATCTATGCCAAATTGTTGGAAAAAATCTTGTGCCACAAGCTTAGCCTTGTATTTTTCAACATTTCCATCAGCATTTAGTTTTGTTTTATAAATCCATTTTACTCCTATGCAATCCATACCTTCAGGTAATATGCTAATTCCCAAGTTTCATTTTTATCTATAGCATCTATTTCATCATCCATAGCTTTTATCCATGCACCATCTTTAATTGCTTCTTCAGAATTAATTGATTGATAAGCTAATAATGCAAAGTTTGAATTTATGTCCAATTCTTCATCATGGTGTTCATAAATTTCTTTCTAGCTTATAGTTTTTTGTCCTCTAGTCCTAGACCTCAATTCTACTAGTGTAGGATCAAATTCATCACTTACTTGTGAAATTGATGTATGCTGGCCTCCATGTCCTGATTGTTCTTATTGCATGAAATGTCTTTGTGTTCTTACTTGAGGTGAATTGAGACATGTTGAATTCCTTCCTAATGTGATTGATGCAAGTTCATGTTGCTTGTGGAATTTTTTGTCCACCTTGCACAACTTCCTCATCATCTTCGTCATGAGGTAAAATTTCTCCATGTGTAACTGTTTCATCAATGCTTCCATCCCATGCTTCTTCTTCCTTAAATTCGACATCTCTGCTTACAATTAGCTTCTTGGTAATCAAAGTATACAATTTATATGCTATAGAATGTTCACTATACCCAATGAAGATGCATTTTTCACTTCGATTATCCAATTTTCTTCTGAGGTACATGGGAGTATGCCACACACCCAAATATTCTCAAATGTGAAACATTACAACTTTTACCACTGCAAGCCTTCTTCATGTACTTTATTCAACACACATTTTGTAGGACACCTATTCAAAATGTAGACCGAACACACTACTGCTTCTTCCCAATACTCATTTGACAAATGCTTGGCCTTTAACATACTTATTTACATGTTCGTAATTGTCCTATTTTTCCTTTGTGAAACACCATTTTGTTGTGGTATATAGAAAGTGGTAAACTGACTCTTAATGCCATGATAATTCCAAAATTCCATGAATTCATTCAAGTTATATTCGCCACCTCTATCAAACCTCAACACTTTGATGAACTTTCCACTTTTCTTTTCAACTAAAGTTTAAAAATTCTTGAACACTTCAAAGGTTTCTGATTTCTGTTTTATAAAATATACCCATGTCTTTCTGCTATAATCATCAATGAACGTTAGGAAATACAATATTCCAACCAATGATGGATTTTGCATTGGTCAACACAAATATGTATGAACTATCTCCAAAGGTTCTTTTGCTCGATAAGATGTGCCTCTAGAAAAGGATTCTCTATGACGTTTTGCTAAGATACAACTCTCACATGAGCTTGTTGGTTGATCAATTGATGGAAACCCTCTAACCATTTTCTTTCTCTGTAACAGACTTAATCCTCCAAAATACAAATTCCCATATCTCAAGTTCCAAAGCCAAGACTGATCTAGACTTTGATCTTTATAAGAATTCATAAAATTATGAATTTCACTCTTCATCTTAATAGGAAAAATCCTATTCTTAGTCATTTTAACCCTTGTAATCAATATTTTTCTAGGATATTTGTCAAAAATAGTGCACATATCACGATTGAAGATTACCTTATACCCTTTCTCCATTAGCTGTCCAATGTTGATTAGATTTGATTTCAGACCTCAAACAAAATATACATCATTAATATGTTTTTATCTCCAATTTTGGAAAACACATTAATCATGCCTTTGCCATTCAGTGATACTCTATTGTCATCCCCAAGTTTCACTTTAGACTGTACATAGTTGTATAAATTAGTGAACAACTCCTTGTTTCCAGACATATGATTACTGCATCCATTGTCTAGAAACCATACATCATTTGAATTTTCCTCAGGACCATTACAAGTACTAAGGACTAAATCATTTTTGTCTTCATATTTCTCAGTCATATTTGCGAATTGTTTTCTAGCATCTGCTTCCTTCTTTCTGCAATCCCTAGCATAATGCCCAAATTTCTTCCAACAGAAACATTGAACTTTAGATTTATCAAATATTTGATCATGTTGTTGATAAAAAAAAATTGGGGGGTTCTAAAGTTTCCTAGATTTGGATTTTGGATAGGCCTACCAGTCAAGTTTGTACATTATTATCCTTCTCTTTGAATTTGAAATATTCCTTTGCCTTTGTAGGTTGTCCTTCTTGTCACATACCCATATTATCTGAAAAGATTCTCTAGGTGGTAGCATAAAAATTTGCTTCTTCTACTACATTTAATCTCATAAAATCAATTTAAAATCATTTTTACTTAACCATAACCATTCTTTTAGGATTAGGAACCTACAAAGTACAATCACATAATGCAAATAATATAATAATCCGACACCATTAAGTTAGGCGTATGATCAAACAAGTTACAAGTTAACATTTCCATTTAGCAATATCAACATATGTGTACTCGGTCCCCTTACATATCATTACCAACGATGAAGGCATAGTCTCCTAGTCGGTTGAGGAGAAACAACACGGTTAGATGATTGGACATGATAAAATAAAAGCTAGTCTATAAAGTATGCACCTGTACGAACGGATTCATTTTACACTTGTCTTTTGAGAGTTATTCTAAGGCTTTTTCACCAATGAAATTGCAGCTTCTGCAACCATCACTATATATAACTCAACAAACATATTAGTACAAGATGTCAATCTATAAATCCAAGAGCATAAGTTTGATAAACAAGACAGATTAAAACCCTAAACCAATCTAGCTGTTAAGGATACTTTTCTTATCTTGGGCGACTGAAAACGTGTCTATGACTTTCCTCCCAACTGTAGGCTTCATTTGATGTATTTTTTCCTGTCTAAATCCACCCCCGTGATGGGAGACAAATCCACTAAGGTAAGGAAGTACTGGAACCCTTCCAAAGATCTCTAAACAAGGCTACCTACAGAGTAACAAGGGTTATTTCATTGTTTCTAGGAAGAAGGAGGATGTAGAATCGATTACACATATTCAATGCATGTGGCACATCACAACGTGTACAACAACAAATCATATGCATTATAGAGAAATATGTGTCAATTAAACCACTCTAATATCTCACTAAAACTATACCACCAATAAGAGATATTCACAAACTCTTTATCATATATCCACAATATATGATTATCTACTCTTACTTGATATATGCATTTAGTATAAATAACTCTACACAACTTTCTTATTTCATGTCCTCAGCCAAATCCAAAGAGTGCCAAATCCAAAGAGTGTTTAAGAGAAAGTGGACATTTTCCACAATATATTTTATGAATGGAATTTTATGACAATATCCATATTTATTACTCTTAAGACTTTATTATAATTTTATAAAATATTTACTTTAAACCAAAGCAAATAATAAACTAAATCTTATAATAAAATATCTATTCCACGTTTAAACTCCATAATATCATATATATATATATAAAATAAGTTTGTAAAATATTTATTTCCAACAAAAAAAAATATGATAAACTAAATCTTATTAATAAAAGATCTATTCCACGTCTAAGCTCCATAATATCATGTATACTATAAGTTTGTAAAAATTTTATTTCCAAACCAAAAAATATGATAAACTAAATCTTATAAATAAAAGATCTATTCCACGTCTAAACTCCATAATATCATATATATTATAACTTTGTAAAATATTTATTTCCAACCAAAAAAATATGATAAACTAATTAATGCAGTAGATGGTTGTAATTAATGCCAACAATATCCCCCTTAATTGCAACCCAAAATACAAAATATGATATTTCTTCTGCAAAATCATGATGTGCAACATACAACTACAGTTATACATATTTAGCTTTAACAATACCAAGATTCTCCCTATGGAATTCAAAAGACTTTTTTGCTAGAGGCTTAGTAAATATATCTTCTAGTTTTTCCTTAGACCTTGAAAACTTCAAACTAGTTTCTTTGTTGTTAACAAGTTCTCTGATGAAATGATATCGAGTGTCGATATCCTTGCTTATTTTGTGGAATACTTAATTCCTTGAGAATGGAATTGCATATATATTATCACAAAATATCACAATTGGTTCCTCTTTCTCGTGCAATAACTCAAACAAAATTTCGCATTCACATTGCTTGGCATGTTGCCGGCGTCACTACGACATATTCTGCTTCAGCTAATGAGGTGGTCACTATGGGTTTCTTCTTTAATGCCCATGAAACTGCACCCAAACCAAAGTTATATATAACCTATTGTGATTTTCCTATCATTTATATTTCTTGCAAAACCTTTGTTTTTATATCCTGTTAATTTGAAATATGAAGTTGTTGAATACAAAATTCCATAATTTATTTTTCCTGAATCATATCTTAAGATCCTTTTTCCAAATTTCCAATGAGACCTCTTTGGAGATTCCATAAATATGGAAATTAGGCTCACTGCCAACATGATATATGGCTTTGTTGCCATTACATACATCAAGCTTCCAACTAATTTCTTGAACTATGTTGGATCTACAAAGGGTTCATTGTCTTCTTTACTTAGTTTAGTTCTTGTTGCTATAGGTGTTGACATTGGTTTAGAGTTCAACATTCCAAACCTTCTCAACACATATTTAGCATACTTAGATTGACATATGAAAATTCCATTTTCATATTGATCAACGTGAATCCCAAGAAAATACTTCATCATTCCCAAATATGCCATTTCAAATTCTATTTTCATTGTTGTTTTAAAAACTTATGACCCATCCCATGTCATTTCCTTCCCTCAGTAGCCCAAATTGATTTCTTCAATAGCCATTTAAACATTTTTTAATCTTCCTCGGGAAACATGAACCTGCCAAAACAACCTCCTAGGGTTCCTACGTTGTCAAACTGATCCCACCAGGCTCTTTGGGATAGGGTTACTATGGTACAAACAAGTGGTTGCACCCCCTATGCCCATACAACTCCCTAGGAGATCCAACTCAAACATCTCCCTGGTTAGACATATCAACCTGTGAAGAAAAACTGCATCAGAGAGGCACAATGAGCCTGATCATATCTGCAAGTTCCCAGAACTAGAAATAATCTGTCTCATTAGAATGAGAGAGTCCAAATACATCTAAGGTGTATACTCATACCCCTAATAGGTCTCTACCTGATCATCAACCATATCCAATAAACAATATAACCATTTATAAATGATCAGACACCAATAATAACTCAGACTATCATCCATCTGCTACAAGTGTTAAAAGGCTAAGACATGTTCTACAACTCATTCAAGCAACAATCACAACAAGTAGTAGTCATTTCAATGGAGGTACATCAACCAATACATATAAAGGCTTTATTTATTATTACTCAGACTAGACTTTTAGGACTATACTCACTTCATAGTTGTAGTCAATTTGCTAGTGAAGGGTGAAGGATGAAATTGACAAGGATAAGGAAAAGGATGACTCCCTACTTAACATCACGACACTTTAGATATCTAAAGGGAATACTCACTATAACCAATGTCGGACAAACAACAACACAAGGAATAGCAGTGCCTCACAAATGGGTGAGTTGTTTAGAGAGTGCTTATTCAACTTAGGCATCATGACTACATCAAGCTTGATCCAGGTTCATTAGGACCATCAATTTTATTCCATGGACTTTTTGGCCTATATGACCCCTTAGGACTTCACCAGTGCTTAAAAGCACAGCTAATCGCAGCTCTCATCCGAGACATATTTATTTTTATAAGGTCAGCAATATTTGGATATAGAATATTTTTAACCATTGCTTTTTTGGACCTTTTCTTATACTCTTCAAGGAGTATTTTAGAATTTTGTTGCTCTTGTCCTCTTTGCATATGTTAAGAAACAAAGTTTTATCATTTTCATTTTCCATGGGCGCATATTCAATATTTCCAATACATGTACTACATGATCTTTAAGTTTTAGCCAACAACATCTCAAGTGACCAGGGGGAGTTCTACACAGTTCCAAACATCGGGACAACCGACCAGAATGATTTAGGCATACAATCCAACTTACCAAAGGCATGTTTTGTCACCAAATCAGAGCCGAGACACAATATAAACAAGGAGGCTTGTCCAACAAAATTTCTAGCGGGAAAAAAGATCTTCCATGCCATAAGTCAAGAAGTCAGTCGGGTTGAAAACTAAACTCGAAGGTAATGGATGGGTGAAGACAATGAATGATGGATCCAACACTAGCAATCCATAACAATGGTGGGCATGACTACCTCTATTCTCCCTAAGGAGGGTAAAACTAGTGAGTTTAGATCAGGAACTTCCAAGTATAAGTAGGGACATCAATACATAGTACAAAATACATCCAATTCCATATAATTATGACTGCCATATCATGATACCACAAGTTAATACATGTCACAAAAATCAATATAAGAGAAATGATAACCATAACATAATATAAAAAGATGAGTCATAATCATGCAATATAATCCATCTGAAACATCATTTGTCCAATGCGAAAGCACTGATATAAAATTGGGCATCAATAATTGCTCTGTAATGACTAAATGGGTACATCGATCCTCCAATCTGAGTGTCCTAAGACTCAGTCCTGACATGGGAGATTACAATAGTCCACTAATACAATAATGATCCATCAAAACTGCTCATCTCAGCATCTCATATGTAAGAGATCTGGCTGAAAAATGTACTGTGTCTAAAAAATAGAATATGGTATCCTATCTACTATATATGTGATAACATATGGCTCTAGCTGGGACAAGTTCTCTACTGAAAAGAGAACTTGAGAACCTTAGAATCTCTGGTCCTCACACTCTGCTTATCGCATGCTCGATCAATCCATCCACCTCTGCAACCGCTACCAAGAATGTACCTGACTACCTGCAACATGTCCAAAGCTATACCAAACTCACAGACCAGTCGTCAGAACAATATGTGGATAATATATAAAATACTGAAAATTTTGATGCTTGAATTTGAAAAGAAGAAAATAAATCTAATCTATAACCATAAATTTCAATAAAAGTTTGATTTTTTATTTTGCGGGATAAAAAAATTACACTAAGATCTTCAAAGGTGAGCTTCAAGAAAAAATGCGAGATTCTACACTGCTGCCAGGAAAGGCTTATTTCATCCTACCTACCCTACTCTAACCAATTTGGACAAGTGTTAGGTAAAATCATAAATCCAATGCAACCACTTGCTAAACGAGTCCATTGAGATTTATTTATAGTTAATGATACAACAAATCAAATATGGCTTGTAATTAATGTAAATGAAAATTGAAGCCATTATAACTTGTTGTTTGAATATCAACGAAAGACATAGATAAAGAGAAATGAAATCATGCCAGGGATGAGATTGATTGTTGCAAACTTCTTCTACCCATAGATTGATAGGATCATAAAATTTATGCAAGTTTATATTTGTTGAAATAAAAGAATACGATATGTGATTCATCCCCCCTAGGCCATCATGGTTTCCCTCCTCTTTCTGGTTAGCACACTCAATCATACTCACATCATGATCAATGGCAAAGCAAAATAGGGACAAATTAGAGATCATTAAACCAGAAATTGAGATTAACCCCATTTGTTGTTTATAAAATGAGAAAATATGGAATTGGTATTTATAGAGGTTTTCATTCACCTAATCAAAGAAATTAGCAAAGTTGAAAGAATTATGCACCAAGGATGAAAGGAGATAAAATGTTTTACCATTGACCATTTGGCACATTCGAGACTCTGCACCGCATGATACCATAGAGGATTTCAAAAGCTGGGATGGGAGGGTGGATTGACAAATTAAAACTTGATTTGTATCACCTAAAGATGTTAACACCAATATTGCATGTGATATGGGTCATTTGCTAGAGAAATTGGAAAGATTGAAACTAACTTCCCAAAAACTAGACTCACTATGATTAATCTCCTCAACCAAATCACCTTGATCAAAATTATGACAGGGAATGGTAGCAGCATTACAAGAATCATTCCTTGGAGGCTCTTGATGATTATTTGGACATAGATTCCAATTCAACAGATGTGACAAAGAAGGATCTAGCATAGACTATCGATAAGTAAATAAAATGAATATTAAAAATAGATATCCTTCACCCTACATAGATGATCTGTTCAATCAGTTTCACGGGGAAAAAATCTTCCTAAAATAGATCTAAGGTCTGGATACCACCAATTACAGATCAAAGATGAATACATATTTAAAACTGCCTTTAGAACCCATTTGGTCATTACGAATTTGTCATAAAGCCTTTTGGGTTAACAAACACAACTCCAACCTTTATGTGGTTAATTAATAGTATTTTGAGTAACTGTATAGATAAATTTGTAGTCATATTCATCGATGACATACTTATTTACTCAAAGAATAAACAAGAACATGAAGAACACCTAAGAATTATTTTACAAGTATTAAGAGAACACCAATTGTTTGCTAAGTTTAGCAAATGCGACTTATTTAAAGACAAAATTTAATATCTAGGACACGTAGTGTCCAAGGATGGAATATCTGTCGACCCCGACAAGATTAATGCTATCACCGAATGACTAGTTCCTAAAAAAGTAATGGACATAAGATCGTTCATGGGGATTACAAGTTATTATCGAAAGTTTATAGAATTATTTTCTAAGATAGCCTACCCCATAACTTCACTACAAATAAGGGTAAAAATTTTGATTGGAAGGAAAAGTGTATGGAAATTTTTAATAAATTAAAACATCTGTGAACTGCCGCCCGTATCTTAAAAATTGTTGATCCTTTTAAGGATTTCGTCCTATGCACCGATGCATGTAAGGAAGGATTAGGCGGGGAGTGGGAGTTAATTCAATAGAATTACATCGTGGCTTATGAAACTAGAAAAATAAACAAACATGAAAAGAACTACGCTACACAAGACTTAGAACTTGCTGAAATTGTACATGCACTAAAAATGTGGCAACACTACCTCATAGGAAGACATTTTTTACTAACGTCAGATATCATAATCTTAAAATACTTATTGAAAAAAGAAAATCTAAATGCTAGAAAATATAGGTGGTTGTTATTCTTAAGTGAATATGACTTCTAAATAAATCATATAAAGGGAAAACAAAGCAAAGTTGCAGACGGTTTAAGTCGTCACACAAATTTACTATTTGCAAGAAGCAGTTACGAATTAGATTTGGAAAATTAGATGTTAAATGCAGAATATTGTGATAAATAATACCAAAATTTAAAGGAAAATACTGTTGAAAATGAAAATAACCAAATAAAAATAGATTATAGTCTAAAATGAAGTGGATTATTGTTGCATAAAAACATATTGTACATACGAAATACAACATAAATCAAATTAACTACTATGAATGAGTTACACAAATGAACCTATTCAAGACATCCTAGATATCAGAAGATGATCACCATGATCATAAATAACTTCTTTTGGCCTAACATGAATAAATAGGTAGCAGAGTACTTAGCTCAGTGCATCGAATGCCAACAAGTAAAGGCATAACACCAACATACAACAAGGTTAGTACAACCGCTACGCATTCTGTAATGGAAGTGGGAAATAATCAGCATGGATTTTATAACAAGTCTACCAAAAACTTTTAGACAGCACAACACGATCATGGTCGTAGTTGATAAATTAAGTAAAGAAACTCATTTCATTCTAGTAAAACCTACTTATAAGGCTGTTAACATCACATATATTTTTATGAAAGTGATTTTCAGGTTACATGATGTACTAAATGTAATAATCTTAGATAGAGATGTAAAATTTATAGGAAAATTTTGGAAGGCTTTATTTAAAAGAGTAGGCACACAATTGAATTTCAGTACTGCGTATCATCCGCAAACGAATGGACAGATTGAAAGGGTAAACCAAGTCCTATAAGACATGCTTAGAATGTATGTAATGGACAAACTAGGTAAGTGGGAAGAGTACTTACACTTGGTGGAAGTTGCTTACAATATTAATTTTCAAGGATCAATTGGCATGAGTTCTTTTGAAATTCTATATGGATGCAAATGTAATACTCCAATTTCTTGGAGTAGTAAAATTGATAGGTTAATATTAGGAACTGAATTGTTAAAGGATATGAAACTAACCATGAAACATGTACAACAAAATTTTAAAGCTTCCCAAGATAGGAAAAAACGTTATGCTAACTTAAAAAGAACTCCTAGAGAGTTCCAGGTAGGTGAGCATGTGTATATAAAGGTAAATCCCAACAAAAACTCTCTAATATTAGGCGAGTATTCAAAATTGGCACCTAGGTATTGTTGGCGATTTGAAATTTTGGCTAAAGTAGGGTCGGTTGCAGTCCAGTTAGCCCTACCACCTAATGTTAAAGTACATAATGTTTTTCACGTTTCCATTTTAAAGAAATATGTTCATGATGCTACTCGTGTGATCGACTGGAATGCTATGTAGGTGGAACCCGAAAGAGACTTCTATGTGGGATCGGATTGTATTCTCGATAGGAGAGAACTTTTACTCCAAAACCGTACCATCAGAAAAGTCAAGTTGCAATGGAATCACCTTAGTCCAGAAGATTCCAATTGGAAATTGGAAAGTGATATGCGAGAGGCATATCTAATCCTATTCCAAGATGAATAAATGGAAGAATAAGGAAGAAAGTTAATAACACCGAGGAGGATTTTATCCTTTAAGGGGAGGTGTATGTAATACACCAAGATTTAATAAATTATTATTAAATTCTTTTAGAATATTTTATTTTATTATTTTAAATATTTTTGAGAAGAAGTCAAAAATAAAACAAATGTAATGGATTTTTCTTTTATTAACAAAAGATACTGGAGGGGACATAACTAAAAAATATATTGAAGAGTGTTTACTGACCCATAAGAGGAGAAGACAAGTGGATGTAGCTGCTGAGTGGGAACTCAAGGTGCATGAAGCATCTTCCCAAAAATCAGGTCACAGCCCCTAGTTGAGTGCTAAAGAGCAGTACGCTCATAAATGACCAAGTCCTAGGGAAAATATTATATAATAGTATGTCCATTATCAAGCATGAGGCTAGCATTAGACAGGGATTGAATCTGATAATGCAAGGGATTGCACATTAAGTGGATTTTTCTCTTGTGGTTTAGCGAACAAGCTCGAGGGTTCTGGAGCAAGTGATTTTGGATGCTCTAGGAGTTGGTTGGGAGGAACGACTATATGATTTATTTTTTCCCATCAGTGGTTCCAGGTTATTTTTGCTATTTCTTATTAGTTATAACTAGCTCTAGTAGGATTTCCATTTTTAACCTAGAATTACAACTATTTTCTTTGAGAATAAATTTAGTATGCATCTTAATTAAATATTGATCTATTATGTAACTGATTTAAGTATTGATTCCTTATGCATCTAAATCGGTTTTGGAATTATTACACATTTGTTCAAATAATATTTCCTATTACGTTTCACATCTAAATGTTCTTTCCTATTAGTATAATCATTCTTGTAAAATAAATATGAGCTAGAAATATAGATTTTTGTTATGAATCTCTATGAGGGAGTTCAAATCCCGATCGAGACTTCATACCTTATGTATGATTTAAACAATCCAAATAAAATTAATGAAAAATATTTAGTTATATGGTATATAGTATATTCTTAGGATCACAACCTATTTTATTCTATAAACCATCTGAAGGACATAATCATATCATAAGCTTAACCTTTTTTTTATATATGCAATAGACACAAAGAATCCCTTTATTAAACTCACAGAGAATTGCTCAAATCAAACTAAACCAAACGACAAGAGTTAAAATAGTTCTTTGTAATAAGTTGAAGGAATAAAAGTAACAATGATGCTACATATTTAAAATTGACAAATGACTAATACATTAAAATACTCTACTGTATAAACCATTAATCAAATTACTCGAATCTCGATAAGAGCCGAAAGGATTCCTTAGATTTATAACCTATTAAAATGCATCAGATAAAGGGAACAAATTATATAGTCTCTTTATATATATATATATCAAGATTTCAAAATCACAAAAATATCCAAATTCATTAATTAACTAGCAGCCCCTGACTGAGTCGAGGGTATCAAATTAAATACTTCCAGGAATTGTTGGTATCATATATCATGATCGCACAACTAAAACCATGCCTTAATTGTTGCTATTTTTTAACCAAAATCTAATCTACAGAACACACATACTCTTGACTGCAACTAATCTTACAAATCCAATAAATGGCAGTATGTCCATCATAGATGAGATCCCTGGAATTGGTGTAATAACCAGATCTATAAAACAAAAGGAGTTAAAAATACATGCACAGACCAATGTCAGTCCCTTCCAACATTTTTAGATAACTCAATTCATAATAAACTTATGATAATACACAAAATTCGTTTATGTCAGATTTCAGCAAAATCCTATGGGTCGTGTTAACCTATTAAACATTAATACCATCAAATTTTAAACAAGAATTATTTCACTAACTATGTGGCTGTAAGAACATCAATGATGGAATCCACTATCTAGTAAAAATCCTAACTTTCAAAGTTACAGATTAACCAAGTGGTGGTAAGACCATCCATGATGGCACCCATGGTATGTTCTCAATCCACATAACAAGAAACAAAACAAGTTTAAAATAAATGTGGGATCAGGGAAGGAGTGAAATACCTCTATCCATTAAATAATAGACCACTTAGGGTTGAACCAAAAAGAAACCCATTAAATTATATTCCAAGGAAGGTAGAGGCCTAAACCCTCTTCAAGACTCCAAGGCTTAGTTAAGAGCCACCTGTAAGGAGACATACATAACCATTAATAAGAATTATGACTTCAGCATTTAAATAACATAGTAAGGTTTCGATGATTTTTGCTTACCTTGGAGTTATAAGATGTGGTCTGGGAGGAGGTGGCCCTATCTCCATCCTCACTAGTTCTCTCAACCTTGCAACCAACCGACCATAGTCAAAACCATAATGACAAAAATAATTTAAACAGTGTAAAAGTGGTGCAGCTTACTTTAACTTATTAAAATTGTAGAGAGGGCTAGGGATCAGCTCCTCTAGGATGCCCTTATCCCTCCTCTTCCTGTAAAAATTATGCAATATCAGTTTTCATAAATGAGAGTTCATAAAACACTTTTTGAACAAACTCTAACAGAGTTTAAGTTTTTCTTATGTGGTAAAGGAAGTTTTGAAGCTGAAGACAATGGTCAAGTTCATATCATAGTACTACAACAAGATTCGGGTGACCATTAATGCTGAGAATACCTCTCTTAAACCTTGGAAACCAACCAGGAAGAATTCCATTAACCATGTGCAAGTCTTTACACCAAGAAACTCATAAAATCACCATTGACAGAGCAGATACTTAGCTCCCTTAGCATATAGATAAAATAACTTCGAATGAAGGGTTCATACAAACAAAATGGCACTTTAAACCCTAATGAAACCCTAGAAAGCATGTTATACAGGTTGACGACCGAGATGCATTCTCAAGCCATCCTTAAAAATCTAGTTGCACTGTCAACTCGTAGCTAGGGAAACACCTTAAATTCACAGGTCAACCAAAGGACCAAACTTTATATAACCATCATAGCACACATACGTATGAATTTAAAACATTCCAATCATTTCTTGCAAGCATGGATTGACTATGGTTTATCTTATAGCCATATCGTATACATACATTTTATAAACTTGTAAATCAAAACTACAAACCTTGTCATGTTAACATTTGCACTCTAGGACCAAGGTTAGACTTTATGTCTTTTCAAACATGTTTTAACTTTGTGCTTAGGACCAAGCTTATACCTTGGGTCCCTTAAGCCTTGTTACATAAAAAAAATATGGGATCAATACTATACCCATAGTCTCCCAAGTATTGTCACATGCACATAGAGCATCTATGCAACAAACACCTAGACTTAGCCTTAGGACTAAGCAAGCCTTAGTAAACCTAGAACAAGATAAAATGAATAATAACATCACATGTAGGTATGATGAAAAATTGACAATAAACTCTATAAACATCCATGTTTTGTACAACCTATCATATAGCAGTTTTAAGAATTGTGTAAGCAATTTTATTGCGCTAAGAGGTGCTCTACAGTCCAGTATGAGGGAGATATTGTAACATTACGTGGAAGATATTGTAACATTTATCGATATTATGTTGTAACATTTGTTACTAACAAAATAATAAAAAATAAAATTTTAATTATTTTCCAAAATAAATGTGGGCCACAAAAACAACCTAATATGGGAGAGATGTTATAGTGTTCCTACCTAACAAACAATAAAAATTAAAAAATTTAATTATCCGCCAAAACAAATGTTTTCCAGAAAAACAACACAATATGGGGGAGATGTTGTAATGTTCATACCTACCAAAATAATAAAAAGTAAAAAATTGAATTATCCGCAAGAAAATATTGGCCTTGTCCTGAACAACCCATGGTTTTATTGTACATGGTTTATGAGGGCCTTGCAAATGGTTTTAAAACCATGTGCAAGGCCACCTAAATAACCCATGGTTTTATTGTACATGGTTTAGGAGGGCCTTGAAAATGGTTTTAAGACCATGTGCAAGGCCTCCTAAACAACCCATGGTTTGATTGTACATGGTTTAGGAGGGCCTTGCAAATGGTTTTAAGACCATGTGCAAGGCCTCCTAAACAACCCATGGTTTTAGGAGGGCCTTGCACATGCTTTTAAAACCATATATGGGGGAGATGTTGTTATGTTTGTTCCTAATAAAATAAAAAAATAATAAAAAATATTATGTTGGTCATAAATAACATTAAATATTAATAATAAAAATATTATATGTCGACCATAAATAATATTAAATATTAATAATACAAATATTATTTGTCAACCTTAAATAAAAATATGTGTCTTTTGGTTTGAATCAAATCTATAGCTTCTTGAGTGAATACTTAATAAGAGGTTTTCACCTTGAAATATTTGATCCCTCTTGGTGCTTGATAGAGCCTAGGATTTTGATTTATGTTGGTTATAATTGTGGTCCTTGCCCAAATTTTCGTAAGGGAGCCTGCAAGAGGGTGGATGTTTGTGAGTATTCACATGATGTTTTTGTGTGTTGGATGCACCCTACATAATATCAAATCGTTCTTTGCAAAGATGGGAGTAATTTCTCTCTCAAAGTGTGCTTTCTTGTACATGCCCCTAAGGAGTTGCGTGATTTTTTATAGCACCCACAAATTCTAAGAGTCTCTTTCTCTGAGAGATTAAGCTTTACCTGATAGTTTCCAAGTAATTGTGATATGATCTGTGTACTTTTGAAAATTGAGAATAGCTATGGAGAAATTCAAAAAGTTGATATTCTAAAATAGTATAGATTCATCTTAACCTCGGATATATTACGCATCCATAGGGATTAAAAAACTCAAGATAGTCCAAAAGTTTGCTTAATTGGTTGCACATTGGTTGTTGCAAATATTGTTGGGAATTTTTCTTGTTCTATGCCAGGAGCATGTGCCTGAATAAATTCCCTCTCAAATTTAAATGTTAGTAGATCCAATGTTAAAAATTAAGATGGATCTCCTCCTATCTATGTTTATCCTCTCATACTAAATATATTGGGGGCTAAGATGGATCTCCATGTACCTATTTCTATCCATCCTAGACTTAATAGATCCAATGTGAAGTTGTACCTATGATAGTTTATTTATAATTATTTAAATATGATAGGTTCGCATCTCTTCTCCACATACAATGGGTAGAACATATTTCCAATGCAATCAAACTAACAAAAGATATGAAATTAACATGGATACACACCTAGCTACTTTTATCATGGTCAGAATTAATAGATACAAGATTAAGTTGGATCTATGTCCTAGAAGGTTAATTTGGATCCAAGAATTCCCTAGACATCGGTTCTTCTATCTAGATAAATAACGAACGATAAAATATTGTACCCTATGGGTTCTTCCACAACCATCATTGCAATGTCACACAAATTGTGTTCACATGAATTAAATAGGAACTATCTCCAAATTTTAGTAATAGGATTACAAACCAAAAGATAAAATGGGGTTTTGAAGCACAATAATCAAACTTGTGCAGCTACTTACTTCCGTAGTTGGATAAGGAGGAGAGTGATATGCCCTAAATTTTCTTTTATGTTGATGCTCCAATTTAATTAACCAGGGCCTATGATTAGATATTTTTCTACAAAGTCAAAGGAGCTTAGTGACGATAGAAGAGAATGCCATTTATTGCATACACAACAAAGGAACATAAAGGATTTTTCTGGTAACTTGGCAAGGATCCTATCCACCACATTAGTAGGAATATTTCTCCAGATACCGGTTTCCATACTTAGCCCACTGCTGAACACCTTCGTCAACATGCCATATGTAACTAAATGCTGAGATCTAATTGTTTCAATGCTCTAGATATAACTATTGTACTAAAAGACTAACCTCTCCAACCTGCGTTATGTGCTCTATGGTCCTCCAAGTTAAGAGAAACTACTTTTTAAAAACCCATTCTAGAGTCTGGAAGAGTGAGGCAGGCTTCACAAAAAAAAGATCCATTTTCACTAAATTGTCCAATTTAATCATCATAGTTGACATTGACATTGTCATCATCACCATACAATAAATCACCATCATCAACATCATCAAGTACATCATCATTGTCGTCATCATAATTATTTTAAAGAGTCATCATCATGTTATTAGGGTCATTAAAATTTCATTAGGTTCTATCAAATGTTGTCGGGGACATGCAACTGCCATTAGAGAAATCATAGGAGACATTAACGTAATTTACCCCTCATTAGAATCAATCAAGGTCCAAAATTTCCATGATTATGATCATTTAGGTGCCACTACAATAAATCAAGATCCAGAAGTACTATCACATGAATCATGATCATTAACATTGATATCGCCGCCATCTTAACCATGATCATTAGAAACATTCATAAGTACATCAACCTCATCGTCATAATCATAGTCATTTGTCTCAACCTCATTGTTAGCATCATAATCATCATCATCAATATCCTTTCCATCACCCATCATCAACATGATCACCCTCATGATTTTATGGTGATTCAAGTTCCATTAAGGTCACACAAATGTTGTTAGGGACAATCAGAGGCACTAGTGTCATATAGGGGCTATTATGGTCAGTTCGATGGAATTAGGGTGAATTTTTCTTCGATTAGGACCAATCAATCTCAAATAGTGTTATAATCACCTACATAATTATTATTGACATTGGCATCATCATTGTCATCAACATCCTATTAAATATTGTAGAAATCATCATTGTCATAGTTATCATTGTCAATATGAATCATCTGCAGCAACAACATGTTCTTAGGCACACTCTAATGCCATTAGGGATAGGGGGATTTCATTAGGGTTATTTACAATTAATTAGGGTCTCTTAGTTTCCAAAATGGCCATTTAGGTGCTACTTATGTCAACATTCATGCACTATTGGTCGCGCAACATTGGAGCTTTCCTGACACTATTTTCTGGCCATTTGAACTTCTTGGTGCAATACTTGGCGATATGCCTATCTCTATACCTGGTGCTATGCGTGGCCCTTTTCTTGGGGCAATTCCTAGCGCAATACCTACTCAGAAATTCTTGTCGCAATTCCTGGTGTTATTTCTAGTTCTATACTTGGCGCCATTCCTAGCATAATTCCTTATGTATTTCCTGGCTATTTTCCTAGCTAAAATTTTAGCGCTAATCTTGGCACTATATATGACACCATGTTAGATATTTTTCAAGCACAATTCGTAGCTCAATTTCTTTTGAAGTTTCTGGCGCTATTCTAGGCACTATACCTAGCGATATGTTGGATGTTTTCTAGGCACAATTCTTGTCTCTATACTTGGCGCTATCTCGGTTGTTCTTCTTGGTGCAATTCATGGCGCAATTCCAGACGAAATATTTGGGTCTATACATGGTGCTATTATGGAGGCTATTGGAGGCTCTTCTGGGTGTTATTTGGTATGCTATAATAGAAGCTAATTTGGACAATAAATGGAATGTTAAATGAGATTCTAAATAGGATGTTAACTAGGATGCTAAATGGGATGTTAAATGGGATGCTAAATGGGACGCTAAATGGGAGGATAATTGGGACGCTAATTAGCGTCCAAAATAGCGCCAATTTTCACACAGGGACGCAAATAACACCATTAAAAGCACCATCTCATGGAAATGTGTCCACTTTATCCAAAAGATGATGAAAATACACTAAAAGTGATAGTGGAAGCTAAAAGGAGAGCTAAAAGAGACGCTAATCATTCTAGAGGAAATTTCAACTCAAAATGGGCCTCCTAAGGAAAATAATAAAAAATAGTTAAAATAATAAAATAATATTTATTAATTTTGGAGGAAGAAAAGAAAAAACTACTTTTTTTGTCCGTATTTTCAACATATCTCACTGTGTTTTTACTGAAATTTTGATCAGGAGATCTCATTAGATGCGGAATTAAATTCTGCAACCAACGAGTTCCCACAATGCATATTTTTTACGGACCCCGCTACCCCAAAAACAAGAAATACCTGAAAAAACATGATGATGACATCATCATCACATTTTTCCAGCTATTTCTTGTTTTTGGTGTAGCAGGGTTCGTCAATAGTAAGCATAGTGGGTTCTCATTGTACGCAGAATTTAATTCTGCATACACGGAGCTCTTCCACTCGAAATTTGAGTAAAAAAAGGGAGATATGCCAAACATGCAAACAAAAAAGTAGTTTTTTTAATGATACCTATCCCCAAATTTATATTAAAAACGTGTTTAAGACCTATACAATATTTCAAATTTAAAACAATTTCATTGGCTAACACATGATGACATCGAATTTGAATTAGGGTTGAAAGCACCATTTTGAGTTGAAATTTCCTCTAATGCACAGGGTTTTGTTGTAGTATGAGGACTAACTATAGAATTATAAAACCTTCATGTAGAATTAATTAAATTTATAAGGGTGAGTGCAAGCTAATGAGGGTCACTTTTGGCACGTTAGATGTAATAGAAAACTGAAAAATTAGGCATCCCTCAACTTCATTGTATTTTTTGAGATACTTACACAAAATATATTGTATGAGGAGCTCTATAGCCCAGTATGAGGGAGATCTTGTAACATTATGTGGAATATCTTGTAACGTTTGTCAATTTTATGTTGTAACGTTTGTTACTAACAAAATAATAAAAAAGTAAATTTTAATTATCCACCAAAATAAATGCCGGCCACAAAAACAATATAAAATGGGGGAGATGTTGTAATGTTCCTACCTAACAAAACAATAAAAAATAAATAATTTAACTATCCCACAAAACAAATGTTGACTAGAAAAACAAAAAAAAATGGGGGAGATGTTGTAATGTTCCTACCTAACAAATAATAAAAAATAATAAAAATTGAATTATCCGCAAAAAAATGTTGGCTTTGTCCTAAACAACCCCTGGTTTTATTGTACATGGTTCAGGAGGGCCTTGAAAATGGTTTTAAGACCATGTGCAAGGCCTCCTAAACAACCCATGGTTTTAGGAGGGCCTTGCACATGATTTTAAAACCATATATGGGGGAGATGTTGTAATGTTCATTCATAACAAAATAAAAAATAATAAAAAATATTATATGTTGGCCATAAATAATATTAAATATTAACAATAAAAATATTGTATGTTGACCATAAATAATATTAAATATTAATAATACAAATATCATATGTCGACCTTAAATAAATAGATGTGTCTTTTGGTTTGAATCAAATCTATAGCTCCTTGAGTGCAATACTTAATAACAGGTTTGCACCTTGAAAAAATTGATCCCTCTCGGCGCTTGATTGAGCCTAGGATTTGGATCTATGCTGGTAAAAAAACAAAAATGTATTCATGCCATAGTAACTCATGCATGTGAGGGTCATATAGATGTGTTTATGGTTATGTGTGTGTGTGTGTGTAATTTGAAGGTCGATTACATATATGCTATGAAAAAATATAGAATTTTTAATTAATATTACGTATTTTTATTATTAAAAAAAGATTTGATGTATTAATATTTAAAATATAAATTTATAATTTCATATTTAATAGTAATAGTTAAAGTTATTATTTTTATGAACCATGTTAAAATTTTGAAATAATAGAATATACATTTTGAATCATATAAATTTAAATTTAATTATAAATTATTTAAGTATATATTTTTAAATGTTATATTTTAGAATTTGCAGTGGACTCATACCTGTATTTGTCTCGGTTGATTTTAAGGTCATAGTTCCAAATTTGAAATAAACAATTACAAAACAAAGAATATCAAAATTACATGGTAGATGTCGATGCATGGATCACCGGATGTTCATGGCAAACAACCTCTTTAAGTAGAAGAAATTGAGTGATAATAGGTACTTGAGGCATAAACAATAGGTGATTACAACTACAGATGGAGAAACAAGTTAAGTTGTTGTTCTAGTTCAAATAAAGGTGCCATTTGTCACCATATATAAGCCAAAGTTATAGCATAAACTTAAAATTATTAAGAACACATGTGTGTTTCCTCCTTCAAGAGATTACATGTTCAACATAGGAGTCTCCTACACCGATTTGATATCCCAATGTAATCTTATTATTATTAATACTAAGAACAACCACATTAATATTATTAATTTTTTTGAATATAGAGATGGTCTTAAATTAGGAACATAATATAGGGAAAAGTATTCAAATTAAACATATGTTCCTAATTTAATTCTATAAATGTATTAATAGAATAATATTATTTAATTAAATTTAATATAATATTAATAATTAATGATTAATTAAAAATAATATCATTTAATACATTATAATAGTAATAATAATAGAATATTATTAATAAAATGATATTATTTTTAAATTAATTAATAATATAGTAATATTATTAAAAATAATGTCATTCAATTATAATGTTATATTTTAAGTTTTATTAAAAATAATATCATTCGATTATAATGTCATATTTTAATTAATTAATTATAATATTATTAATTACATTATATTACCATATTTTAGGAATGCGGTATTTAATTATAATATTATTAATTACACGATATTACCATATGATATGAATATGGTATTTAATTAAAATATTATAATCAAACTAATAATAAATATTATTATTTAATTCAACATAATATTATTTAAATATTTATAATTAAATAATTAATTAAAAACTATTTAATTTAATTAAATATTTAAAAAATATGTAATAATTAATTCGAACATAATTTCAAAAAATTCTAATATTATATTATAATTTAGTTAAAACAATGATTATATATTGAGAGAGTGTAAACAAGAGAGAAAAGAAATTAACCAAGCTACTACAGATGCGATAAAAATGGACAAGATAAATCACTACAAAGCTTTAATTAAAAGACAAAAAAAGACATTATCTAAGTAAAAGGTAGGAAAATATCCTACACCTCTCCAAGGTGGCTCCTAATAAAATATGGAGGAAAATTCTAACTCGCAAAACAAAAGAAGACAATAAAATTGTTTTAAAATATTGGAATTCCTATCTTAAAATGCTTTATGAATCCCCAGATACCAGAGATAACATTCAAACCATTTTTACAATGATATTTCTCGTTAGAAGACATAGATTTAAGGGTTAAGCGCATAGTAAATGGAAAAGCCAAAGACATTGAAGGATACTAAGAGGAAATATTAAAAACTGGAAGGTCTGTCGTCATCCTGGACATCCATAAAGTATTTAATCTAGCGGTCAAGCAAGGGTTTCCTACACATTGGACTCAAAGCCTCATTATTCCTATTTCAAAAGTGGTGATAAAAATGGCCCCTCTAACTGTCAGACTATTATGATTTAAATACCTCTCTTAGCTATGTTATATGGTATTATTGTAGAAAAGAATATCAATGGTTGGTTAGAAATGGAAGGTAAGCGGCCTAAAGGCCAAGCAGGTTTTAGTAGGAATCATTCAACCATGGACAACCTCCTTACACTTAGGATAATTACAGAGGAATGTTGTAATAATAAATCTAACCTATTTTGTTTCTTTATCAATTTTAGAAAAGCTTGTCATACAGTGCCTAGAAATAACTTATGGAATAGGCTAGAGGAGCTTAAGGTTCCTTTTGAGTTAAGAGATGACGCGATAAGGTTATATCAAAAGGTCATTTCCAAGTTTAAGAATAATGAGGGGTAGACAACATATATAAATTGTAATATTTGAGCTAAACAAGCTTTCCCCCTCTCCCCTACCCTTTTTGGCATTTACATTGATAATCTAGAAAAGTGTTTAGAAGAAGCAGGTTGCACTGATACAATTTTAGCTGGGATAGTTATCATCCTCCTACTTTATGCCGATGATATTGTTCTTATGCCAAGGTGTTCTTTTGATCTCGATAAGAAATTAAGAATTATTAAATATTTTTTCTCTAACATGGGTATGACTTTTAACACTGATAACACAAAAATCATGATTATAAAATCTAAGAAAGAAACCTATGCAAAATTTATTTACGATAATATAAATCTAGGGGAAGTGACTTCTTACAAGTATCTCGGAATTGATATTCATCACAAGCTCAACTAGAACTATAACATCGAGAAAAGAATTAATGGAGGGTGTAAAGCTTATTTTGGTCTTGAAAATAACTATAAATGAACCAATATGGTCATGTGGGATAAAAATAAGTTCCTATTTGAAACTCTTGTCATCCCTCTTTAACTTGTATGGTTGTGAATTATGGGGGTGCAACATTTCTAGAGAAAATTAGAGGAATATTGAGCAATCCTGAAGAGGTTTATAACTTATAACCTCAAAATTAAAAGCAATATGCCTTAGCCTATTCTCCTCATAGAAGTGGGTCTTTCCCCCATAGAGAGCATTGCTATGACTAGGTACCTAATGTACAAGAATAAGATAAATAACATGGGAAATAAGAGACTTGCTAAAATTTCTTTAAACTCAAGTCAAAACCAACTACGCCTCAAGCAATGTTGGTGTAAAGATACCATGGCTTGGTTAAACCATTGGGGCATTAATGAAAATGAAATTTTGCACAACATTGACAATGTCAAAAATATTATTACTTCTAAGTTTAAAAATAAATTATGTTGTGAGGAAAATTTAGCGGTTAATAGAAAATTAAGATGCTACAAGGAGGTCATTAATCCTAACTTGGAGGATCATAAGAATCTCTTAGTAGTAACTAGCTCACAGAAGAAAGTTAATATTACAAATATTAGAACGAATTCTCATGAACGCCATAGAAAAATAGTGCGTTGGTCTATTCCTAAAAATCCATGGGCAGAAAGGGTTTTCCATCTGTGTGAGTCTATGTGCGTTGAGGATGAAAATCACTTTCTCTTAGAGCACCTTGCTTACACCCACATTATATATGAATTTCATTGTATTTGGTACAATACAAACCTTTATAACCTCCTAACTTGCCACAACTATAGTGATCTTGGAAAGCTTCTTGAGAACAGGAACAAGATTTTAATGTAAGCCAAGTATTTTCCTTCTTAAGTTCCAATAGACCAAAGTTGGTCTCAATGGACGTTAATAATAATAATAATTATATATATAACCAATCACATATAACCCATAATATGTTATATTCATTTTGATCTTTAACGTGGGTTTTATTAGACAACCAAACTAAAAATACAGCTACTCATTGTTGCTAAAATCTTCCCATTTAGGGGATTATGAACCATATCTCCCTACCTTACGCATCACTAGAACTAATTACTTAGATTTGAAAGATCTTAATCACATGAACTGAACAAGCGGGGATTAATATTCCTACTCTAGATGATCCTTCCAAAGGTAAATTCATGCAACTAAGTGTCAGTTGGTAGGAGCACTATTCACAACAGAATTTGAACATCTATTGCACTTATATTTCGGTATTAATTTGTTCATTTGGATGACATGTAGTCCAAACCGAGACAATAGTTTCAAATTATAACTTTGTATAGTAATACGCCTTAGCCTATTCTCCTCATAGAAGTGGATCTTTCCCCCATCGAGATAATTGCTATGACTAGGTACCTGATGTACAAGAATAAGATAAATAACATGGGAAACAAGAGACTCTCTAAAATTGCATTAAACTCAGGTCAAAACCAACTACGACTCAAGCGATGTTGGTGTAAAGATACCATGGCTCGGTTAAATCATTGGGGCATTAATGAAAACGACATTTTGCACAACATTGAAAATGTCAAAAATATTATTACTTCTAAGTTTAAAGATAAATTATGTTGCGAGGAAAATTTATCGGTTAAGAGAAAATTAAGATATTATAAGGAGGTCATTAATCCTAACTTAGAGGATCATAAGTATCTCTCAGTAGTAACTAGCACACAAAAGAAAGTTAATATAGCCAATATTAGAACAAACTCTCATGAACGATGTAGAAAAATAATGCGTTGGTCTATTCCTAAAAATTCATGGGCGTAAAGGGTTTTCCATATGTGTGAGTCTATGTGCATTGAGGATGAAAATCACATTATCTTAGAGTACCTTGCTTACACCCACATTAGATATAAGTTTCATAGTATTTGGTACAATACAAACCTTTATAACCTCCTAACTTGCCAAAACTACAGTGAGATTGGAAAGCTTCTTCGCAAGCTTTTTGAGCACAGGAACAAGATTTTAAAGTAAGCCAAGTATTTTCCTTCTTAAGTTTCGATAAACCAAAGTTGGTCTCAATGGACGTTAATCATCATCATCATAATATATATATAACCAATCGCATATAACACATAATATGTTATATTGATTTTGATCTTTAGCCTCGGTTTTATTGGACAACCAAAATAAAAATACGACTACTCATTGTTGCTAAAATCTTCCCATTTAGGGGACTATGAACCATATCTCCCTACCTGATGCATCGCTAGAACTAATTACTTAGATTGGGAAGATCTTAATCACACGAACTGAACAAGCGGGGATTAATATTCCTACTTTGGATGATCCTTCCAAAGATAAACTCATGTAAATAAATGTCAGTTGGTTGGAGCACTATTCACAATAGAATTTGAACATATATTGCACGTATATTTCAGTATTAATTTGTTCATTTGGATGATATGCAGTCCAAACCGAGACAATAATTTCAAATTATAATTTTGTATAGGACGAAGATACTTAGAAAAAAGCTGTAAGGGTAAATTATTACTCACTCTTTCCTATGAAAGTATATGGTTTTGGAAATGAGCTAGATTTCAACTATTGGCTTTCATTGCACCATGTAAATAAATATTTCCTGTAAAAATTTTCTGCCAATGAATTGTTTCTTGTAGATACTAATATGTTGTATTAATAAAAGGATCTAGACTAAAGGAAAAAATTGAAGAGATTGTAGAATACAAAATCATAAGCGAATATGTGATTGAATTTAGATGGATTTGTTCATATTGCTTACAGTTAAATTGTAAATTATTGAAGCCTAATTTATGGCAAAAACTGAATTGTTGCCATCGTCTAACAATAATGTTGGGAGGATCAAATATTTTTCAGTGTGATATTACACTACCTCACGTATACATCTAGACGAAAATCCTACTTAACCACTATTAGCACCATTTCTGGTAAGCAATTGGAAAGGAGGTAGTCCTTAGAAGAAATAAGGTATGGTATGGACAGTTTCATGATATGACCAAAGGTAAACTTATATTTTCTAAGAAATCATGGATTAAGTTTTAGAAATAATCCTTAAATAAAAAATGTGCACATATACTATCACGTGACATATTTTAATGGTGTATATCTGTGGATGGAAATATCTATAGTTGCAATTAATCCACTAGCTAGAGATGCATGAGAAAGGAAATTCGGGCAGCCAGCAGAGTGGTGTAAAGGGGGGCCAAGATCTACATTCATGCAAAATGGTAATACAAATCTACGGTTGTAAATGATCCCACTAGTGGAATTAGCGTGGAAGAATAAACTTTTCCAATCAGTGGAAAATCTTACACACTACATAGATCAACGAAGGAGAAATAAATAGGATTGTGATCTACGACCCATAGAGATACCGCTGGGTGAACATGCGTGGAGGAAGTTGAATTGATAATCAATGAAAAAATGTATATCCTGCACAAATCCACGGTGAAGATCGATGCTTGAATGAGATCAAAGGTTGTGGATCATTTCGATGATAGAAGTTGTGCAGATTAATGAGATGTTGAAATCAACGAAATGTATTAAATGACATGTATAATCAAGGGTTGAAGTTTAAGGATGGTGAGATCTACAGTCGAGGGAGATTCTGCTACCGCAAGATGCATGGAAAGAATCATAGTGAATCCCAACGAAATAGGTTAAAGGGTAACAATAATGAATGGCTAATATAAAAACTGATAAGGATATATGATGGATATTTAATCCGCTCAAGAAATATGTATGATGTTTGTAAAATTGGTTTAACACACCTAAAAATCGTAAATTTTTTTCTTTCATGCATTAATTTTACATTTACTTAGCATATTTCTATGTTTTACTGCTCCTAGTTTTAATATCTTCGTCATGTTCTTATGACAGGTTTTGCTAATTTTTTTGATGGCTATCTCCCACCAAAACCTTCATCCATGTTTACGCAGGTCATGTACTTGGTTTATTTCGTTATTCATATTTATGGTAGTCTGTACTAGACTAAGATATGGAAGATTGTTCCTGGTCTTGACCCAGCGTGTCAATTACATTATTTTTACAAGGCCTTGGCCTTACCATAGTTTAGAATATGGGTGTAAAGACCTGCCCCTAAGCATGAGAAGCTTAGGGTTTGTAAGCGTATGGTTATCCATATAGTGACCTCTTTTTATCAATAAAATGGTGAGGTTTACATATCTATTTTGACATGATTTTACATGGATTAGGCCTTAATGCATTTCTTTACAGCGCATGAGTAAATACTATCTCATATGATTTTAACAATGATTTATACCTTATGATGCATAAACCCATACTATGCATGCAATATTGTTTTAATATGAGTTTCAAATAATACTATGAATGAGTTCTATTATGCTTGCAATAAGGTTTCTACATAATGAAGGCATAGAACTATGCTAAGGATTGCAAATAAAATAAAAGGGCCATGGTCCAACCTATCTCTAAGGTGGAGATATTGTATTATGCATATAATAAGTTTATCATGGGAAGGGGTATGGTTCTAGCCATAACCCACGATGGAATTATGTCCCATAGTCCAACTCCGCGAAGGTTCTAGCGTATGCGTAAATGATGCATGGTGCGGTTTCAATACAAGGTTGATTATAATGTTATAAGGTTTGGTTATAACATAAGATATGTTATAATCCGATGTTACATGGCATAGGTTATGATAGGGAATTTTAAATGATATCCATAGTTGAATTTTCAATGATTTATTTCTGGTAATGAGTCGACCATGCATTAATTGGTACTTTCGGTCAATAATTAAAACTTGTCCTAGTTGTGAGTTGGCAACGCAGCGAGGCCCACGAGGCAACACGCACTCTACCCTACACATGGATGGGAGATCGTTAATGTTTCGATAGGTTTGAAAAGGGATTTTACTGTGTCTGAGCTTCACATTTGTGTTGTTTCTTATCGGAGGCCAAACGAGGGTTGAGCTCTGCTCTTTGTCTATTCCTACTTGGTTTTTATAGTGTTAATGGTGTTCTATTCTGGTGCTTGAGGTAACAAAAGGTTTCTTAGTCTTCCTCGCTGGTTCGCCAACCACACTGGAGCTCCAACGTCCCTGTCAATGCTTCCAAAACAAGGAAGAGTATTCTACCAAGGTTAGCATAAGCTGGATGTTTTTACTCTGCAAATCATTGGGTGTAAATAGGATAGTTTCATTCTGCAAATTAAAAGGTTTGTATAGTAGTTTACATTCGTGGTTTTGCTAATATGTTATTGGTGTCTGCAGACTATGGAGGGATAAGGGTACTTGGAGGAGCTGACCCCTAGCCCTCATTACCAAAATTCCAAGTTAAGGTTCAAACTTTGTAAGGTTATTTGTTGGTTTTTAAATAAAATTGTAAAGTAATTATAACTGACCGTGAAAAGGTCCACTAGTAGTTTTTGGCACTAGAGAGGAAGTAATAGGGTCACCTCCTCTCAGGCCGGTGTTTTCAAATTCCCATGTATGTTTGTACTCAGCCCAGGTTCATGCTCTGTTTTGTTTTAATTCTTTTGTTAACGGTTGAGACCCATGCTGACCCAACAAGAATTTTGGTTGTACATCTTACTGAGTAGAGGTTGTGAGGGCTTCATTGGTAGCTGCAATGAATAAGGTAAGTGGCTCTTTGATTTAGTTCATATACGATTATTTATAAACCATTCTCGGGTTGTGTCGGATATTTAGCCATTAACTTGGCACTGTAATGTAATGAAATAATTTAGTTTAATTAAAACATTGGTAGGGTTTGGGGTGCCCTTGACAGGTCTTACTCCCATACTGTTTAGTAACACTAGTGTTTAGATTTTTATAGTGGAAGCCATCAATGATGGTCTTCTAGTCACTTTGTAATATATACTTAAATATAATTTTATGTTGATGCTTCGTTATTTGTAATGTGTGCAATTATTTATGTTGATTATGTTCAATCCTTCGAGTACCATTGTGGATGGTTTTACGGTCATGGAAAATGAATTATACTTCATTTTTTTAATATTTTTTGTATATATAATGCATGTTGTTATATTTGCTATCATGGTATCTATTGAATATGCTTATGACCATCTTAGCACTTTCTTTAAACTAGTTAGATTCTATCCACGTAGGATCTATGACTGTATAAAACATAAAAGAAACCGGTTAGAAAGGTGGTGGCGGCCATTGGATATGGGATTACAACCATAATAGCTATGTTGTCATGTGTAATATAAATGATAGTTATTCCTGTGATTCTATTTATATTTTGTTTGGTGTGATTTATGTGTTTGAGTAAATACCTTTAAGGGACTCGATCTTTCGATCTATGTAGTGTATTGTAAATTTATGTATACTTGATCGGTGTTTCTTCCTATGTATAAATTTGGGTTGCCACATTGTTGACTTATAACCCTATAAATTTGGTGCTTGTCGTGTTAAAAGAATATGACCCTTAGGGTTGTGATATCTTAACTAGAGTTAAGATCTTTAAGTCTTAAATACTCATTTTTTACAATTAGTGATGATGGTGTTGTAACTAATATTTCAAGGCCATGAAAGAATGTTTTAACTTTGATATCAGTTAGTTAAGGATTTGTTTTGTTTTTCTCTAAAATCCTACATATGATCCATGGATGTTAATATATTAGGATTCTTGATTTGGATAAATGTTTTCGCCTAAACTTAGAACGACTCTTCCATAGTTGTAATATGATTTAATTATCATAAGTCTATTAATTATATATACCCTAAGAGGCTCGATTCCCGATTTATGATATCTTGTTAAGTGGATTAGTTAATTTGAGTATAATTTTTGTAATTAATTGATCTTGTGTACGGATACCTGATATAGGGTCATTTATTTCTCATGATTAGATGTGTAGAAGTGTATATCTTATTCAAATCGAATACTTTGACTTGAAACCTATGAGTTTGTAATAATATAAATATCACTTAAGCAGATTCCACTAAAGCCTATAGATCTATATTTTAACAATAGATTGTAACTTAAAACTGTTATTTCATGTAGGAAATAGGATGCTTACTATTTTTAAATGGATTCGATTTGTAAGTAATGAGTAATGCAGATCTATATATAAAAGGAGTTATAACCTAAAATACTTTTATCTGTACAAAATTTGAGTAGTATTATATTCGCATATACTTATAAGTTTTATGAAACCATACAGAGGAGTAAATATGATAAAAATTAACTGATTCTTAGTAAGATTAGAGATCCATACTTTATTCAAATTCATAAATTTAGACTAAGAAAGGATTTAGGGAAAAATTGATACAACAGAGAATATGCATTTAAATGTAGGAATACACTATATATATTAGAAATAGATGCTTTCAATCCATAAGGTGCATGGATTAATAATAACAATTAATTTAGGAGCATTACATACACCTCCCCTTAAAAGATAAACTGTCCTTGGTGTTATAACTTTTGTTTTATTCTCCCATTTCATCTTCTTGGAATAAGTCTAGATATGCCCCCTGCATATTACTTTCCAGCTCCCAAGTAGCTTCTTCTGAACTACGGTGCTTCCATTGCACCTTGACTTGTAATATGGTACAGTTCCAGAGTAAAAGTTATCTCTTGTCGAAAATGCGCTCCGTCCCCACTTGGAACTCTCCTTCAGGTTCCACCTGGATTACATTCCAATCAATCACATGAGAAACATCATGAACATATATTTTCCTTATGCGCTTTAATATTGGGTGGTATGGCTAACTGGTACGAACGACCCTACTTTAGCTAGAATTTCAAATGGCCCACAATACCGGGATGCCAATTTTGAATACTTGCCCAGTCTCAAGGAACGTTTCTTTGGATTTACCTTTATATACACATGATCACTCACATGGAACTCTCTAATAGTTAATTTTAAATCATCATAACTTTTCTGCCTATTTTGGGAATCCTTCAAATTTTATTGTACCTGTTTCATGATTAGTTCCATATCTTTTAATAAGTTAGGTCCTAATATTAATCTATCAAATGGAGATTGGAGTATTACACTTACACCCATATAATATTTCAAATGGACTCATACCTGCAAAAACTTGAAAATTATTATAATATGCAAATTCCACTAAGTGTAGGTAGTCTTCCCACTTACCTGGTGTTAGCACCTGTGCTAAATTTTATTATTGCATGAGTTGGATTTCTCGATTTTGGTAGGTTTGCAAGAGAAAGTGATTTCATTGGTGATTTGGGAGAAAAGAAAGGAATCCTAATGAATTAAAAGGATTTAACTCATTTTAAATGAAATATGAACATTGGTTTTATATCTAAATTCAGCTTCATAGTCGAATTTTTATTTGTTTTTGCCAAAGTTTATTATTTTCATTAACTTAGCTAATGAAGTCTGCATAAAATATGGTCACATGGGCCCATTCATTCAACACACCAATCAGATCCCAAGAAACCAAGTTCCTAGCTCACAAGGAGTATTATCCTTTCTTTGTTCCTTAATACATATTGAAACAATCGGCAAATATAAACCATGCTAATATTTATCATCCTATGCATGTGGAATAAAAGCGCACACTATGATGGTAAATTTTGCACCAACAACTAGCATGAGAAAAACAAAATTATGATGTTGTGAAATCTAGTATGGGATCCACTATTGGAAGACTCATATTGTATCTAATCCTGATTAAATATCCACGTCGATTTCACAGTGGCAAGGTGCATGCAATTTAATTTTTTAAAGACTAGTGAAATTTTGGAAATGATTTTTTTAGTCATTACATTCTGAGAGTTACACCCACCAAAACAAGAAACATTTTGCAAAAGTGAGAGAGGTTTTTCTTCAAAACAAAACATCCTGATCTACAATAACCTCTCTCATAGTTTACACAGGTGCTATGGTTTGGGAGAATCAAAGCTATATTCATAGGAAAATTTTCCATAATTTCACAATCTCATCTTAGTCACCAACTTCAAAATCCGATTCTGATGAGATGGAAGGGAATATGGCCAAATTAAAACATGAGTTTGTTGGGAACATGGTAAATTACAAAAACATCTCTCATATTTTACACATCAACGATGTATATTACAACCCAATTGCATCGAACACCCTAGAACCATTTCACTGAGGAAAGTAGTGGACAAGTTAATTAGTTGAGGGACTGCGAAATGGTATTAAAACGCTCAAGAGATAAACCGTCAGATTGATGTGTGAACAAATAAACAACGGTGATGGCCTTCACACCACCAAAAAGCATGGAGTAATTAAAATTCGGTGGCTACAAAATCAAGTACGCGCTCTGCTCTTGGATGAATCATATCTTATTCAAATACCGATCAACGGACAAAAAATGATTTCGCTGGTTGAAAGTTCTCTTGGTTTAAATTTTGAGAATTGAACGAAATTCCATAGAAAGTGTGGGAGGGGAATTTTATAGAAATGATTGTTTTAGTCATTGTATTCAGAGAGTTGTTTCCGACAAACCAGAAAACATTTTGAGAAACCGAGAGAGGTTTTTATTAAAAAAATCCTTCTCTACAACAACATCTCTCAATTTTTACACAGGCACTACGTGTTTGGAGAAATTGAACCATGTTCACAGGGTATTGTTTCCATAATTTCACAATCTTGTCTTAGTCATCAACTTCAAAAGCATATTATGAGAAGCTGGAGGGGAATCTGGCCAAATGAACACATGGGTTTTGTCGAGAACATGGTCAGTTACAAAAAATTATCTCATATCTGACGCAACTTGTTGGGCCCAGAAATGGCCCCTTTTGACCACCCTTAGTTACCTCTTTTTGTCCTATCCTACCCCATTGAGCATGCCAAATAAATGTTTTACCCCCACTCTACTCTTCAAACCACCAAGGTATGATTGGTCATTGTTTTATTTTATTAATACGTATGATTGTGATAATTAAGGCTTCATATCTCTCAATGCACTAACATATGATGGTTTATAAAGGTATTTTGAGATATATGGACTACAGAAAGATCGGGCTGAAAATGATACGAAAATGATGGGAATTCATCACTCAAGCTAATCACCATCCATCCTACCATTACCCAAGGAATGTGGTCCCAGTGTGTTATTCTAGGTAAAGCTGTACAAAGATAGTTGTAACAGAATGTGTCAGACTTTGAGGTCAACAGTGCGTTGTTGCTCATGTATAGTTGTGATCTGAAGATATCGTTACTCCTAGGGTGATTAACAATTTCCCTATATTTCCTATCTTTCATCCTACCACGTTTGTAATAGCTGTTGTCATTTAGGGTGCCTGAAGATCAGAGATTTTCATGGCTACCCCACAATAGGGATAGGATGTTATGATTTACATTGTATAGATATGGAGAACTATTTCGAACCAGGGGTTGTTGAACATATAATCAATTCATTGTATTAGCTGTAAGGGGGAATTATGTAATCGATCTGTCTTTTAATACAAGGAGTTACTTCAGATCTAAGGGTTTTTTACGTGTGTTCATCCAACATATTTGTGTGAAGGCTGGGCCTACCTTCCACAGGGATAGCTGAGTTAAATTAGGCATTTCAATTACTTTGTTGTGCGATGTTATGTTAATTTTATTTCCTCATAGAAATCTGTAACAATTTGTGGATTTACAGTGTGTTGTTGATTGCATCTCTTGGATTCTTGTAGTGGCATGGTGTGACAGTCGACTGAGTAGGTAATTATTTCTTATGCAATTTTTGTGGTAATTGTAATAGCTCTATTCATTATTAGATCTTTTATTTTTTGTTTCCATGAATCCTTGCAGCTTGTCTCTTATTTTTATGATTGCAGAATTTCATTCCTGTACTTCAGATTCATAGAACAGCTGAACTCAATTTTCGTGTTTCGAATTTCTAGATTAATATTCAATTTATGTCTTTGGATTTCTAGGATAATCAGGTTAGATAGCTAGGTTAATCATTAAGTGGTTTGAAACATAATTTCCCTTTATCTGCAATTATAATGTCGATGTGATTTTCATCTTTCCATTCTTAGATCGAGAACAGCAAAAGGTAATTGCGATTGCATTTCTTCGAAGGTAACTAGATTAAGTAGATTCTTGAGGTGAGCATAGCCAAACAGAGGATAGGATTGTTCAATTACAGTAATTTAGTGTTTAAGCATATATTGTGCATGTTATCCTTGAAATATAAGACTTCCCTGGGTTGACAATAAATATTGCACACTCTATATGTTAGTTGTAATTCACTTGCATATTGGGTGCCCAACATTTTGGCACCATTGCCGGGGAGGATAAAAATTAAACACCATCATTAGTTGCATCCTATAAATGTTTCTATTCAGTCTCTTTTATTTTTCGTTGTAATGATTTGGGTTGCATGAATATAAGAAGGGTAAAGCTTGATCATCTTTTGACTCCCAAAACCCCACAAAATACTAACAGTGCAGGTGGTCGAGGTCGTGGTCAAGGTCCACAATTGGGTAGAAGGACATTCATTGATGATCTTGTTGACAAAACTGATTCATCCACTAGGGCTTGCCATCAGGAAACACCTATCAGAACACCAATCCTGGGGCGCAAGCGTCAGGGTCCACAGTGGAGAACACACGAGCAGTTGCGACATCCTCAAATATCCCTGCAGAAGAGGACAAATTTGGTTAAACCGGATCTACTGGTAGAATCCCAATCTACCATATTTATGGGAAGGTTGTAACTAAAGAAGAGTGGACACAGTTCCAATAGAAGATTGTTGATCAGTGGAAGAATGAAGAGAAGAATCAGGAGAGGAACAAAGAGAAGAACGAAGAGAGGAACGAAGAGAGGAACGAAGAGGAGAAAACAGAAGAAGGAATGAGTAATAGACATGAATCTGATGAGGAAGAGGCAATGGGGGAAAACCATCATCATGAATATCATTCCCTTCCTGAAGGAACAGTGGCTACACTTCAATTCCCAATTCAGCAGCCAAAAGGAACAGCCCCTATGAAAACTATATCACCATCGGTGTTGCCTCATTTCGATGGAAAAGCGGCAGAGGATCCAGATGAATTTATTTTCGAGTTTGATATCCTCTGTTGCAGCTATGACTACGTCACCAATGCACAAAAGCTGAAGCTCTTCCCTGCCACTCTGAAGGAAAATACATTATGCTGGTTCATGAGCCTAGGAGGTGGAACTGTCACTAATTGGGATAGGATGAAATAGGTCTTCTTGGAGAAATATCAGGAATATTGCAACACCAAGGACAAAAGAGAAGAATTATTCAAAATGGTGCAGAAGGAGGATGAAAGTTTGGAATATTTTGTAGAGAGGCTTTTATACAATGTGCAAAGAGCTGGACAGATGAACATGGGGTTAGATGTGCTCAATATAATCCTGCTTCATGGGATTAGGGATGATTGCCTAGATATGTTAAACCTGTTAGGAAAGGGGGATATCTTCAAGGAGTCTTTCGAAAATATTGTGGAATTATGTAAAAGGTACTCCAAGGGATCTTCCAGGAATAACAGGCCGGACAAACGGGATAAGCTAGAACGCGATATCTTCGACATAACTCAGAAGTCATCTAATGGAGGAGCCACCCATGTAGAGATAGGAAACCTCCTTGAAAATTTCAAAACAGAAATGATGAGCTATATCTCCTTGAAAATCGACGTCTTGAGGGAAAAGCAAAAATAGGCAGAAGAGGATCTCACACTAGGTGTGTTCTGCCATCAATGTAGAAAGAACCACCCTCTGAAGAAGTGCCTGCTTGACAAGGTAGAACTATGTCAGCTGTGCAAGCTGAAACATGACACAAAACAATGCCCCTCACTACCCCAAGTGAAGGCTATTCTACAAGCATCAACTCTAGAGGTGGAACTGTCCTACTTCATTGCACAAAAGAAACCTTGGCAGCCTCGAAACCAAGGTATGACCCCAGACTTGTTTCCATTTTTGAATAATATGAGTAATTGGAATAATATGCAAAATGTGAATACACAATTCCCTTCATCTTATTCTCAGTGGAACCCTTCTCAACCTTCAATGAAAAATTATAACTCATGGAATCCCTGGGCATAGCCACCACACCAACCAACTTCTTGGTCTCCTGGATGGAGGAATTTCTATCTAGGGAACCAGTTTCCTCAACAACCTCCACATCAACAGCAACCATACCCTTCTCAATATCCTCAATATCCTCAATACCCTCATCAGCAGTCGCAGCTATAGTTGCAGAAAAATTCATTCCCTAATATACTGATACAACCTCAACTGCTTGCTCAACCTAATCCTAACCCAAAAAATAAAATAGTCCATCAATTTGAGACTGTCAACATGCCTTCCTACTCCCTTTCTCTTGTGCCTTGCAACAATATTCGCTTACGGTCAGGGAAAATAGTAGAGCCAGTAATCATAGAAGATGTTCCACCCTCTGTACATGAAGAAGGGATGAATCTACATCATCTATCCGATACGACCCCCATCATTGAAGATGCTGAACATCCCACTAATGGGACGGCTGAAACACAGAATGATAAATCTAGCGATACACAGCCTACCCAGCTGATTAGGCAACCACCGTATCTCAAGAGATTAATGCTACCAAGGGTAGGGGGACAACCCCAGTTTAACCTCTTAGGAGAGTTAAAGAATATTTATGTTAAAATCCCCCTCCTTCAAACTCTTCAAGACGTACCTATCTATGCTAGAACTGTTCGGGACCTGTGCACAAAGAAACCAAGGAGGAAAACCAGAGACCCTCCCACTGTCCACATCATAGGGAAATTATCTGCATTAATAACAGGAAAAACCCTATTGACCAAATATGATGATCCTGGGAACCCCACTGTCACTGTGCAGATTGGGCATACACAGATACCCAACGTACGGTAAGATTTAGGAGCAGCGATTAATGTCATGACAATAGAAACTGTAAGAAAACTTGGGCTCACTAATCTTAGGCCAACCCCCACTATTTTAGAACTGGCAGATAGATCCACCATTAAACTTGAAGGAATTCTGGATGATCTCATCATCTTAGTTGACTCTTGGGAGTATCCTACTGACTTCTTGGTTTTACAACCTAAGTCGCAGTTGGGAGGACACCCATTGATCTTGGGAAGGCCTTGGTTAGCCACAGCTAATGCTTGCATCAGCTGTCGATCTGGATCTATGACCAGATCAGATGGCACCGAGACTAAGAACCTCACTCTCTATTCCTCCAGCTTGGCCGAGTCTAGAAGCTGAAACTTCTTTATGGATGAAGCCAGAGGAAGAAGAGGGTGTTCAGCCATTATTAACTATAGGGAAAGCCTTAAATTTTAAAGATGAAACTGAAGACGATGCCATTAATAACTTCATCAGTGAACCCACCTCAGTCAATAAAGAAGTTTATCAAATCTTAAACATTACTCTGGGTAAGGAAAAATAAGAAAATCTCATAGAAGAAGCACTAGTCGGTGACACACACATAATCCCAGTATTGAAAAACTTGAAAAGTATTCCCATTGAGGTAGAGTCTGCAAAAACCTTGAATATTAACCCCAGCCTCTCCTTAGATGAACAGAAGTGCCTGATCAGTCTCTTGAAAGAACACAAGGGGGCATTTGCTTGGGAGTATACAGACATGAGGGGTATTCCCTCTAACCCGTGCACCCATCATATTTCTATTAAAAGTGACTCCCGGCCTGTGTGCCAGCCTCAACGATGAATGAACCCAAATCTTAGGGAGATAGTGAAGGAAGAAATTCAAAAACTCTTGGAAGCAAGATTCATCTATCCTATTTCAGATAGCGAGTGGGTCTCCCCACTCGTAATTGTACCCAAGAAAAATGGTAAATGGAGAGTCTGTTTCGACTATAGGGAGTTGAACAAAGCCACACAAAAAGACCACTTTCCCTTGCCCTTTATCGATCAAGTACTCGACACCCTATCAAGGAAGAAGTTCTTCTCCTTCCTGGATGGGTTTAGCGGGTACAATCAGATTCAGATTGCTCCTAAAGACCAAGATAAAACTACCTTCACCTGTCCCTGGGGAACGTTTGCTTACAAAGTGCTCCCCTTTGGTTTATGTAATGCACCAACAACATTTCAAAGAGTTGTAATCGGCATATTTTCAGAATTAGTTAATGACAGTATGGAAATTTTTATGGATGATTTTACTCCTTATGGCAAGGATTTTGAAGAAGCACTGGAAAATTTGAAAAAAGTTTTAACTCGCTGTGAATAGACCCAGCTCTCTTTAAGCACTGAAAAGTGCCATATGATAATGAGTGAAGGAATAGTATTGGGGCACTTCATCTCTATTGATGGCATTCAGGTGCATCCCTCAAAAATCAAGGTAATAAAAAATATACCTACTACTGCAACTCAAAAAGAGGTGCGAAGTTTCCTAGGACATGCTGGATACTACCAAAGATTTATAGAGAATTTTTCCAAACTTGCTTCTCCTTTGTTTTCACTGTTAATGAAGGATGTGCAGTTTGTTTGGAATGAAGCATTCCAGACAGCATTTGTTAAGCTTAAGGAGAAGTTGTCCACAACTCCTATCTTAAGAGGGCCCAATTGGACCCTACCCTTCCACATTTCTTTAGATGCTTTTGATATCGCTATTGGAGCAGTTTTAGGACAGCAGGATGGTCAAGTACCTTATGCAATTTATTATATTAGTAAAAACTTAGCCCCTGCTGAACTTAATTATACTGTCACTGAGAAGGAGTTCTTAGCTATTGTTTACTCCATTAACAAATTTCAACACTACATTACTGGATATCCTACATTTGTGCACACTGACCACTCTTCCATTAAATATCTAATGAACAAACCTGTCACAAATGCCAAAGTGACTAGATGGCTCTTATTATTACAGGAATTTTATATTACCATCATAGATAAACCTGGAAAAGAAAATGTTGTCGCTGATTTTCTATCTCGTTTCACTAACAGTGATGATAATTTTCCTGTTGAGGACTCTTTTCCAGATGAACATTTATTCGTAGTTTCAGATCATGCCCCTTGGTATGCAAATGTCACTAATTACTTGGTTGCAGGAAATCTTTCGGCACATATGTCCAAAAGAGAAAAGAGAAAAATCATCCAACAAAGTGCCAGGTATTGTTGGGTAAACGGTCACCTCTTTTACATAGGTCCTGATCTTGAAATCAGAAGATGTGTAAGGGAAGATGAAATCTTTCATATATTGAAGGCCTGCCATGATGAACCTTGTGGGGGACATTTTGCAGACAGAATGAAAGAACACAAAGCGCTGAGAATGGGATAATATTGGCCAACTCTTTTCAGGGATGCAAAAAGATATGTTCAGTCTTGTGATAGCTGCCAAAGGATGGGTCAGCCCAATTGATTAGATCAAATTCCTCTGCAACCACAATCAGTAATTGAACCCTTTGATAGATGGGCTCTGGATTTCGTTGGCCCTATCAGCCCTCATTCCAAGCAGAAATCCTACATCTTGGTGTGTACCGATTATATGCCCAAATGGGTAGAAGTTGTAGCTCTGGCGAAAGCTAATGACCAGGCTGTGATCGAATTTCTATACAGTGAAATCTTTACCCATTTTGGGGTACCTAAGGAAGTAGTTACTGATGGGGGACCGCAGTTCATGTCGCATCAATTTGAGGCTCTGCTACGGAAGTATCATGTTCAGCATAGGGTAGCTTCACCTTACCATCCCCAAGCTAATGGCCATGATGAAAGCACTAATAAAGTTATTGAAGCTATCCTTACCAAGACAATCAAGAGCCATCATAGAGATTGGGCTGAGAAGCTTCCGGAAGCACTATGGGCATATCGCACCACTTGGCGTAACACCACAGGTTTCTCTCCTTACGACTTAGTGTATGGAGAAAGTGTCATCTTCCCAATTTAATTTGAAATCAAGACCTTGAAGATGGCCATAGAAGTAAACCTGGATGTAACTTAAGCCCAGAAAATAAGATTGAACCAACTGAATGAACTGGATGAGAATCGGTTAGCTGCAGTGGACCAGACAGTGTTAATTCAACAACAGAGATCCAATTGGCATGACTGATTCATAAAAAATAAGGTCTTCTGTGAGGGATATTGGGCACTATTATACAATTCCAGATTCAAAAGAGATTTCAAGGGAAAATTACGCACAAGATGGTTGGGCCCATACCTAGTAGACAGGGTATTTGATAATGGCACAGTCCGTCTGGTAACTATCGATGAAAACCACGCACCATTATTTGCCAATGGTCACAGGCTACGACTGTACCGTAAATCAATTTCAAAGGGTGCATTTGTCTCGCAAATTGCCACTGATCTAGATTACCAGCTAGCACAAGGGCAAGAATTTTTCTCTGCCTCTATCAATCCTTAATTGATCACTATAAATCGTGTATGAATCATTGTACATAAATAATTGTTGTTTTTTTTGTTATGTTATCTTTTCTTTTGCACTTGATCTGCTTTTCTGTTTTTCCAAAACGTGCAAGGAAGCGCCCAAGGATGGTGGTCAGACCGGGCCTGTCAACCAAAAGTCATTTTTCAATCTCCTCTTCTGGGCTTCAGTTGCATCTAGGTTTACCTCTATGGCCGTCTTCAAAGTCTTAATTTCAAATTCAATTGGGAAGACGACACTTTTCCCATACACTAAGTCATAAGGAGAAAAACCTATAGTGTTACGCCAAGTGGTGCGATATGCCCATAATGTTTTCAGAAGTCTGTCAGCCCAATCTCTACGATGGCTCTTTACCATCTTGGTGAGGATAGATTTAATGAATTTGTTAGTGCTTTTCACCTGGGCATTGGCTTGGGGATGGTAAGGTGAAGCTACCCAATGCTGAATGTGGTACTTCCATAGCAGAGCTTCAAATTGACGTGACATAAACTACGGTCCTCCATCGGTAACCACTTCTTTAGGTACCCCAAAATGGGTAAAGATTTCACTATACAGGAAATCAATCATAGCCTGGTCATTAGCTTTCACCAGAGCCACATCTTCTACCCATTTCGTCATATAGTCAGTACAGACCAAGATGTAGGCTTTTTGTCTAGAATGAGGGTTGATAGGGCCAACAAAATCTGAAGCCCGTCTATCAAAGGGTTTAATCACTAATTGTGGTTGCAAAGGTATTTGATCTAATCTGTTGGGCCGACCCATCCTTTGGCAACTATCACAAGACTGGAGATATTTTTTTGCATCCCTAAAAAGGGTCAGCCAATAGTAGCCCATTCTGAGCGCTTTGTGTCCTGTTCTTCTGTCTGCAAAATTCCCCCCACAAGGCTCATCATGGCAAGCCTTTAGTATATGGAATATTTCATCTTCTGATCTCAAGATCAGGGCTTGTGTAAAAGAGATGATCATTTACCCAACAATACCTAGCACTTTGTTGAATAATTTTCCTCTTTTCTCTTTTGGACATATGTGTCGGAAACTTCCCAGTAGCCAAGTAATTAGCGACATCTGCATACCAAGGAGAGTGAGCTGAAACTGCAAATAAGTGTTCATCTGGAAAAGAGTCCTCAACAAGAAAATTATCATCACTGTTAGTGAAACGAAATAAGAAATCAGCGACAACATTTTCTTTTCCAGGTTTATCTATGATGGTAATATCAAATTCCTGTAATAATAAGAGCCATTTAGTCACTCTGGCATTAGTAACAAGTTTATTCATTAGATATTTAATGGAAGAGTGGTCAGTGTGCACAAATGCAGGATATCCAGTAATATAATGTCGAAATTTGTTAATGGAGTAAACAATAGCTAAGAACTCCTTCTCAGTGACAGTGTAATTAAGTTCAGTAGGGGCTAAGTTTTTACTAATATAATAAATTGCATAAGGTACTTGACCATCCTGCTATCCTAAAACTGCTCCAATAGCAGTATCTGAAGCATGTGAAGAAATGTGGAAGGGTAGGGTCCAATTGGGTCCTCTTAAGATAGGAGCTGTGGACAGCTTCTCCTTAAGCTTAACAAATGATGTCTGGCATGCTTCATTCCAAACAAATTGCACATCCTTCATTAATAGTGAAAACAAAGAAAAGGCAAGTTTGGAAAACTTTTCTATAAATCTTTGGTAATATCCAACATGTCCTAAGAAACTTCACACTTCTTTTTGAGTTGCAGGAGAAGGTATAATTTTTATTACCTTGATTTTTGAGGGATCCACCTGAATGCCATCAACAGAGACGAAATGCCCCAATACTACTCCCTCACTCATCATCATATGGCACTTTTGAGTGCTTAAAGAGAGTTGGGTTTGTTCATAGTGAGTTAAAACCTTTTTCAAATTTTCCAATGCTTCTTCAAAATCCTTGCCATAAGGAGTAAAATCATCCATAAATATTTCCATACTATCATTAACTAATTCTGAAAATATGCCGATTATAGCTCTTTGAAATGTTGTTGTTGCGTTACATAAACCAAAGGGAAGCACTCTGTAATCAAACGTTCCCCAGGGACAAGTGAAGGTAGTTTTATCTTAGTCTTCAGGAGCAATTTGAATTTGATTGTACCCGCTAAACCCATCCAGGAAGGAGAAGAACTTCTTCCCTAATAAGGTGTCGAGTACTGGATCGATAAAAGGAAAGGGAAAATGGTATTTTTGTGTTGCTTTGTTTAGCTCCCTATAGTCCACACAGACTCTCCATTTACCATTTTTCTTGGGTACAATTACGAGCGGGGACACCCATTCGCTATCTGAAATATGATATATAAATCCTTCTTCCAAGGGTTTTTGAATTTATTCCTTCACTGTGTCCATAAGATTGGGGTTCATTCATCGTTAAGGCTGGCACACAGGCCTGGAGTCACTTTTAATATAAATATAATGGGTGCACAAGTTAGAGGGAACACCCTTCATGTCTGTATACTCCCAGGCAAATGCCCCCTTGTGTTCTTTCATCTAAGGAGAGGTTGGGCTTAATATTCAGGGTTTTTCCAAACTCTACCTTGATGGGAATACTTTTTGAATTTTTCAATACTGGGATTATATGCGTGTCACTGACTAGTGCTTCTTCTGTGAGATTTTCTTGTTCTTCCTCACCTAGAGTAATGTTCAGGATTTGATAAACTTCTTTATTGACCGAAGTGGGTTCACTGATGAAATTATTAATGGCATCGTCTTCAGTTTCATCCTTAAAGGTTAAGGCCCTCCCTATAGTTAATAATGACTAGATGCCCTCTTCTTCCTCTGGCTCCATCCATAAAGAAGTTTCAGCTTCTAGGCTCGGCCGAGCTAGAGGATAGAGAGTGCAGTTCTTTGTCTCGGTGCCATCTGATATGGTCATAGACCCCGATCGACAGCTAATGCAAGCATCAACTGTGGCTAACCAAGGCCTTCCCAAGATCAGTGGGTGTCCTCCTAGCTGCAACTTAGGTTGTAAAACCAAGAAGTCAGCAGGGTACTCCCAAGAATCAACTGAGATGACGAGATCATCCAAAATTCCTTCAGGTTTAATGGTGGATCTATCTGCCAGTTCTAAAACTGTGGGGGTTGGTCTAAGATTAGTGAGCCCAAGTTTTCTTACAGTTTCAATTGTCATGACATTAATCGCTGCTCCTAAATCTACCAATACGTTTGGTATCTGTGTATGCCCAATCTGCACAGTGACAATGGGATTCCTAGGATCGTCATATTTGATCAGAAAGGTTTTTCCTGTTATTAACGCAGATAATTTCCCTATGACATGAACAGTGAGAGGATCTCTGGGCTTCCTTCTTGGTTTCCTTGTGCATAGATCCCGAATAGTTCTAGCATAGATAGGTACATCTTGAAGAGCTTATCTAGGCACCTCTAGGTACTCTTTATCATATATCCACAATATATGCTTATCTACTCTTACTTGATATATACATTTAGTATAAATAACTTTACACTATTTTTTTTCCATGTCCTACCAAATCCAAAGAGTTTTTTAAGAGAAAGTAGAGATTTTCCACAATATATTTTATGAATGGAATTTTATGACAATATCCATACTTATTACTCTTAAGACTTTATTATAAGTTTATAAAATATTTACTTTAAACCAAAGCAAATGATAAACTAAATCTTATAATAAAATATCTATTCCACGTTTAAACTCCATAATATCATATATATTATAAATTATAAGTTTGTAAAATATTTATTTCCAACCAAAAAATACGATAAACTAAATCTTATAAATAAAAGATCTATTCCACGTCTAAGCTCCATAATATCATGTATATTATAAGTTTGTAAAATATTTATTTCCAAACCAAAAAATATGATAAACTAAATCTTATAAATAAAAATCTATTCCACGTCTAAACTCCATAATATCATTATAAGTTTGTAAAATATTTATTTCCAACCAAAAAAATATGATAAACTAAATCTTATAATCAAAAGATATACTCCACGTCTAAACTCCATAATATCATATGAGTTGTTTCCAGGATTATAAATTCAATGCAAACGGTAGCAAATGAAATGCAAGATTCGATTTCCCCAATCCAATATCGATATTGGAATCCATCATCAAGATCAAATCAATTCAATATAAAATATATTTTTAACCGATATATTCAGTCACAAGTTTTAAATCGACGACTTAATCTAATGCTGGTATCGAAATCATCATCAATCTCAAAGATATCCACCCAAATCGTGAATTAAGTTCAGATCTATTTTCACAAATTGGTTCGGATTAAGTTCAGATCTATCCACACAAATTGGTTCATATAAGGTTCAGTTTTATCAAAATAAAACACCTATATATATTTTGTCATAGGACCTATATATATTATGTCGTAGGTTTGGAACAACACCCCAATATAAAGGGGATACTGAAATTATCATCTAGTCCGAATATATCCACCTAAATCGAGATTAAGTTCAACCATACTAACTTTAACCAAACTTCCTACTTCTTTAAAATAAGTCATGGTTCTGTTATTATGATGATGCCTTTTCGACATTGAGACAGTATATGAACATAAACTTAATTTGTTTTTTCCTAAAAGTCGCTCTCATCCATAATTTGATGAGCGTGTAAAAAATATATTTACTTATGCTCATTAGTGTCCTTTTTCTATGTCGTTGTCATCATGATGAAACCAGTTTAAACTTTACTATATCCTCAAGGCTTTAGTAGCCATTAGCCTCTCCCCCTAGTTGATTTCTCCCCCAATCAACATTTTAGTCATTAATGCTTTCATTCTCCTAGAAATATTAATTTCATCTATAATTTGATGACGTTGGGATAGTACATACAGTGCTTTTTTACCTACACTTTATCGTTTCTGGTCATGTACTAAGGGGATGTTACATACTTTCCCCCTTATAATTAACACCATCCTCGATGTTACATATTTGACCAAGGTTTTGTGTTCATTTCTCTTTAGGTTCTTATTGCTTGCTTCCGCATCCTTCGTGATATTTTTCAATTTTGCTTTGATCATCTTCAATCCTTTGTGATTTCCGCAAGCTTTTATCCTTCATAAGCTGTGCTTTTGTGCAACAAAACTATGTCTTCCAAATTTAAACAGGTCATTAATTCATAATCCAACATAGAACATAAACAACAAGTTCTCTCTGCAACACAACATTTTCTATTCATGGAAATATATTTTATCCTTCCTTTGCACTTTTAACATCATAAAAGGACCTAATACACGATTACCGTCAACTGGAGATAGACACTTCTTTCATTTCTTTCATTCTCAAGTTAGCATCACTATTTCACAAAATTTAAGTAGTAACCTTTTAAAAATTTATCATTCATCCTAAGAAATAACATTTACACATTAAAAATTTCAACAGTCTAGTTACTAGGAAAATCATTAATATGTGTTTTTTTATAAAGCTTTAGCAACTTTCAATAACACTTTTGTTAGTCAACAAACTCTCCCATGAGTTCTTTTTTTTTTTTGTCTTTAACAGCTCTATGTTTAACATTGAACTCTCTCTGGAGTTGTTGACACCAATTGGACTTACAGGCTAAAAGTTTGAGGTTATTTTCCTTTTTGATTACTAGTCAAAACTTTTCCCCTCAAAAATATCAAACAACGTCATGTTTTCGAGATGTCAAATATTGTGCCTAGTTCTTTCCATTGATATCACAGGATCTTTCAGAATTCCACTCAAGCCTCCTCGCTTGAGTCCGAAAAATTCTTTTCCGCCCAACTTCCTTCTTGATTCCAGGAAAAGTTACTTTAGCAAAGTATATTTGTATCATCAATTTTTCCCCTTGGTGTTCCCTCAGACAAAGGTTCTTTTTCCCTCAATCCTTCATGCTTGAGTCTAGGAATTTCTTTTCCACCCATCCGATCACGCTTTAGTCTAGGAATTTCTTTTCCACCCATCCTCCTGCTTGAGTTCAAGAAAAGTTATTTTAACCATCAATCATTTATTGTTTCTTGTATATTTGATAATTACATCATGCAACAAAATAACAAACAAATAGGTTCACTTAGTCATAATTTAACATAGTTGTTCATGAATCCTTGATCTTTATTCATATTCTTAACATATGGTTACCATGCATACTATATCGCACTCTTTTCTTTCATCAAGTTCCAAGAATATTGGTCATTACATGATCATCTGAAATAAGCACCATCTTTTGGTTCCTATCACGGCTCTTTATATTATTACCGTTACCAAGTCTCAGTACCTGCAGCTACTCTGAAACAATGACAGTGATGATGTCACATAATAGATTCTAAAGAATTGAAACTTTAAATTTATCATAAAAATCATTTTACATTAGCTCGTAGCTCGTGGAACTCTTTCAACTTTTGGTCAAAGAACCTTTTAGACATATATTTCTCTTGAAATATTTTTCAAAATTTATCCAAACATATTTCTCTTAGCTCATCTTTCTTGTTGTGTTTCAAATCCCTCCACAATCTTGCTTCCTTTCCATTTAAATTATAGATGGAAAGCCGAGCCTTTATGTCACTTGATTAGTTATGAACTTGGAAATATTTGCTCATACCCAGCAGCCACTCTGCATCTTTCTCCCCAGTCTTTAATTCACCTTCATAGGTCAGGGCTCTTATTTTTCTAAATTCCCCTTGAAGATTGACATTGCTTCTTTGTTTCTTTCTACGAGGATAAAGAGAGTCCTCACTAGAAGGACTGTGATGATCTCCTTTCGGTGCTTCAGGGGTACGTTCTTCTTTTTCTTCTTCTCTTAGGTTGTTGGTCTGTTTATGGTAAGGTTCTCTTTCGGATCTATTTGTGGACTGGGTAGGCTTTCCCTGCGGGCTTCCTCCCATCATATTTCTCAGTAATGCTTCATTAATAGCTTGTTGTTCCTTTCTTTCGTTTAGACTATATTCTCTGAAACTCTACAATTATGCTTGAAGACTGCACGTATGGTCTTCAAAATATAAGAATTTAATTCCACCACCAAATCTGCTTCCGGGGTGGGGGTGTTCATCTTTCCTTGTCGGTTGTTATCTTCCTCAGTGTTCATAATCTGAACTGTTCTATAAAAATTCCTGTAATTTCAAAAAAATTTAATAACAGGAAAATTTCTGTTAGTAACGAATTTTTAATAACATACTTTATTTTCTTTGTGGTGAATGCTTGGTGCGCCCATAGGTCTCTTTTGAAACTCAACTTTGATATCACTTCTAATGTACACAAAAATTGAAAATAATAAATTTTTTTATTAGGCTAGTATAAACTCCCTAGGCATTGACATTATTGGACTTGCGGAATATAACGTACACTAAATGTACCACTGATATATCAGTTATGTTTGTTACTATATTTTACATTATGATGTCAAAAATCTAATTACTAAGATATTCTCATGTGTTTACATTACTGTGTATGTGTAGCTACTTTGATTATGTACTTATTTACTATCAGCATGGGTTTACTTATTATTTACATGTTCTAACTTAACTTTGTTCTTGGGACCGAAGTGGGCGGAGTGGCGGGAGTAGTTCTCCCATGTAACAGACTAAGCAGTAAAGTTTATACTTGTCTAGCCCGCTTACTTAGTTCAGTCTGAACTAAGGCATTCTTAACTTGTTTACGTGCATGTGTACTTACCCTCGCTGCTAGCAACACCTACCGATTTCTATTATTGCTCCATACAGACTTGGTTTAGTGACAAGGTAATTACCACGATTATTCCTTTTAAGACCTAGACTGATTATCTAAGTGACGCTTATTATTCATTATATGTTAGTGATCAATTCTTAATATCTTAACCTATTTGTATTTCATGTTTATCTTATTAACGTATTAACCTATGTTTTATTATTTTTGGCAGGTTTACAAACCTCGTTAAAGAACAAATATTTGAATTTATAAAAAAACGAGTTTACCATATCATATTTCATATGCCATGGTTCTAAAATTATTGCCTAGGAAAATTGATAAGCAAGGTTTAAGGCTAAGAGCCTATTGTACACGATGCATATAATACTATATACCCTGCATTAGACTTTGGGGTGGCGAATATATATTATGGTTTGAACGTTACACATTGGGGATTAATGCTTTTGCATAAAATGGAGGCAATTGATAATGGTTCGATTCCAAACTATAGAAGAGTGGGTTTTGGAAGTTTGATAATGGTTTACAGGAAGGCACCATTAATGTGCCTTGGAGTTAGTGGAATGCCGAGCTTAGGGCTTAGCTCACGATGGACCTTGTTCATTTTTCTCTGTTTGTTGGTTGTTTGGTCTCGACTCTGCGCAGTGGGTGAAGATGACTACGAGGGTAACGAAGGTATGGCTTCATTGTTTTCATAGAATTGTTGTTTGTTTGTTTGCTTACTTTAGGGTCATACTTCTTATCCATCAAAGTGTTTCATGGTTGCAAGTGACAGGGCGACGAGGAGACGTGGGATTCGTAGCGTGACTGCGAGCCATGGGCTAGCGTTACATTACGGTAAGCCTCCTAAACATGTCAATACTCACTACCTCTTGGCTGTAAGACTGGGTTTTTAGCTGGTCGTAGTTGGTGTTTATGCTATGGAGTTTCATTGGCATTCAGGTCTGACTTTATAAAGAACTAGGGTTTTGTAAATATTAAAGATGTTTATCCGTGAGGAAAAACTTGGATGTCTTGGTAGGCTTTGTGTAATTTTAGTTACTTTTTTAAATATGTAACAGGCCATGGTAGCACCATTGCTTGCAATGGTGCAGGGCCATGAGAAGTTTGACTATGTAAATTATGTTAATGTAATGAAACGATGGGTTGTGAAATACATGTTGGGTTTACGATTGCAGTGGTTATTAACTGGATTGTGTATATAAATTTATACTACGTTATTGTTTATAAAGCGTGGGTTTCATGTGGCCTCTGCCTTCATGGATGGTCTGTGTATATTTACTTACATTGTTATAAGCGTTGATGTTATGAAAATGCTATGTTTCGATTCTGGTTATTATTTACATAGTATTTTCCTTTATTGATTTTTAATAGTTATAATGATGCATACCCTATCAGTGAGATGGATTTGGGGCCACGGTTCACATGGCATCGGTACTCTCAATCATGGCTGTGATAGCGAAGTGTTTTTAGACTTATAGTTGGTTTTTAATGTATAATTTGGAAATGTAATAAGCCGTGGATGTGAACCGTTGATGGCTATTGTTGTTGTATATTTTGTATTGATAGATTTTAGATAGTTAAGGGTTTGTTTTCATTGACTGTGTGTTTAATTGTGACGTTCGTGGCCATGGAAAACACCGTATTTGATTTGTAAGGTCTCACAACCTAAAAGATTAGTTAAAAACACAGCCCTCATACAAACTATGTATATCATGGCTCTGTGTAATGATTTTATGCTTGGCTTACAGCTTGTGTATAGATGATCCACCATGGATTTGTAAAATAATAAAGACCCTTCAAGATTCAATCCTCGGTCGTGTTCTATAATGAGGGTTTATTAATGTAATGTTTGTGAAAATGGGAATACAGAGGGTCCACAAGACATGATCCTGCGACCTCGTTGCACTTACATGGTTCTTATTTTAATATTGTTATGAGGACTTGGTTTATTTTAAAAGAATACTGCATATGTATTATTGTTGTGGTTTGTATTATGGAATTCGATTTGGCTTGGATTCCCACGAGGGCCGATACTACGACCCCTTTGTATATAAGGGTTTAAATTATTGTAATTCTACTTTGGTTATTTAGATGGAACTAATTGATTTATGGCATACGATTATGGTTATGTATTTTTGTAATATTAAAGGGCTGTGAATTTCAATAGGAAAGGAACTTGATATTAGACCATGAATAGTCTCGATACCTACTCTATTTACTTGATTATGATAAATTTATTTTAATGGATATGATTTGGTATTTAGCATAGACTTGTTTAAACAGACCTTGAAAGGTCTTCGCTGGTTTTTTTTAGCTTAGTTTTAATGCTAAGCGGATAGATTAGATTTATAATTCTATTTTATAATTGTTAGAATATATATATATATATATATATATATATATATATATATATATAGAGTATATTTTTTATATACTAATAGTATACTTAATTAGTTTCCTTATTATTAGAATTAGATGATACTAAGTTAAATCTAGGTTTTAATTGTAGCATAGATATGAACTAGTAATTATTCGAACATGGCTCTGCTGACAAATGAAATATGTTAGTAGAGTATATAGGCCAAATAAAAGACAGGGAATAGATATGAAATAAAACCTAGTTTGCAATTAACATAGTTTCAATAGTAAAAGTAATACACGAACAAAACTAGGGTGAAAAAACCTTGATAAACTTTTATAAATGAATTAAAATTTGTAGAAGTAAACTAAATGAATAACCATGGATAAATCTAGCATAAGAAGTAAAGTACATCCTAAGGTTATAATTTAAAATGTAAACCCTATAAGATTTAAACAAAAATCAAACACATAGGTGTATCATCACTGTAGCTTCTGCAACCATCACTATATATAACTCAACACACATATTAGTACTAGATGTCAATCTATAAATCCAAGAGAATAAGTTTCATAAACAAGATAAATTAAAACCCTAAACCAATATATATGTTAATGATACTTTTCTTATCTTGGGCGACTCAAAACATGTCTACGACTTTCCTCCCAACCATATCTTTCATTTGACGTATGTTTTCCTGTCTAAATCCACTCTCGACGTGGTTAACGAATCCACTAAGGTAATGAAATAATAGAACCCTTCCAAAGATCTCTAAATAAATCTAGTTAAACAGTAAAAAGGGTTGTTTTGTTGTTGAACAGGAACAAGGAGGGTGGCGAATTGATTACACATATTCAATGCAGGTGGCACATCTCTACGTGTACAACAACAAATAGTGTGCCTTGTAGAGAAATATGTGTCAATTAAACCACTCTAATATCTCACTCAAACTACACCGCCACTGCCAGTAGGATATATTCACAAATTCTTTATCATATAGCCACAATATATGATTATCTACTCTTACTTGAAATATGCATTTAATATAAATAACTCTACACAACTTATGCATTTAATATAAATAACTCTACACAACTTTCTTATTTCATGTCCTTACTAAATCCAAAAAGTGTTTAAGAGAAAGTGGACATTTTCCACAATATATTTTATGAATGGAATTTTACTATAATATCCATACTTATTACTCTTAAGACTTTATTATAAGTTTATAAAATCTTTACTTTCCACCAAAAAGAATGATAAACTAAATCTTATAATAAAAGATCTATTCCACGTTTAAACTCCATAATATCATATTGTAAAATCTTTATTTCCAACCAAAAAAACATGATAAACTAAATCTTATAAATAAAAGATCTATTCCACCTCTAAAGTCCATAATATCATATATATTATAAGTTTGTAAAAGATTTATTTCCAACCAAAAAAATATGATAAACTAAATGTTATAAATAAAGGATCTATTCCACGTCTGAACTCCATAATATAATATATATTATAAGTTTGTAAAATCTTTATTTCCAACCAAAAAAACATGATAAACTAAATCTTATAAATCTTATAAATAAAAGATCTAATTCATGTCTAAACTCCATAATATTATACGAGTTGTTTCCAATATCATAAATTCAATGCAAACGATAGGAAACGAAATGCAAGATTCGATTTCCCCAATCCAATACCCATATTGGAATTCGTCATCAAGATCAAATCCATTCAATATAACATATATTTTTAACCTATATATTTAGTGGCATGTTTTAATTCAACGACTTGATCTAACGATGGTACCGAAATTATCATCAAGTTAGGATATATCCACCCAAATCGTGAATTAAGTTCAGATCTATCCACACAAATCGGTTCAGATCAAGTTCAGTTTTATCAAATAAAATACCTATATATAGTTCAGTTTTATCAAATAAAATACCTATATATATTTCGTCGTAGGACCTATATATATTCCGTAGTAGGCTTGGAACAACAACCCAATATAAAGGCGATATTGAAATTATCATCTAGTTAGGATATATCCATTCAAATCGTGATTAAGTTCATATCAAGTTCAGATCTATATATATACAAAATATGTATTTAACCGTTATATCATATCAGTTGCAGACTCACAATCTATACACACAAACCGGTTCTATTTCAATCACAGGCAACGATTTTGTTTACAGAGAACATAATCTACAACCTCATTCAGATCTATTCGAAATCGCAGGTAATGATTCATTGCAGAGGTCAATATCTTGCTCCCAAAGTAGATCTCCAATCCCGTATGCAGCCATATTCGCAGGCATCATGGCTTACACTTCCATTTTTAAAAGTAAACGTTGGAAATCCAAACCCCAACACAATACCCCCCCACCCAAAAAAGAAACTTATATGGAATTTTGGATCATAACATAGTTAGATCTCAATTCAAATCAACCTTTGCTAACCAAATTACAGCATGGATTTATTTCAACAGTCATTCGATCAGCCGCATTCTTCCATATTTATATAAGGAATTTAAACTATAGACAACTAGCATCCATATGAAAAACAAACATGATAATCCATGAGAAGCTTATTATGAGATTCAAACATTGATTCAATCAGCAGCGTTACCAGATAGATTTGATCAATAACAAAGAAAATCAGCAACGTTACCAGATAGATTCGATCAATAAGAAAGAAAATCAGCAACGTTACCAGATAGATTCGATCAATAGCACATGAAATCAGCAACGCAGTCATTATAACTTATCCCACGAACCATATCAGGTTATGATCAAAACGGAGGCACCTGTTGAAAGTGCAGATTATTGGATGTTGGCTTGAGGTATTGGGATATCCCCCCTGCTCCTCACAGACAGGATCTAAAAATGTTTATATACACCAACTCGTTGGTGTTCAAGGAGACAAGTGGTCTCAACCTGCTTACTCATAAGACACGTTTAACCTTCAAAACGATTAGTATGGCATGTTTCACTTCCAAAACTATTCTTAAGACATGTTTCGAAACCATCCAAAGCTTGGGTTTGAGTAATTCTGTTAGGCTTCATCATATAGTTCACCTTTTTTTAGAGTATATATATGTATCTATACATACATATATATATATATATATATATATATATGTCTCCATGTCATAATAGATTAAATACATATATATATATCTTTAGATCATAATATATATGTCAGGATACTAGAAATATGGCCTATATATATAACAACCACTTCTTAGCTTAAAAACTTTAAACATAAGGGTAGCATTACCGGGTATAACGCTTCACTCTTTTAGTTGGGCGTGTTGATATTTTTCATAACAACAAGATGAAGGTTTTTACCAAGATAGTCAGTTAGTTCAATAATAGCACCTTTAACCAAAATTCCTACTTTTTTAAACTAAGTCATGGTTATGTTATTATGATGATGTCCTTTCGACATTGATACAGTATATGTACATAAACTTAATTTGTTTTTACTAAAACTCTCTCTTATCTATAATTCGATTAGTGTGTAAGAAATATATTTACTTATGGTCTTTAGTTTCCTTTTTCTACGTCATTGTCATTGTGATGACACTAGTTTAAACTTTACTAGATGTTCAAGGATTTGGTAACCATTATCCTCCCCCCCCTATTGGNATGGTCTTTAGTTTCCTTTTTCTACGTCATTGTCATTGTGATGACACTAGTTTAAACTTTACTAGATGTTCAAGGATTTGGTAACCATTATCCTCCCCCCCTATTGGATTCATCCCCCAATCAGCGTTTTATTCATTAACGGTTTGAGTCTCCTAGCAATATTAATTTCATCTATAATTTGATGAAGCTAGGATACTACTTACCGTTCTTTTTTAGCTACACTTTATTGTTTATGGTCGTGTACTGCAGGAATGTTACACTTCCTCTTACTCTTCATACATTTAATTGTGTCATGAAGGCATTATCAAGTGACAAATTTGAGTTTCTGCTCAGCCTAGACTCATGGGACAACAAAGATCCCATCAATTCATCAGTGGATAGTTGAGTCAAATATTTTGACTCTTCAATTGCAACCACCACGACATCAAATTTTCTAGAAAGACTTCTTAATAGGGCTAGCGCAAGCTAATGCTGGTCACTTATGATGCATTCGTTGCAATGGACTTTTGGAAAAAAATAAGTCTGAANTCAAATTTTCTAGAAAGACTTCTTAATAGGGCTAGCGCAAGCTAATGCTGGTCACTTATGATGCATTCGTTGCAATGGACTTTTGGAAAAAAATAAGTCTAAACGTCAAAAATCAATATTAGAGGTACCTACACAACTTTTTGGAATATGGTGAAAGAATATAAAACTTGGACAATTGGATTACCTTCCGGAATATATAACTTTTATTTATGGAAACTAGGTATAAATCCCCAAAAACGAGGTTCTTCTAAGGTTGGTATGATATTTTTCCCCCAAAAATGATGAATATATTTGTGTTGGTCTACTCGTTTGGTATGTAGATGGTGGAATTTTGTGAAAAAAATTATATAGAGTTGTAGATAACAGGTGTTTGTAGTGCAGCGTTATTTATCCATATTTATTTATGTTATATGTTTTTTTTAATTAAGGAAGTCAGTGATGCCCTAAAATGACAAGGTCA